>CM018031.1:56606687-56954187 GCA_008638375.1 Nyssa sinensis | reverse complement strand
CCTAGATCATGCATATATCCACTCACCATACTAACAACATGTGAAATACCAGGTCTTGTGAACACGATAGCGTACATTAAAGCACCAACCGTATTTGCATATAGAACCTAACTTATATACTTGCACTCTTCATCTGTGTGTGGATAAATCAAAGCATTAAGCTTGAAGTGATGGGCCAAAGGTGTACTAACAAGTTTTGTTTGGCTATCCAAACCAAAATGATGTAGCACTTTCTTCAAATATCATTTTTGTGACAAACAAATTGTGCCCTTCATTCTATGTTTTTCAATTTCTAAGCCAAGTATCTTCTTAGCTTCACCAAGATCCTTCATTTCAAACTCATTCCTCAACAGAGTCTTCAACTTTTCTACATCCACGTTACTTTTATATGTGATAAGCACGTCATCCACATATAAAAGAAAATATATGAAAGGGCCATCACAAATCTTGCAAAAGTAAACAGAATGATCAAAATGGCTTCTTGTATACTTCTGCTCTACCATGAATCATCAAATCGCTTGTACCATTTTTATGGAGACTGTTTTAAACCATATAACGACTTCTTTAGTTTGCAAACACAATAATTTTTTCCAACAACTTTAAAACATTTGGTTGAGTCATGTAAATTTCTTTATCCAAATCACCATGCAAGAAAGAAATTTTGACATTGAGTTGGGCCAACTTGAGACCAAACTATGCAACCAAAACTAGCAAAATTCGAATAGAAGGGTGCTTAACAATTGAAAAAAATATCTCATTGTAGTCTATCCCTTTTGTTAGCCCTAAATGTTTTTAACCAATGGCATCTCAATAATTTTGATAATAACAAGACATTATCTGTGTGGATTAATATTTTATCTAGTGACAATGCAAATAGATCATCTAGGTCAAAGAATATTATTGACCAAGAAATGACAAAGTCTATCAAACAAAAGGACTACACCTAAGGCACAAACTTTAAAGTCAAAATCCAATCAAATGGAATGCTCTTATGATGATTCAAGCAAATGAATTCACTCAAGTCTAAGGAATTAAAACAAGTCAAGAGAATAATTTATTTTCCTTATTTTGGGTTTTGAGTGAATTAAGTTTAGATTGATCATTAAGTGTAGACCTTTAATATTAAGATGATCAACTAGAATTAATCTTAAAATAATTTTTCAAAACAAACATATTGATATAATTTAAGTTTTGAAGATCAAACCATTTTGAAAAAAGAACACTGATGAAAATAAGCAAGAAGGCATAAACTGTTAAAACCAATCGACTAGTTCTAAGAACTAGTCGACTAATTCTTATGTCTTAGTTTTATACTGTCAAAACTAGTTGACTAAGTGACTATTTTTGTACATAGTCTGAATCTACTGTCTAAACCGGTCGACCGAATGGATGAATTAGTCGACTAACTTTCAAATGTAAAAATAGTGTACCAAAGAATCGATCAATCGACTCTAAGAACTAGTCGACTAAATATTATTAAACATATAAACCTCAATCCCTTGGATAAATCAATTGAGCTGATCAGTCAACTGGATCTTCATTTAGTCGATTGATTGGTGAAATTAGTCGACTACTTTTGTCGATATGGTAATAAAAAATTCAAATTTTAAACATATGAAAAATGGGGAATAACTCTATCTTGAATCTAATAGACATATTGTTTAAAGAGCTACAAATAGAGGTTCTTTACAACATTTATTGTTATTTATTTACAAGCTCTAACTTTTACATCCTTATTCTTGACTTTAAATCTCATTTATTTCAAAACCTAGATCTAAAATTTCTATCCATTTTAAATACTTTGAGCTTCCACTTGTTAATCTTTTGAGAGAGTGCATTTATTATACCAATCAACTCTTCAAGAGAGTACTTGTTGGTAAATAACTTTGTAACTTCTCATTGCGATAGGATTTATAGATCAGTGTTGCCCTTGTGAGGCAAAATGAGATTTTTTTTGTTGGGCAAAGAGTTATGGGCTCTTATTGTAAAGATTTGACCTCCACCTACGAAGGAGATCAAAATAGTGGAAAAACTCAAATGGAGAAGTTTGAGTCGAGGATGTAGGAAGTTTTCTGAATCTCGTAAAAATTGTCGCGATTGCTCTCTCTTTCTTTCTTTACTCTTTTACATACTTGTGCATATCTTGCATTCATTTTAAAAGTTTGTAAAAATTGTCAATATTTGCAAAACAACCTATTCACCCCCTTTTAGGGTAGATATTTGGGCAACGCCTTCTCTCTGTGCATAGCCTTTAACAACCAATCTAGCCTTGAATCTCACACTTTCTTTCCCTAGTGAACTTTCATTTTTGGTATATATCCACTCGCAACCAATTATTTTCTTTCCCTTTGGATGTTGTACCAACTCCCAAGTTTGGTTCTTATGAAGTAATTACATCTCCTTACCTATTGCCTTATTCCATGTAGCATTCTTTAAATTTTTCTTGACTTTTTTTATAATTAAGAGGAATACCGTTATCAACTACTTGAAATGTATATGCCACCATGTCTACAAACCTTGCAGCAATATTTCTTCTTAATTTACTGGTTACAATAGATTCTAGTTGTTGTGGATTCTTTTAAACTTCGTTTCTTTTACATCTAGACCTTAGCCCTCGTCATTTGGACTGACACCAAAATTATCGACAATCTTAACAATCTTTACTAAAACCACTAGGGGCCTCTAACTCCACTAATGGAATACCCATTTCCATATTCTCTTTGTGAGCAGTCTTTTCATCATTCTGATTCAATATTATATATTTATCAAAAGTAACATCTTTGTTAAGAATAATTTTTTTTGATTTGGGATACCATAGTCTATATCCCTTTATACTTATGTTAAAGCCCAAAATATTACTTTCTTGGCTTTCCGATTCAATTTGGTTTCCTACACATGAAAATATATATGACAACCAAACACATGAAAATTATCATAATCTGTAGTAGGTTTTCCCGACCATACATCTATAGATGTTTTTCCACCACTTGCAGTTGTAGTCAATGTATTAATGAGATGTTATGCATATGTGACTGCTTCATCCCAAAATGCCTTGCTCAATTCAGCATTGAGCAATATATATCACACCTTTTCAAGAAACCTTATTTATTGTAACGTGATTCTAATTGTGAAGTGTCTAACTATCCCTTCATCTATGCAGACTTGTTTGACAAGATCTAACTTGTACTCACCACCATTTTCTGACTTGAGCCCTCTTGATTTTCTTATTAGTTTGAGTCTTAATTATCTTCTCCCAATGAGGAAACATATCCACGACTTCATCTTTGTGTCGTATGGTGTATACCTAAACTCTCATTGAGAAATCATTAACAAAAGTCACAAACCAGTGTTTACCTCCCCAAGATGCAACTTTTGTAGGTTCCTATTCATCTGTGTAAACATAATTAAGATTACCCTAAGTACGATGAACTATTTTGCCAAACTTGACTATAATATGCTTGCCCAAATCACAATGCTCATAAAAATTCAATTTCTTGTTTTGTTACCCTTTAACAGACCTTGCTTTATCAACCCTTGCAAGGACTTCTCTCCAGTATGCCCTAAATGCATGTGCTATAGTTTGGAGGTATCAGACCCACTATTTTCTAAACTGTCAAAAAGAACTACTCTTCTTGTGATATTTTCCCCATTCAAAAAATATAAATTACCTTTTCAAGTACCTTTCATCACTACAAGTTCACCAAGTATTACTTTTAAGGCTTCATGTTCTATAGTAACTTTGTAGCCCTTTGAGTCCAAGATTGCCAATGAAATGAGGTTCCACTTCAAGTCCGGTACATAACAAACATATGTTAGAACTCTAACTACCTCATCATGCATCTTGAATCGAATATTTCCTATCCTTTTTTATTTTTTGGGAAGTATCATTACCCATTAAAACAACTCCTTCATCTAACTCTTGGAAGCTAGAAAACAAATCCATGTGGGGTCCTATATAATAAGAAAACCTCGAATCCAAAATCAACTCATCAGAATGGCCAACTGATGACGAAACAATTAAAGAAACATCTATATCATCATCTTCACCTTGTGTTACGTTAACATTTGAGCCCTTATTCTTCTTTCTTTTTAACTTTGGACAATTCTTTTTCCAATTGCATTTCTCACGACAAAAAACACATTTAACCTTCGCAGGAATCTTCCTCTTAGAAAATGCTTCTCTTATCTTATAATGAGACTTATTCTGTCTACCAGATTTCTTTTCCTATGTCCTACACTTTTGCTATCAAAGCCTCTAATGATGAGTCCCTATGGACCTATTAATCATTATTCATCAAAGCATTAGATGCCTTATCAAATTTAATTATATCCTTTCCATAAAATAAAGTAGTGGTCAGATGATCATAATTATGTAGCAGAGAATTTAACAACAATAATGCCTTATCTTCATCAAGGATTTCAACATGGTTTTGAAAATCAACAAGAATTTTATTAAAAGAGCTCAAGTGCTCAGTCATCAAAGTACCTTTCTTATACTGGAACTGTAAGAGTTTCTTCTTCAAATAGAGTTGGTTCTCAACACTCTTGGTCATATACTTGTTTTCCAATTTCTCCCATAACTGCTTAGTCGACGTTTCTCTCATAACAAAATACTTATGATCTTTAGGGAGATAAAGCCTAATGGTGCCGCATACATGACGATTGCTCTTTAACTAATCATTCTCTTCTATATCAACGAGTTTGTCTTCCAAAGTAATTACTAATTGAATACATGTTGATTGTATAAATACATGTTTTATTAAAGATTTTGAAAATGGAGATGATTGTTTTGAATTTTGTTGTTAGACATGTAGAATTTAGAAATATGATTCTGTAAAGAAAACGTAGACTTTTTTATCTTCTCTTTTTTTCTCCCTCCCCCTTTGGGTTATATAATCAATGAGTTTGGGTTTTAATTTTTCATTACTATTTATCTATAATCATTTATTGTGTGCTTTGAAGGTTGATTGTAAGTGATATATTTGTGAGGAAAGTTGTAACTATTTAGACTAGCAATTGTTTGAGTCATGTGGATAGTGCTAGTCTTAAATTGAAGATGAAAGAAGCCTTGCAAGTATGTATAAGTCTTAGGAAGTGTGTAATCCAAGGTAATGTTGTCATGCATATCATGCATTACACTTTAGGCACATGACTTTAGGATAATGTTAATTTAGAATTGGATATTAAAACCTATAATAACCTTAGGTGAGGTTTGGTTTCGACTATAGGTTACATTTACCTATGGAAATTTTCAAAATATAGTTCTAGACTTATTTTGTGTCCATGGAAGACAAAATCTAATCGATCCAGTCCACAAATAAAACAAAGAAAGGGGCTCCCCAAGTCAAGCCCTAGTTCCAAAGCAGGCATAGTTGATTCTTTTTCGCTTATCGATCTGTCAGCTTTAAACAACCTTTACATTTCTTACTGAGATCCTAAGTCTCCAAGTGGGCCCTCTTACTACCCATATGAGAAGGGCCATCTTAGCCTTCTCTAACCAAGATCGCTCCCACACCTGTGGCATTCGTGATCAGTCTCCTTAGCTATGTATCGATCGAATGTAGCTTAATTGTTCGAACACTTGTCAGTTTATGCACCCCTTTTGATTGGTTGTGTGAATCATTTTTAAATTGAGTTAGGTTTTTGCATTGTTTATTATAAATAGGACTTTGTTGTGTCTCACGTAAGGAACCTTAATCTTTTGAAGCATAGAAGAATAATTGAGATACTTTTAGCTTCATTATTTCATATAGTCAGTTTATTATTTGCAAGGTTAGCAAGTACCTTGTGTGAAGAAATCTACATACTTGTGTGTTAGTAATTACACTACGAGCCATATAGCAAGCTAGGAACATACATCCATTATAGAAGAAGTTGAACACTATTGGATGTGGTGGATTTGCGGAACGTGGGTGATGTTGTGACTGTAGAAGGCTGATCAAGGGGTAGGGCTACAAGTCGGGCAAGCTAGCCCAATTTGAAATTTTATGGGCTTGGGTAGTTTACTTTTGAATTTGGAAGGGGCTTGGGCATCAAATAGTAAGCCCGATCTGAATTTGGACTGGGCTTGGGCAATGGGAACCTAAGCCCTATGATATATATATATATATATATATAAGCTAATGGCATATATATTCTCATTCTATTTCTCAACATAACCCAACAACCCTAGCCTCTGTGCAATCTTGATTCACGCAAACTAATCCCTATATAAAGCATACCCTTATCTCTATAACCCTAACTACTATAATCACGCATTGT
Source organism: Nyssa sinensis (assembly GCA_008638375.1). NCBI lineage: Eukaryota > Viridiplantae > Streptophyta > Magnoliopsida > Cornales > Nyssaceae > Nyssa > Nyssa sinensis. The sequence continues at coordinate 56,947,926 of CM018031.1, read as the reverse complement.
TGACTCATCGACCATCAATCATCTCAGGCCTTTGAAGATTAGTACATAGCTCAAGTACCTCTCTAGTTTATCGATTGTCCCCGACCTTTGAAAATCAGACTATTTCTACTCTTTTACCCTTCGCTTCATCTTCGTTATCATTAGCTTTTGAAGATTAGTATATTATCCTCATGTTCTATCTCAAGTCTTCATCTTCGATTGTTTCATCACCAAGTGTAAAACCCTTTGAAGATCATATATCTTCATCTTCAATCTCAAGTATTGAATCCAACAGATTGACGAACCCTTGAGGTAATAAGCCTTCTCTTGAGATAATGGTTAAAGCTTTAAGTATTCATCATATGTTCATGGGGTGTGCACATCTCTGCTTACTCTTAATATTGATTTCTTAGGTAGTATTTTTACCAATTTCCCTCGATGAGGATGAATCACCCATCTCATCGATCTCTTTCACAATGGATTTGGTTTGTGATTGTCCACTCATTGATCTCCCTTATCAATTGTTTATATTTTTTTTTATCATTTTTTTCATCAATCATTTTTTTTCTCATTGATTTTTTATATGTGATTGTTATTTGCTTAATTTGATTTGTGATGAAATTGGGGTAAAAATTTAAAAATTAGGTAATGGATCGGCTAATTTGAATCTAATATTAAATATTTATCGAGCTCGGGCTAAGCCCGATACTGTTGAATTCTATTTTGGGATAGGCTCGAGCTGGGCTATTTGGGCTAAAGGTCAACCTTGGGCTGGGTGGCTTAGAGCTTGGACTGGGCTTGGACATGCCTTAACTCTAGTCTAGCTCATCTGAGTTGCACCTTATCAAGGGTTCATACAGGTGACGAGAAGAGGATTCTACAAGTAGACTAGCAGTAATTTAGAGACTCATAATAGGTTAGTTATGTACTTGGGGATTTGTTTTTGTAGACTTGTGCTATTTTCTTTGTTGATTATGGGTTACTTGATATATGCTTGAGTTCATAATCTTAAAAATCTAATAAGAGAATTTATACAATAGTAATTCAACCTAGGACATATATTAAATAAGTTTATTTCAGTTTGCATTCTTTATTAATTAAATTTAAGGTTTAGTTAATTAAAATCTGATATAAATCATTCTGCACTCTTAATAGATATATCAATCACTAGTTTTTATATCATTCGAAATTTTTTTATTTCACAATATTTGCTATTTTTAGTAGGTTTCATGGTTATTCACAAATTCTTTTTTTTATTAAACTTTTGACAAACAATTTTTGAGTTTAAATTACTTTTAACTAAAATTTATACTGACATAGACCAGTTTAGGTTAAGGTATTTCCATGTTGGATTGAACCAACTTTTTCGAATTTCCCAAATAGATTAGCTGTAGATGAAAGCCTGAACTAAATTTATTATTTGGGTTTTGATTGCTACTCCTTGTTGAGACAAAAATTTAAAGATAAAGCACTTCTTTGTTGAGACAAAAATAATTTAAAGACCAAGCACTCCATTCTACAATACTGCTATAAGATAAAGAGAATGTAGGAGTGGCAAAATGGGCTAGTGTGATTTATTTTGTTGCTATTAACAGTATAATTAATGGTTAACCAAATTTCATACTAAGTTTAAATTTGAGAAGAAATTATTAAAAACATCTCTCCAATAGGTTAACTAAATCCATATCAAATCTATTTTTACTCAAATTAGCTAAATACTATTCATTGTATCAAATTTGTACTCAATAAAATAAAGAAGCTTTTAGAATAAGGTGAGAATATTTAAAAAAGATTCGAGTAAAAATTTAAGTGATCATTGGATAGCTCCATACCAAATGAAGCTTTTGATCAAATTTTTATCAAGTAAAAATTAAGTTAACCATTGCAGATGGTCTAACAAAGTTACTCATGGAGAGAGAGAGAGCCAGAGAGATTTCTAAATGACAATTAAGAGTGCCATTTTTGGCTGCATTACAACATTAATAATGTAATCCCAATTCCTCACCAAAAGTCCTTATTCCCCCTTTCCTTAGATGGGGAATCAAGATAACGAAGAAAAAGAACCTCACCTTTATCTCCCACTATTACTTCCACCCAATCAGCCCAATATTCCTTTATCAACATAATTCAAAGCTGACCCCCACCCACATTGTAAAGTGAAGTTAAAATGTTACATCAACATATTTTTTTAAGAAAAAAAAAAAAACAAAAGAATTGATCATTAATAACAATTGAATTATCAGAATTTTGCACAACGGGAAGGCAGACCAGTCTCATGATCAACAATTACTGTCTCTGTTGCATTGCATTGAAGCACATCCTGCCCCAACTTTGCCCCTGCAGCCTTGAGTCCCTTCAGAGAAACTGCCTGGTTGAAGAGGTTCAGTGACGGCAACTTTGAGGCTGGCGGCAACTTCCCACCCGGCAACAAGGTCTTGAAGTCTTCCTTCAGCAATGGCACCTCAAAATCAGCCTTGTCATGCCTCACAACATTGTCCTTTGCACTAATATGAGCCCCAGGCTCCATATGGTTAGTTGAAAAGCTTGCCTGGTTTGGGAAGTTCGGATAAAGACTAACGTAGCCTCTAAGGTACATCATGTCAATCATAAACTTCTTCCATGAAGCTTGCCAACCATTTGTTCTAGACTTTGGGATTTGAACTGGGTTTTGTTTGGCATCTTCAGTGAATCTCATGTTCATATAGACATAGAATTCTCTCCATTGCTTGGGGAAGAAAACTGCACCCCAACTGCAGGGTAACTGGTGGAGATAAGGTGTGTTTGGATGAATGTGCTTGAAGAACTCAGTTGCATTCCACTTGGGTCTTTCTTTTACTACTTCAACCAAACGTGGGGTGTAAAGAGAGAGAGATGAGAGCTCAGGAAGAGACACTTGTGGGTCATAGTGGTAGGCTAAGAGGGCATATTTGATCCATAGGTAGTAGTACGGAGAGACTTCAATATCATCTTCGAGTAGGAGCCCGAAATCATCATCTGAAGTGGGATACCAGCTCTCACTGACTGCTCGGACAAGTCCTCCTTGGATGATTCTCCTTCTGAGGGTTTTGGGGCCATGGGGCCAATTCAAGGAGTTTACAAGCCTTAGAGTTGCTGCATCCACTTTGCTGTCTATGTTGAAGCTGATAGGGACCTCATCTCCTAGATAGTAGGCATTGCTCAGAGAATTGAGAAGCCTTGTTAATGAATGAGCACGGTTTTGGGTGATAATGTTAACAGAAATCCGCATTCTATTCCAATCTGCATGTGGACAAATTGATTGCTTAGATAACAATACAACATATAAACAGGGGGAAAAAGTGGAAAGAATTTGAATAGTTTAGGGAAAAAATGTGTCATTTGTGCTAAAAGATTGCCTACTCTAGTGGGCATTCGGGAATGGACTCATAGCTCTCTCCGGTGCACCGAAAATTGGAGGGCAGAGAGCTCATGGGAAAGCATTATACTTGCCCAAGGGATTTTCAAGGACACGATAATGTTAATATAGCTATTTTAGTGCTGTTCATACTCTAACAAACAGACTCTGCTTTGAGTAACGGGTTAAGCTTCTCGCAGCATGAAAACATATTTTCTGCATTATCCCAGATAAGCAAAGCTGTGCGGCTAGGAGCTTAGCTCATTAACCAAAACACGATGTAGCAAGGGCTGCCCTACCAGCTCCATTTCCTGCTGTTTATTTCTAGCTTTAAGCAAAACATTGATAAAAATAAGGGTAAATTAGTCTTACTTGGCAATGCTGTAGAGCGTAAATCAGCCATCCAAAGAACCTTTGACACAGAAGACCTTGGTAAAAGAACTAGTGTTGAACCATTTGTATTTGTCTCTGATGCCATCTTCAAAGCTTTCTTCACATGAGAATCAATATCCGACACTGTGATCACTACACTGGGGTTGTGAATTTTGATCAATCCTTTCATGCTAGAGTACACTGCTTGTACCACAGGCACCTCCGAGTTTGATATCCCCGACAGAGCGCCAACTCCCAAATCAAATATCTTAAACCTTCTCTCTTTACACACAGCCTTAGGCCAATTCAAAGCCGTGGCAGCATCTTCACAAGGGCAGAAATTACCTCCCGAGACAACAATATAAGCCTTCTTGCCAACACTGGTCCTGAATTTTTCAAGAAGCGGCGCGAGGGCTTTGACCTCATCAACCGAGTGGGCATAGAAGAGTGCATCTATTTTCTGAGGATACATTTCAGCCCACTGTGTTACATAACCAGTCGAAAGGGCTTTCCACCATTGATCATCGCGAACTTGAACAATGCCTTTGAAAATAACAGTGGTTTCAGATACATAAGCAAGCCTGTGTTCACTGTCTCCCCAAGTTTCCTTGTCTTTGGGATCAACTGGTAGAACAAATGAGCCAGCATTTCTGTACTTCTGAAGCTGATAGCTGCATATTCAGAAAAACAAAATTACTATGAATACAGTTTATAATGCAAAAGAATTATAGCTAGAAGAGAGAGTTCATATTCCTTTCGACAGTAGTAAACACTATGGTATAATCTGAAGAGTTGGTTCAAGAGAAGTTATTCCATGAGCCCGTCATATGCATGTGATTGCCTCTATGATTTTAGTTATACAATGGGTCTCACATGGATCCCACAAAATACACAAATTATAGAGGCCGTCACACAACGCATGGAATAATTTCTTAGTAGAGTAGTTAGGATCATGTAATTGGATCAATCTGAGTCCTTTACAATCTCCTACAGCGGTTCCTTCAAATAATTGGTCATTGCCCTTTCATGGATATATTGGTGCAGGGAAGAATGTTCAATAATGGTCTTAAATTGCTTTCAAATAACAAAACATTCATAATGCTATGGAGAATCTCAAAAAGGAAAAGCCACTTCCTCTCATGATTTGCTTCATTCATGAAACTTTATTTCACATGTGAACTAAATCACTCAAAAGAGAATCATTAGCGGATAACAGGTTACTCATACAAAGAAGAACAATAATTTATTACTAGTGTCTGCTTACCCTCTTATGTATGACACTGAACAGAAAGTAGACCACAATATTAAATGAATGATGGTTAGGTTAAGAAGTTTCCTCCATAGAAAGTTCATATTAAAAAAGAAAAAATTGGAATGGTGCTTAATTAGTACTTCAAATGCTATCTGAGTCGATTTTCAAGTCTTTCTGCACGCGGATCAAGTTAGTTTAATGCTCATTCTTATATTAATTGAATCTCTGTCTGACTGCATTTGTCAAAAATATGACATTTACTTGGGACAAAAACAAATCCTAACCAATATTTCACATGCATTGTATGGTTTATACTGACAAAATTTGGCTTTAATTCTTTCTAAATTAGAATCATAACCAATGTCTGATTCAAGGCAATCCTCCCCTCTAATCTCTCTCACTCTCTCTCTCTCTCTCTCTCTCTCTCTCTCTCTCTGTCTCTCTCTCTCTCTCTATATATATATATATATGTCTGTTTGCAACTCTATGTCTAATGTAATATACAGAATAATGAACAGGTGACCAACTCAAAAAATTGCATTCTCTGTTTTAATCAAACTAAACAAATAATTTTCATGGCATGCTGATTTTTTAATGATTAGTTCTTTTACCCAACAGCTAGAGATGCTTTTGATTTAGAGACATTTCAAACATGACAAAATATCCTGAGTTTACTCAACATGAACAGGATATAGAGACACTATTTTAGTTATAGACTTGCAGAGTAAATTCCATTCATTTGTTTCACCATTGACTTCCTAAGAACTTGTTATATTTTTTATGAAACTGAAAGAACTTTGATTATTAAAACATACCTTAGATGCAGATCTTCACCAGTCATGAAGGTGAATGGCGTCTCGATAAAGAGTGTCTTAACAAGCTCTGCAGATAGAAACCAAGAGCTAGAAAGAAAATCCACCTGCACAATCTTATCAACTGTAATGTCATAAGCAGGGTCAGGCAAATAAAGCCCTGCTTCCTTTGATCTAAACTTTCTGTAGCTTGGGAAGGTAAAATCCTTCTGTCTAAAAGGCAAAATCCTCCCAATACTGCCCAAAACAGAGTTCTTATACTTCTCTGTCCCGGCTACGTGTGACAAAATCTGTAACATCTTCCTACCGGGAATCATGTCATCGTCGAGGATATATACAAGATCAGCTTCTGTTTGTAAGGCCATTTGGAACCTTCCATAGTACTTAAAATCATAGCTAGAACTAATGAAACTTATTCTTGAGTCATTGTGGCTATCTACAATTCTCTTGAGTGAGAGCTCATTTGGGCTCCCAAATGAAAGTACCCAAACATGGTGGAATGGAAGGGTCTGATGAAGCAAAGAATCAAGCTGGGCACATAGTGTTTTTCTTTTAAAATGGTTCAAGATCACTGTAATTTTTGGGATGTTTGGACCATTCAAATCCCACTTAGATTTCATGGCCATAAGCTGAGAAAGTGTCTCAGAACCAATGGACTTACTTTGGAACTGCAATACCTCCTCATAGAGCTCTCTCTTCAACTTAATCATCAAAGCATCATTCGACTTTTTCTGAACAAAGTCTATCTTCTCATGCTCACAGACTTCTGATGAATTGATTGGGAGAATTTCAGCTTCAATGAGAGAATTAGCAGCTTCTTGGTATCGACCCACAACGTGTGGGGGGATTATGAACTGTTTCCATTGCTGCGCAATTCGTGTAGCCCAAGAGAACTCTGGTTTTGTTCTTAAATCTATTGCAGGACTCATGTAGTACAAAAGAAATGTGGCGTAAACTGCAAAGGCAAATTGGAGGCAAGTGAGCACAGTTACAAGCCGAGCTGAGGGACTTTTTGGTGCTTTCAGCTTTGCTTTTCCACCAACATAATCACTAAGAATGCCTTCCAAGTAATCCCCACTTCTCATGGTGGGATTCCGAATTAAACCCATTTCACAAACGCAAAAGCTGTTTATTAACACCTACAAAATATTGAAAGAACACAAAAGGTGTCAGCTCAAAATTAGTCCCAAACATAGTTTTAAAAGCTCAAAGTTAAAAGATGACAAATGTAATGAATGGAAACTCAAAACTCACCAATACCCACAACCCAAATCAACTAATAAAGGTGTTTAATTGGTTGTGAAGACAAAAATTCAAGGACTTCTATTTGTAATGTTTGTATATACTTTATTGAACTCTCAATTTTCTTCAAGATAACAGCACAGCAGAATGAGGAAGAAGAGACAGCAATAGCAGAGTGGTTTTGTTGAAGTTTGAAGAGCATAGGATCTAGAGCCAGATGATACATATGTATGTGTGCGTGTGTGTATATATATATATACACATTCACATACACATATAAATATACATGCAAAGTAATAAAGTGCAGAGGAAGGAGCCATGAAAAATGCAGCAGAGGTCACATGGTGTTAACGCCTATATTTATAAAAAAATGGTTTTATAACGCGTTATCTTCGCTACATCTTATACAATTCCCCACTCACGACACTAATTTAAAGCCGGTTTCGTTGCCGTAAAAATGGGCTGCCCCTGCGTTTTTGGCACTTCGAATGTAATCTAAATACTGCAATAAACCATTTACTTACTCTTAAGTCTTCTCTCTCTAAACACACACACACACACACACACATATATATATATACATACATAAATAATATACTTATACATGAGCTTTGATAAAGGACAGATTTTTTCCTGTAGATTGAAGATAGATACCCATTTTATAGAATCATTTTCTTAAAATGAAACCCACGGAACAGAAAGCCTCTTTGAACTAGAACCATTTAATATCATTAGATACGGAATGCAGAAAATCCAACTTCTTGTTTGCATTAAACTGAATTAAAGATGAAGCAAATTTAGAAAAAAAATATATGAAGATTTACTTGAGCAGTAATATTATAATGAAAATGTCAAATTATTAAAAAAAAAAGGAAAAGGACCTGACAACTAGAATCTATAACCAACTACTAACCAGTAGAACTTACAAAATACTCTGCTAATCTTGAAGTTCCAAATCATATTTTTCTACAGGACTCAAAGCACATTTTAACCCAAATCCCAAAAAATCAAGATTTGTCAAACCCAAATCCCAAGAACTGGCGACCAAAAAAATTATAGCAATAGAATTACAACCGTAGAGGGGAGAAGCTTGGTGTAATGGTAACGTTAATCCATTTCATTGTATTTTTAAATAGAATTGTAGCTACCAAAAAATTTATAGAAATAGAATTATATATGTTTGGACGCGCTTGGTGTAACCGTAAAATTACTTTATTTTGATCCGAAGGTTTTCGTTTGACTCACAAAAATAATCTCTTTGTACCGGATATAAATTATTGAATAGAGTGGTTCCAATAGTTTCAATGGCCAGAAAAGATGATAAATTACATGTGTATATACAATATGCTACTGCAAATATGTCCTACAATCTGACCTTTAAAATTATAGTTTTAAGAAACTACTGAATAATTATTCCTCTGAGCCACATGGTGACAAAGAGACTTAGAACACTAAACTAACCTTTTAATTATAAATGTTTAAAACAAGACGAAAGAAGTAATACTCACCACCTTGATAATGAAGAAATAACCCCAACAAAGATAGAGAGGCCAAAGAGCCTTTTCTTTTTCAGCAAATCAGGCTAAAGTTAAGCCCCAAGCTTACACCAATGCAGTTCATGGATTAGAATAGGCCGCGTAGAGTTGCAGAGAAGGGAAGTTGAGTGCAGGTGAGATTTAAGTACAAAAACAGTAGTTGGCAATGGTTGACTTTGGCATATACATGTATGTATAGATGAACATAAATTGCAGCAATCTGTGTTAATGGCTTTTTGCCAAACTTTGGCAAGTTGAATAAAGGAAACTAGTGGACTGACTTTTCTTGGAGGAGGGAAATTCAAATGGGTTTGGTCCCTTTTTGAAGAAAACAAACAGAAAAATATGAACACTTAATATTCTTTTCTTTGTTGGTCAAGTCTTTTTTTTTTTTACAGGGGTGATGGCATTAGAGACTTGAGAGTTGCAGAGCAATAGACAAGAAAATTAGGTGATGATTGGAAGTGATTTAACTAAGAATTGTATTCAAATATTAATAATTTATTAGTCCAGATGGAAATTTCGCAATTGCTACCTTGAAGAAAATTTGCTTCTGCTTCAGTGAAAAAGGGCAAATAAAAACAAAATATACAGACATTTTGGTAGGCTTTGAATATATTAAAATAAAGAAGCTCAAAGGAAGAACAAATCAAAAGAAAATTAGAAAATGTGGAGTAAATAAAAAAATATGCAGACATTTTGGTAGGTTTTGAACTGGAATCTGCGTTTTAGTTAGCTCCACTTGATTGATTACTAGGAAAAAATATTATCTTGACATAAGTAAATCTTCACTTAAATGTTTCTATGTGACCGTGCACACAAATTTCTTCAGTGTTTGGCTGGCAACAAAATTCTAATAATGGAATTAGAGGTGTCAAATGGGCAAGCACGCCGGCCATTCGTGCTAATTGGCCGTGTCATGCTAGTCCGCTTGCAAAATAGGCTGTGTTGTGTCCACAAATTTTTTTTTGGCTAAATATTTAAAAAATTAATGAACTATAATAATTTAATACTAATTGATAATTTTTGATAAATAAATAAATTAAATGATATAAAAAAAGTTTATGAATTAGACAAGATTTCTATTAAAAAAACCCAATAACTTTAGACTATACAAAAAAATTACTAAAAGAGTGAATAAAAGTTTTATTAAGGAGTCAAATTGAAATTAAAATAAGGGTAAAGTACAAAAGAAATTTAGACTTAGGAGGGGGCAAAAATATAAATTAGAGGGTATATTTGAATTTTTTTTAAAAAAAGTATGAAAAAATTAAAATAAAAAAAAATTGACATTGTCGAGAGATTTGATATGCAATTCTACGAGTTGAGTTGAATATTTAAAATTTATTTTGACAGTTATGTGTTGAGAGATTTGTCATTTGGGAGATTTCTGTCATAAAAAATAAAATAAACATATCAAGAGTTTTGCTAAATATACTTAAAAACATAATTGAATCTATCCATTTGCTAATGTATCATCACAACATTTTTATTTAAAATTTTAAACCAAATAACTATTTTTTTTATTAATTTCAAAATTACTTTAAAACAAATCAGTGAATAAATAAAAATAAATAACTAAATTTGATATACCAAACATTTTTCTTTTTCTTATTAATTAATTTAATCACTTTCATCTCTTAAATGCTTATTCTTGATTTGTTTTCTCCTCAATAGGAGCCTCTATTCTAACAACTTAATTATTCATACCTTTGAAAAAAGTGGTGAAAAAAGCAATTAAAACTCAATAATAAATTTGATGAATATATTTTGGCATTGCTCTAAATTATGAGCTGAAATGGAAAAACTTTTGTCTCACATCTTGCTTGATTTGTGAAAGTATGAACATAGCACCAGTAATTAACATATCTATTTGTAAAAAGATTAAATTTTGAAAAATATTTTTGAAAATTTTGTAATTAATTTTTTAAAAATTGTGAAAATGTATTTGGATATGATAATCTAAATTTTTAAAAATTAAAAAAATTAAAATGAATAGTTTGCTAAACGTGTATCCTGCTTTTTGAAATTAAAAATTTGTTTTTGAAAACATAACCAAACGAAGCCTTAAGTTTTTACATGTTGAGATCGATAGTGACGTTTTCGAAACGAATGTTCAGGGTTCGTTTTTGAAACGAATGTTCAGAGTTTAAATCAAACTTTTTGGTATTTAAATATTTGTTTCGACGTTTTCAAAATACTCATTTGAACGTTTTTAATTTTGTTTTCATTAAAAAACATGTAAATTTCGGTAAAAAATTAAAATTGCATGAAGAACCATTATATCAGGTTAGTTTGTTCATCTCGTTATTTTATCATTTTAGATTGAATAAACCATTCTAGCTGAATTCATAAAACAAACTCAGCTTAACCATAAACATGGATTCCCACATGCCATGCAGTGCATGCACGTGCCACAAGACCATTAGCAGAATCATTACGCCCTTGATTAGCGGTTAGATCTCAAAGGAAAAAAAAAAATTAACTCCAATGACTAACCTTAAACAAATTTTTTTCTTCCTGATTTTTAATTTTAACCATCCATGGTCAAACCCATAAATCCAAAGAAAAGTCAACCTTGTCGGTCTCATCGCTGTACCCAACCGTTCGACAATATCAAATCGCACTTAGACTGTTTGACTCAATCCAGGTGGCTGACTTTGACAGGTAACACGAGTTTTGGACTATGGGTTTAGTGGCAGCCACGTAAGCAAATGCAAAATGGGTGCATGCCAGTTTTAATTGGCCTAACAATAAAGAAAAATGTCATGAGATAAAAAAAAAATCAAAGTCTTATGTCTCCATGTGCAACCCTTTTCTACATTAATATGCTGTTATATATATATATATATATAATGTTTGTACAACACTTGGTCAATGTGGAGAATCTAGTCATTAATGGGTTGATTTATCTATATATATATAAGTGGAGTTATACCTAATAGATCTTATCGAGGCTATTCACATGGTTATCGGCTTCTCTACGCATAGAATTCAAAAGGTTTTATAATCTTTAGAGTTTTTGAGTCCAATTTGGGTTCTTATTTAAAGTTCAGGAGTTTTTAGTTTAATTATGATGTAAATTTTATTCGTCATGCCATTAAATTACAACCAATACTAATCTTTTCATCTTTATTTTTAACTTTTATTCTCCACCTTTACTAGTGGGTCCCATGAGATGGTGAATCCTATATAAGTGAGAATTTTTTTTTGAATGAGACTGATACAGTAGCGTGGTAATATAACTTTTTAATGATATTCTGTCATATGTGATGTGATCTACATTGTTTAGTAGAACATAATACATATGATAGATTATTGTTAGAAGAATATATTGATACGTGACATACCAAACTTGTTAAAATATCTCTATCTGTGAAGGTGAAAAAGTGGGGCCGGGGGGGGGGGGGGGAAGGGCACGGAGAATATGAGTGTTAAATTATACACATCTTGTCTTAAATATGGTTGGCTTTAAGTTCAAACGAAAAAAAACTAATTTTTAAAATTTTCTTTTATTATGAATATTCTTTCTATCTCAATCTTGCTTTTAGTTAGTTTTGTACATCAATCATCATTTATAGGTTATAAAATATTAAACATAATGAATTTTGTCATTTTTAAACAAGGTAATGAGACCCGCACCTATGTATTAAAGTGGATTTCACACCTTTGTATTTAGGAGTGAAAATGAGTGTAAAAGATTTATTATGCATAACACTACTTTTTTTAGATATAATATTAATATGTCAAAATGGGTAGTGTCTTAATGTCATTACTTGCTCATTTAAGACTAGATGCATAAAAATTAAAGGGATGAGAAGCAAGTTTGTGTTTTATGTGTGCTTAGGGAAAGAGGAGATCTAGTGTGACTAATTATAGATTCAGAAATTGTCTATAACACGGTGAAATTAGAATTTTAGGAAATGGTCTTATGAAAATAAGAAAAAAGGGTGGGGACTAATTCATAATTTTTAAAGAGTTTTAGCAAAATAATTATAGAAATTAAAAATTTCAAATCTTTGGAGGGGATGCTCCCTTGATAATATTTTCTTTAAAATACTGCTTAAATAGAACCAAAAAGAGAATAAGTAATTCATTTGCTTCATTCCTAGTCATGCTTAAGAACCATAGTATTTACTTTATTGACATAATTGTTTTTATATTAATGTTGGAAACATGAAAAGTTCCTTATTTGTGATTAAGAAATCAAGTTCATATCTTTTTGGCAATATGAAAAATTTTCATTGTTTCACCATTCAGAATAATGTGGGGAATTCTAACCGAAAAGAGTCAGCTGGTGTTGGTTACTTGGTTTCACATGGAATAAACCCAAATGCCTAAACCCTTTGCTAAGCCAGCTTCACACACACACACACACACACACACACACACAGACTAGTTAAATAATTTGGCTGCTTGTAATCCGTATGTATTAGTGGATGTTTTGGATGAATCGTTCATGTTACTGCAACATCAATGGATGATCAAAGGGGTTTCCATGCATCCAAAAGAACATGAAGAAATTTTCTGTTTAAACACTAGCCGCGACGAAATCATAGACGACGAATTCCTACACATTTAGGCTGGTTATTATTTAGGCAAGCATAATACTATCTTTTGAGGACGGGTCGTGGCGCAACGATAGATCACAAGTCCAAGTCATGGAAATAATCTACACTTGTGCAGGTAAGATTGTGTACATTTAACCATTTTTAGATCCAACGATACCGGAACTTCGTGCACTTGCTATCCCATAATACTATATTTTCACTAGTTTGGCATAATACTATCTTTTCATTACTTATTTTATAGTTTTTTTGCTTTTGAACAAATAGAAAGGAAGAAGTTCAACAGGTTCAACTTTTAGTACACATTCTGCGGATTAGTGCTGCTGATTTTAGTGTTAGATTTGGGAGAAAGTGAAAAGAGAGAGAAACAAAAAAATCCTAAAAGACTACATCGTATTAGATTGCTTGATTTGAGATTATATCAAAAAGTGTCATTAAATAGGAGAATCACAAGAGTTATACAAGACAAGTATTGGAAAAGGAAACAAACATAGTGATGGCTAACCTTAAATCTAGTATCACAATAATAATATAGCTAACCCTAATATACTTCTAACAAACTTCCTCAAACTCAAGGTGGAGTGCAAGAGACTAACTAGAGTTTGAAAATAAAATTATGCAAGCATCTTGGAAGATGAGAACAATAAATAATAACCAATTGTGGAGCAATGATCTATAGAGACCCTTGACCAATCTACATTAGTCAATGTGTCTCCGTGAAAATGCCTGCAACGAATGAACTGAAGAGCTTGAACACGTGTGATGATTGCGGGACATTTAATAAGGCACTTGAAATAACCGCATGATAATTAATTAAACATGTGTGATGATGCCTCTGTTGATGAAGCTTGACATGCGACTGAACATGTGTGATGGTAGACATAAAACTGATAACTTGTTAAGGTTGACACGTAGTGTCACATCTCGCACCCCACCCTAGGTGGATGCCAAAGATGTGATGCCAGTTAGCCGCCTTGCCGGTCTCTCTACCGACAATGCGACCAACCAAAAGCAAACTTCTGAAGTTTATGATGAATTGCATTCCAAATGTAGGGTCAGAGCAGCGGAATTTAAAACTTTTTCTCAGTCGGGAATGCAACTCATCTATATACCATAGAGCTATATATCACAAGGCACGCCTATAATCAGACATCTAACATATACCACTTTGTACATCTATATTCATACAACTAACATCTCCAGAGTACCAATCCACATGCGCCATGTCTCAATTCATCCATTGCATATCAATAAATTTAATTATGACATGTCACTCACCTGAAGAGCCTGAATCACTCCACAAGAATCCAAGTCTCCACAAATCAGTGCCATCGGATCCTTACTTGGAATGCCTCTCGGCCTACTAGTGTCATATCTTGCGCCATATAATTCAATGGAAATAAATCCTGAAAAAAATGTTAGATAAATAGAATGAGCTTAAACAAGCTCAGTGAGTAACATAGGTTCCTACCATGGGTTTCAAACTAGTTCTTATATACATGATATCAAATAAGATACATGATCAAATGTAGCTCAAGTAGAACAAATAGACCAAATCAAAACAAAACAGACAGAACAGAGCCATAACAGACAGATCAGAACTAGACTGAGTATCAATTAGTCAAAGGCATATCATCAAATGTGTCTGAACCTCTCCCAACTGTAACACCCCGACCCGTTTACTGAAAAATTAAGTTTCTAACTTGATATTAGAAATTTGACGAAAGCAAATAAGAAGTTAAGAAAAATTAAACCTTGATATAAAAAAAAAAATAATAATAATATATAAACAAATAAATAGATAAAAATAAATAAATAAATGAATAAATAAATAAAATAAAATAAAATAAAATAAAATAAAATAAAACACATAATTGAATTCCCAAACGAGGCTTAAGGAAAATAGGACAAATTTGAACCAAAAAGTGCAACCCATGAGATTTGAACCCTTGACCCAAAAACTAAGAAGAACTTAAGCCCAAAAATTAAGCCACTTGGGCTGCCCACATTTTGTGAAGGATATTGCAACAAATATGTATGTATGTACATAAAATTTGCCCTCCACCTCCCAAATTGGCCAATGGCCATACATGCAACATATTTATTTATTTTTAAATGAAAGCATAATGATATCTATATATGTATTGCGTGTGTTGTGAGAGTTCAGAAAAATCAAAAGTGAAATGAGTGTGTGCATGTGAGTTTAGAGAGAGAGTGTGAGCTAGTGAGAGAGAGGCAGAAAAGAAGAAGAAGAAGGGAAGAGAGGGCTTGCATGCAAACTTGAATAAGGCCTTAGGAGCACAAGAAGGAAGCAGGATCGAAACTAAGAGAAGGGGAGCCCCACTGTTGAGGTAAAAACATACCAAACCAAATTTTTATCTTTTTCTCTTTCTAAGAATCATGCTTTAATAATGCAAGTTAAAGAGATTAGAATACATATATGACCCTTGTTGTTACTGTAAGAGAAAATAGAGATGAAATTGGGCAGTTTGGGCTTGAAAGACCTTAGGATCAGCCATGGCCGAACCTAGTGGGATTTGGGTCATGAGAAAAACTTGAATGAAACTTAAAACCAATTGTAGGGCTGAAAAAAGCATGAAATTTAGAGCATTCTACAACTTAAACCATATGAAATGGTTAAGAACAAGACAGCACGACTGAGTTGCAGGTAGGACGATAATGGAGCCAATTGAGCTCCATGGTCGGATTTAAAACCTTCAAACCAACGAAAAAGTGGAGTTTTAGGTTGCAAAAATTGATTAAGCTTGAAAATAGAGGAAAAAGTAGCTTCAAAACCCACGAAATGGAAGAAAAAAATTCTAGGGTTTCGGATGAACAGTAGCCGTCGTGATGGGAAAGACGACACTGTCCGGGTTGGGTTGATTTCGGGTCGGGTTGGGACCCAACCGACCGGGCGTATGGGTCATGAGAAACTGCGTCGTTTTGGGTTAAGTGGATTTAAAATAAAACTTAGGGCTAACGTCAACAAGACGTCAGCATGACGTGGCGAATCGGAGTAAACCGGTTGGTTTTGAAACTTTTGAACCGGTTCAGTCCCTAAACCCTTGAACCTGATGGCATCCTGGAACCTTTTCTGAAATTCCATTTTGACCCCTCCAACTTTCGGTTAATTATAAAGTTACCCAGAAAAATTAAATAAAATTAATTTAAAATCCTTTTTAAATTAGAAAAATTGTCAAAATACCCCTAAGCAAAAAATTAGTCAAACGAAGTCCATATAAAATAAAAGAATAATGTAACCCAATATTTTTGGGCATTCCGGACTCAATAGTGGAGTTCAATTTGTGAAATTAAGTCCCAAAAATTTAGACAAGTGAAATGTAAAATTACCATTTTACCCCTAATGATACCTAGGGCCAATTGAATATAAAAAGTAGTCTATCTTGACTATTTTGGGCAATCCAGACTCAACGGTAGAGTCCATTTTGGCAAACGAAGTACCAAAAAATATGACACGTAAAAACATAAAATCACAAAAACACCTTAGGCTTAAAATAAACTATAGATATGCAAATTTAGATCTAGAAAAACCTAAACTAATTATCTTTGAAACTTTGAACCTAACGGTGACATCCTTGAGGGAAAAATAAGACCCGGTAACAAATTAAAAAATGACCAACGCGTCCCTAAGACTTAATGAAGCTATAGGGAGACGAAAAATTGGAATAGAGAGGGCTCTAAATTGGCAGTTAAATTATGTGATACTTTGAACAAGAAAGTAACAAGATCTTGAATTGTGATTATAGGGACCCTCATTAAGGAAAGATTTTTGGAATTTGCTTTTGGGACTTCAGGTGAGTTTTTCATACCATGTTGAGGTGGAATTTCATTATAGATATAAATATCAACTATTTTACGACTTCGATATCTGATGCATTGTGAGTATTTTCATACCACGTTGAGGTGAAATTTCATTATACATATAAATATCAAACTCCTTTACGACTTTGATAATAGACGCCTTCCATTTATATTGTTTTGAATAACTTATTGATATATACTGTCATTTTTTTATAGTCTCTGTTAACAAATACATTGTACTTAGTATATGTTTTAAATGACCCATTGATATCTATATTGTCTTCCCTTTGACTTAAGAAAATGTTTTGTAAAATACTCATGACACTATACAGTTTTTTCTTACCAATCTTTGAACTGTTTTGACTAAAGGCTAAATATGAAACTCTTATTTGAATAGTTGAGATCATTATTGATGTTATTGATTTTAGATATGATTTTGATGTTTTGAATGAAACACCCTTATATGATTGGTCATTATTGAATAGATTGTGACCTTATTGAACCTTGCCCACGGGGTATATTGGTGGTGAGTCGGTGTGATACGGCATATTATTGAATTTGATCTCAGTCAGCGATGTTCTAATTTGTTGGCCATAGAATCTTCTATGATTTGTCATTATCGAATAGATTGTGACCTTATTGAACCCTAACCACGTGGTATATTGGTGGTATTATTGAATTTGATCTCAGTCAGCGAGGTTCTAATTTGTTGGCCATAAAAGAGGAAATTTAATGAATTGAACTTTTATGAATATCGAATGTGAACTATGATTGAACTTTGAATCATCGAATTGAGGACTATTGAACTACGATTTTGATTATCAGACTATGAAATTGTTATCGAACTATATTACCAAACTATGATGATGATTTTGAACTATGACTATTAAATTTGAAAACGACTTTGAACCGTAACTGTGATCAAGTTACAATACTGAACTATAATTTTGATTTGACTATGACTATTGATATTGAAAATGACTTCGAACCTTGTTTGAATTTCAATACTAATCATCATTATCAACTATGTTATCAAATCATTATTATGATTGTGCTATGTTATCGATTTTGATTTACGACTGTGATTGAACTGAGATTTATTGAAAATGACTTTGATACTATTATCTGATCTGATGTACTTGATATGATGTATTTTAATTTCATATGAGTATAGACGTTTCAAAATGTATTACATAGTAGTTTTGAAACCCTTGGCATGTTATGGAATACTCACGAGCTGTTGAGCTCATACGGATTTTTATCCAATACATTTCAGGTAACGATATTGGCAAGGAAATAGGAAGTTCAGTCAGGATAGCCGAAAGCTCATAACTATTAACCTTTTTGTATTAATATTTTGTTAGACATGATGTAGTTACTTTTGGTAAGTGTGGAATGTATATTGAATATGACACATCAACAGATGTTGAGGAGTTACATCATGTACTTTTGTGGTTATCATGAAATATATATGAATGACTGATGTTGAATGGTATATTGACGCTTCTGCAATAGAAAAGAATTTATTCCACTGCGTTTGATTGATTGGAAATGAGAAAAGTATTGTGATCATTGAAAAATGCATCGGTGATTGATCACGAACCTCTAATCCGCATAGGCCGGGTTCCGGGTCGTGACACCAACTGCCTATAAGCGGACTACTCGAGGGGTCTCTACCCTCTGGGATCAGATCAGAACAGAACATGACAGAATTGAGCGAAACAGAAACAGAATAGGATGCCAATCAGGCATATGAGCCTTTCTCAACTGCTCATCGCGAACTACTCGTGGGGCCTCAACCCTTTGGGTCATGCTCCAGCATAAGTCAAACCACTCAATCCTGGAATGGGCCCAGAAGTAGACACAACAAAACAAAATAGAATCGAAACAGACTCTGAATGACGTATAACAGACCAAAACATACTCGAACAGAATCAGGATATATCAAAAGGAAGGACAAAATAGAATCATGTCACATGTAATGTAGTACAAAGGGTATGCATGAAAGCATATGCATTAAAACAATACAGTGTATAAACAATACAATATAAATGAATCTAGATAATATAGTAAACATACACCAAGTCAGGAGTCTGAGTTACTCACAAACTGTTACGCTTATTTCCTTGTACAGATAATCTGATAACCTCCAAATACGTCAGGCACATCCTTGCATATCCTGAATAATCATCATTAATCACAGACAGATCAGAATTCATCCATTTATGACTTATCTATCATCTTAAGAGTCTATTGGATCACTTACGACAGTCTAATGGCCTATTACCCATTTATTAGTTTTCAACTAAGGCTATTAGATTCCTTAATTAAGCTTAGTAGCTTTCAGAATCATATTTTAAGTCATCTGGACTTCATTTGTTATCAATTAAGCACTTATTTCAACTTAGGGGCAAAATGATAATTTTTTCATTCTTGCCCCGAACCTTATTGTGGTCCTCAGAATATTCGTCATGTCTTATGCATAAATTTTTAAGTCTTTTGGACTTCATTTGGTATCTGTTTTTGATCATCGGGACACATTGGTCATTTCTCATTTTATACTTTGACTATTTCGGAGTCTTATTTAGACCCTCAATTCACATTATTATGCTTATGACAGTCAACCATATTTAATTGGCCATTTATTTGGCCTTTACTTGTATTTCCTATGCTTAGAGGTATTTTGGTCATTTCACACTTTCACATGTCACATTTTTTGGTACTTCATTTGTTAATACGGACTTCACCGTTGAGTCCAGAGTGTCTAACATAATTAAAATAGGCTATTTTTATGTTTAATTGGCCTTGGGTATTATTAGGGACAATTCAGTCATTTATAATTTACGTATTTATATTTTTCGGGACTTAATTTCACAATCGGACTCCACCGTTGAGTTCGGAATGCCCAAAATAGTAAAAATACATTACTTATTTATTTTATTTGGGCTTCGTTTGGTTTATTTAGTGTCCAATGGTAAAATAGTCATTTTACCTAATTAATAAAATAATTAAATGAATTATTTTATTATTATTCATGGGCTCATTTGAATTAATTTTTCAAAATTTGGGTCACAACAGAATTTATCAAAACTTTGGGGGGTCAAACCGTAATTTACAGAAGTTAAGGTTTTATTTATTTAAATTAAATCATTGAACCAGTGAGTTCAGGTGTCAAAACCCTAGGCCGGTTCACATTTCCCCTGAACCGACCGGTCCAAGCTTCCAATTAAACTGGAATCGAATAACCCTCTTAATCCTCTCATCCACGGTTGGGTTAGGACCAACCCAATTTCAATTTCCTATAGTTGTAACCAAATAGCCCCGAAATAGATTTTAAATTAAAACCTATTCCTCATGAAACGGTGTAGTTTCACTTAAAAGGTTTTAACCATTTCACAATTGGGTCGGGGCCCGACTCGAAACCCGATCCATGACCCGACCCTACACTATTCATCGTCCCTGACGCTAGGGTCACTGTAGCCCTAGTTGCAGAGAATTTTATTTTTTTTTAATTTTGTGACATTTTATGTGTCCAATCAACCTGATTTCCATCCCAATCAACTCCCCTAAGCCCCTTGTCCTTTTTGGTGTTTATTTCATGCCTTAAAATAGTCTAGAAACTTGGTTTGAGCTCCAATATTGGATACTGTAAATCGCTTATTGCATGCTCGTTTCTGTACCGTTTCATGCGTGGCTTGGTCTATTGTTTTCCTTAGGTCATGGCGATTCGAACCACATTCTAAAAATAGGATTTAGAGCTCCATTGATGAAAATGGGTTATGGACCCGCGACTTGTAACTCTAATTTTTAGGCTAGTCTTTGGGTCATTTCTCTATATTTTTGTTGCGTTGTAAAGCTTTCTCTTCCTAGTTTTAATCTCTATCCCTCGATCAGGGTTTAACTTAAGTTGAATCAGACCCGGTTTAAGCAAGGTCCTTTAATGGCGGATTGGTTGGTTCAATGTTCTCCTGGCTCATTTTTTTGTGTTTTAACTTGCTGTACACGCCTCTCTCGTTCAGTTATCACGCCAAACTCATGCATGCTAATTTCAAGCTTCCTTGAGTTTAAAAACAGTAAGTAAAAATTAAACCTTTTTAGAGAGAGAAAATAAATGTTGAGTGATTACCTTGTGATGGCAGTCCCTCTCTTGGTTTTGATCCTTGATCCTTCAAGTTGAGGTTGCCATGCATACATCAGGTAGCTTCACTCTTTTTTTTTTTCTTCCTCCTTATTCCTTCACTCTTTCTTTCTCTACCTCACTTTCTCTCTCTACCCGAGCACACACTTACACATTCTGATTTCTGAATTTGCATTCTATATATGCAAACTCAGATATATATCATATATTTTATCTTATATATATTTGATTTGACTTGTATGAAACCTAATTGTAGGATGTGGTGGTCCAATAAGGGGCTGCCACCTCATTTTTGTTATTCAGAAATTAGGCATTGTAGGATAGTTATATATATATATATATCTTATGTATAATAAAACACAAAAGTGCTTGTGGCCAAGTGGTTAATTTTTTGGGAATAAGTTCCTTACTCTTTTTGATCTAGGGATCAATTCCCATGTCCAACCCTTTTTGTCTCTTTTTGGCCATTTTTTTTTTTTTATCTTATGCCTTGTTTGGCAAATCAAAATGCATATTTTGGCTTTTTTTACTTTTTATCTTTCTTTTTATTTCTCCTTTTTGTGAAGCGGTTTCTTTTAGTAGTTTCCTAACCGGGTTGGCCTCGATATTATAAGCTTCGGACCGTATCCATTTTTCTTGCGGTTCTTGAGGCTTGTTAATTTCATAATTACGGTATTTCGAATTTTGCTCCAAACGATTTAGATTAACATAGTACATTGTTTCTTTGTGTATTTAATCCTTTTATTAGTCCATTGTAACTTACTGGGAAGTCCCGATAAACTTTCTTAATCATTCTTTATTTTGTTTCTAATCAATAATTAGCGAACTGATTATTAATAAATTAGGTCGGGGTGTTACACGTAGGTGATAGGATCTCACAATATCATGTAAGAGCTTACATGGAATACATACATATTTGATGAGATTGAACACACATGAAAGCGGACGTTGCTGTAAAGATCACACTTGAGAAACAATGTGTAAGAACTAACATTGCTAACATATAGTTGAAGATAAATGACCCGTTTTATTGTGCAGAAGCAACCATGAATCAATCTCAAACAAAACAAATTAGCAAAAACACACAGAGAAAACACATGATATATGTGGTTCGGTAAGATGCCCACGTCCACAGGCAACGACAATCAACCAAATATGTATTAAAGTGATTACAAAAGTGAAAAATACTTACAAACCCAAAATTTCAAAATCCCCATACCACCTAGTGATGGCTCACAAATGGCTCCACTATCATAATCATTCAACCCTAATATAATAACACTCTTATATAAGAGGTTAGCAAAATCTCCAAATCTGAAACAAACCAGTGCTCAAATCCCAGATACGTCTGAATGGGGAAGCCTTTTTCATTTGGACGGGAACCACTTCTCCATTTAGATGGTGAGGCTACTGGAATCGCAAAACTATCCAAAAATAAAAGTGAGTCAAAATTTATCTCCAAGGACCCACACATTTCCCATTTTTCAAGTCATTAAAAATTCGGGTGAATTCATGACAACTACCTAACAAATCTCCACCTTGGCATGAATTGATCTAAGTTATCTAACAGAACCCTTACCTTCGCTTGAATTCACCAAAGTATTCAAAAACAAAGTAAATAGATCACTTTTTCCTCCAAATGTGCCCTTATGCGCCATACACTTGTAGATGCTCAAACATTAAAGATGGCGATCAAGTCCAAATAGTGCTTGAACTTCACCCCAATCACCACCTTATTTAACATATCTGTAGTCCCAATATTTTGTAAAAGAATGTCCCCCCTCATTCACACATTTTCAAATAAAATGGAAACGGATATAAATACGCTTAGTTTGCACACATGATGAACATGATTCTTTACTAAACAAATTGCACATTGACTATCACAGTAGACTTCAACGTGCTCCTGAATAATCCACAAATCCTTAATCAACCCATATAATCAAATGACTTCCTTTTAATGGCTTCTGTCACTGCCATGTATTCTACCTTAGTGGTAGAAAAAGCAATTATTGATTGTAGCATTGACCTCCAACTCATTAGTCCCTTGGCATGAGTAAACACATGTCTTGTAGTAGACCAACGTTTATCCAAATCACCAGCAAAGTTCGAGTCCACATATCCAATCATATGCTGACCAAGTCGATTGTCACTCATAAACATCAAACCAACACCTACTGTACCTTGAATGTACCATAAAATTCATTTTACTACCTGTCAGTGTTCTGTACCTAGATCATTTTCAATCTCCATGTCAAAAATCTTTTTAGCTTTACCAAGATCCTTTATTTTGAACTCATTCCACAACTTAGTCTTCAACTTGTCCATCTCCACTTTTCTTTTAGAAACAATGATCTTATCATCCATATATAAAAGCATATATATAAAGGAACCATCACAAATCATATGAAAATACCCATAATGATCAAAATGACTTATTGTATACTTTTGCCTTATCATAAACTGATCAAATCACTCATACCATTGTCTTAGAGACTACTTCAAACCATACAATGACTTTTTTAGTCTACAAACCCAATCATCATTTTCAATAACTTGAAATCCATTTGGTTGAGTCATGTAAATTTTCTTCTCTAAATCACAATGTAAAAATGAAATTTTGACATCCAATTATGCCAACTCGAGATCAAACTGTGTAACCAAAGCTAACAAAACTCAAATAGAAGAGTGCTTACAACTGGAGAAAATATCTCATCATAATTTATTTATTTTTTCTTAGTGTCTCCATTAGATACCAATATAGCTTCGAATTTCACACTACCTTCCCTATAGGTCAAAGGAATATCATCCTCAACAATTAAAAGTGAATATGCCACTATGTTAGCAAACCTAGCAGGTTTTCGAGTTTCTTTTTTCAATTTACTAGTTGTAATAGATTTTGATTGTTGTGAGATTTCCTGAGCTTGTGCTTCTTCCACACTTGAGCCTGATTCCTCATAAGTTAGATTGTTAATAGAACTATTGATTGTTTAAAGAGTTTTCACTACAACCAATAGGGCCTCTAACTCCAGCTACTGTGAAATACCCATCTTTATACTCTCATTCCGAGTATTCTTTTGCTTCTTCTGATATAATATCACAAACTCAAAAAAAATAACATCTCTACTAGTAACAAATTTCTTCAATTCGGGATACCACAATTTATATCCCTATAATTCCTTCTCCCTATTATGCCCTAAGCGCATGTGTTATAGTCTGGAAGTATCGGATACATTATTCTCTAAATTGTCAAAAACAATTGCTCTCCTTATGACTGTTTGCTCATTTAGAAAACACAAATTACCCTTTTGAGTATCCTTTATCAGCATAAGTCCTCCAATCACCACTTTTGTAGCCCTTTGAGTCCAAAGTTTCCATTGAGATGAGTTTATTTTTCAAGTTCAGTACATAGCAAACATCTGTTAAAATTCTAACTACCTTATTATGCATTTTCAATCAAATGTTCCTATCATTTTTGTCTTACAGGTATTATCATTATTCATTAAAACAACTCCTCCATCTAACTCCTGAAAGCTAAAAAACAAATCCTTGTGGGAACACATATGATAGGAACACCCCAAATCCAAAATCCACTTATCAGAATGACTTGATGACAATGAACCAGTAAAAGCAAAATCTATATCCTCATCTTTAACTTGTGCTACGTTAACATTTGAATCCTTATTGATCTTATTTTTCAACTTTGGACAATCTTTTTTTCAATGGCCTTTTTCATGACATAAAGCACACCTGTCCTTTTTAGGAATCCTTTTGTCACGACCTTCCTTAAAACTTACTCCTTACTATCAAAGCCTCTAATGATGAGTCCGTATAGACCTATCGATCCATCTTCCGACACTCATTATTCATCAAGGCATTAGATACCTCATCAAATTTAATTGCATCTTTCGCATTAAGAAAAGTAGTATAACTATATGTCAAAGAGTTTAACAACAATAATGCCCTATCCTCATCTAGAATTTCAACATCAAGGTTTCGCAAATCAATGAGAATTTTATTAAAATATTTCAAGTGCTCAGTCATGGAAACACCTTATACTAGAAATGAAAGAGTATTGTCTTTAGATAAACTCAATTTTCAATGCTATTGCTCATATACTTATTCTCCAGTTTCTCCTACAGTTTCTTAGCCGAAGTCTATCTCATAACAAAGTATTTATGAAGCAATTCTCATAAAAATGTATTCCTACAATTTTCAATGTGAAATAATTTTTTTTTCAATGAAAAGTGATCAATGATGGTGATGATGAAAAGAGGGATTGAAGTTGGGGCTATGATACCATGATAGATTTGGTAGAATAATGTAAAAGAGAAAGAAGTAAAAAGAAAGAAAAACGAAAAACCCTAAACTACTCCACTGTATTAGATTGCTTGATTTGAAATTATACCAGAGATTTTCTTATATAAGAGAATCGAAAGAGTTGTCCAAGGTAAGTATTAGAAAAGAAAACAAACACAGTGGCGACTAACCTTAACTCTAATATCACAATAATAATATAATTAACCCTAATATACATATAACATGTCATGGCTTGGATTATACAAGTCACTGTAGTTGATTTTTAGCCCCTCTCAATTTATTACAGTTTTAATGGTTATTGCAGTAATCTTTTTACTTTGGATGTGGGAGGAGTGTCATTGCATATCTTGACACACTAAACATCCATTATGAGACTCAAGTACATTATTTGATTTGATTAATAATTATTCAGTGCCTTTATCTTCTAGTTAAGCTACTAAATAATCAATTAAAAGAGTGATGGAAGCTGAAATTATTGTCAGGAACCACAAAGTAAGCCATCAACTCAAGAAACATCAATTTATAAGATGGTAATATTTTCAGCCAAAAGGCTGTGTTTGGTTAACAAGGGATAGATAAAAATAAAGGAAAACTTAGAATGTTACTAACAATGATTCCAATTCATGTAAGAGTCCATTTTCTTCTTCCTCGCCCTTCTACTTCTAGGAAACCAAACGGAGCATTAGAAGAATAAATTTCAAAATGAAGAAAATAGTGAAGCTTCATATGTACTGAAGCTAATTGTTGCAGTTTACAAGAGAAAGAACCAAAAAAGAATTCCCCAACTTGAGGAAACTTTTGGTGTCCTAAAATTAGTCCCCTTGATTGTTAAAGGGCCACCCTCTTTTACTTTCTTCACACCTAAATCATCTTACCTTGAGATGTCACTTTTTGGGGAGTAGCCTAATTGTTCCATCTCCCAGTTCAGCTTTGAAGCAACCCTTTCATGGCAAGGAAAGTACTCCTGAAAAAAAAAACAGAAAGAAACAATGAATGACCATTGATATTCTCGCTCTTTGAATGTTAATTTTGCAGCAAAAAAAGAAAAAAGAAAAAAAGAAAGCTATCTATATTTATTTAAACAGGAAGAAACAGAGGAGAAGAAACAGAGCATGTTCAAGGTCCAAATGCAAGGTTATATGAGAAATTTTGGATTGAAACTATGCCTTGCACCATGCAAAATTCTAGTTTTATAAGCATGTTCAATCCTTACATTTTTTTTTCAATTCAGAATTTATAGAATACCAAATCAAAGAAAAAGTTTGGTGGGAATGTCTTATCCATGGTCTCAAATTCAGATTTGAATATTTTAGGGGACCCATGCAAGTCTCACATGAATATTCAAATTTGAGTGACAGTACCACTGTGAAATCTTCCAACGGAACTTCTTTTTCCCAACATTCCCCAACTTTTTAAGTATAAACCACAGGAGAAACAAAGTTCTCAAAATCTAATGAGAAAGCAAGAAATAAAGGAACATCCAGTATGGTCCCAAATGAGATGGAATTGTCGTAAATGTAATGTTGAGTCTGCAAGTAGCCATGGAGGCAGGACCCAAAGAACCTACCTCTAATTTCTTGACTAGCTCCCTCGCTGAAGGGGCTGATACAATGATATGGCGTGCACTCGGACTAATGAAGCCTTCCTCTACTGCTTTGTCAATAAATGACAACAGAGAGTTGTAGTACCCATCTACATTCAACAATCCCACCTGCATAAATTCACCAAAATAAGACTTTGTTCTAATATTTTAAATATGGTTCAATAAAGTTCTAATCTTTGTTTTCTGATAAAGAATGATTAAAGTTTTAGGGGGATTAGTATAAAACCTTGAAAGTGAGAAATTTCACATTATTATCTGATGTGGTACGACTGTCCCTTACAAAAGTATAATATTTTTCATATTTTCACTGAAAAGTTGAATATAAAAAATTAAGGAAATTTTACGAGAAGGTACCGGGACACATCGAATAATGATATGGAGTGACGGTCTCACTAAATAACTTCTTGAAAGCATAGGAACGAAAATTACCGGTTTATCATGGATGCCAAGTTGTGCCCAGGCTATCACTTCAAGAAGCTCTTCAAGAGTCCCATAACCACCTTAATGCAAACCACAAATTTCACCATTCAAAAACATGTTTCTTGTGCTAGACAAGCAGGAAAATTCATAGGAAAAAGAAAGCATTGATAAAATAATTGTGCCTGGTGACAATTTTTATTGACTGCTGGTGAGAAATTATTTAGTTGAAGTGATGATAAGAAGAAGAAGAAAACCAAACTATGCCACTGATCAGTTGAAGTTGTATTTAATGGAGGGGACAAACTAGTCCATTCATACAGTGAATCTTCTATTTTGAACTTTGGATTCTTGACATACTACATTGGTCTCATCTTTTCTTGGGTGAACATAAATTATACATATTTTTTTTATCAATTCAAGGGGTATTTATTTTTCATTTTTTTTCATAATCACCCTATGAATTTCGGCTCCATGAACTCCAAGGACAGTTCCAAGTGGTTTGCCTTTGAAGGCTGAGGACTAGTTGGGCCTAGCCCATCCTATCTGTAGTTGATCAGAGGCAGCCCAGTCAAATTTGTATTATATTGGGCTGGCAATTCCCAAACTAACTTAGACATCTTCATCTATATATTGCAATCTGACATTTTTTTTAAATGGTAGCCAATCTGCTAAGGTCGATGGTATTAATATCCTTATTATTCTTGCTCTTTCTTTTTGAGAATGAGTAAGTAATGTCATTGAGTCACCACTTGCTTCGACGCAATTTAAAATTTTTTTACACACAATAATAATATCTTAGGCTATTGGATTGTACACCCTTCCATCTTGTTTTAAGGGTGTAACGAGGGCCAATTTGGGATTTTGCGGTCCGTAATTATAGGGTAGTTTGGCACTACATAAGGAGTTCCAAATGGCGGGGCCATCACGCGATCCACCGCCCCTCCTCCCTCGCCGCCACCTAGGACTGTAAACAGATCGGATTCGGATCGGATCGGATCAGAGCCGATTCGAATCCGATCCGTTTAATAAGAAATCCGATCCAATCCGATTCGTTAATCTGATGGATCAGGCGAATGTTAATCTGTATCTGAATCCGTTAATAACCGGATATTCGATCCGTTAATCCGGTCCGATCCGTTTAAAATTATATAATATA
Source organism: Nyssa sinensis (assembly GCA_008638375.1). Lineage (NCBI taxonomy): Eukaryota > Viridiplantae > Streptophyta > Magnoliopsida > Cornales > Nyssaceae > Nyssa > Nyssa sinensis. The sequence continues at coordinate 56,919,334 of CM018031.1, read as the reverse complement.
TATATATTAAAATTATATAATATATATATATATTAAAATTATATATATATATATATATAACCGGATCAGATCAGATTGTAAACGGATCGGATCAGCCTATATCATATCCGATCCGTTTATATTTGGGATAATCGGATTCGGATCGGATCGGATCACAAATCACTATTTCTAAAATCACATCTAGACTTAACGGATCGGATCGAAATCCGATCCATTGACAGCTCTACCGCCGCCCCCCTCATAGACCTCCTTTAAAGAAAGGTGGGACCGGCCAGTGTTTTTTTCCATCCGCTGCCGGCTAAACTTACACTAAGATGGGCATACCTTATAACCATTGAAGGGTGTCCAAATCAATTAATTGCCTTGTGACATGGGACAGGTGCAAAGGGGAGAAGCATATGAACCACATATATGGGGGCCTCCACAAGGCCCAAATTTGGAGTATGAGAAAGTCAAGAATCACGGTTTGAAGGGTTACTATCTAGTCATGGGCCTCAGTTGATGATTCATTAATCTGGTATCAGTTGCTTTCCCTGCTCTGCTCAGTCCACTAATGTCATGTATCTGACAGAAACTAGCATAGAATCATAAGTCATAAATAAACCAATTTTGAAATTTTATTTTCTACTAATTACTTAATTTTTTTGGTGAAATTTCTTATTATCTTAATAATACAAGTAAATGAGTGAAAATTTGGGTTATAAGCCCTTTTTTTTTCCTTTCAAAAAACATGAAGTTTAAACTTTTATAATTGCTGCAAAAAGGCAATAAGACAAGTGATTTATAGGGGCCAATAGATATTAATTAATAAGACAGGTGATATCTTAGGAAGCTAGGAGGTTAAGTCCCAACAGAGGACATGGGATTGAAGGAGGTTATGGGTAGGTGAAGAATTACTAACTTATGTCATTGGATATCGAAGTTTTCAGTGACCAAGTGATATCTCGTGTCTTTTTTTATAAAAGAGGTTACGATTTCGCATCACTCAAAAGTAGAAGTGTGCGATATTATGTTGGTTGAACTTGTTGATAGTATGATTGATTTTCTAGCAGCAGGTTAAACTTGTTTATAAATTATACTTGTAAATAGATAATTCTTCTGGTAGCAAAAAAATAGCAAAAGAAAAAAAATATTATGCCATTGAACCCAAAAGGAAAAAAATAAAGAAAATATTTCCTAAAAACACTTTATGAAAAGTAATATTTTTTTAATTAAGGCTCTATTTATCTTGATTGATAAATTATTGTGAGCTTATGAAGCAGTTATCATGTCTTTTCACATCTAATTTCTTTTTTCTCTCAAGAAAAAAATGTCTTAGAAATATTTTCCTTCTAAACAAAGATAGGTTTTAATAGAGAACATATAAAAAGTAGCCATTTGGAATAGAATCAAGAGAAAGGTATTGTATGGTGTTATGAATTATCACATTGTCAAAAAATTACCCTGAGAAAGGAAATTAGGCCTTAGATTCTATATGTGCCCTGTTCTTAAGCTAGTGAGTGCTAAACCTCAAAGTTCAAAAATTTTAATGGCATGGGGGAGATGATCTATCTTTTTGATGGGCAAAGGATTGAGGACAAAAACCAACCAGGTAAAGCAATAAAGGCATCTGAATGTCTAGCCATCTCTGCCTTCCTTTGGTGCATGTCTGCAACTGCCTTCACTTCCCCCACTGTTTCACCAGTTATCTGCAGTACAGTACCAAAACAATACACATACATATATAAGAATCAGTAAGTTAGCTTAGCCCCGGGATATATATATATATATATATATATAGAGAGAGAGAGAGAGAGAGAGGGGGGGGGGGGGACTGCCCAAACATTCAGAAGGAACTACTGTTTGGGCAGAGAAGCAATGATGAGTGCTGCTGAGGTGGTAGGCTCAATTCAACATGCCACCACTCTGGAACTCCTTGGAAGGACAAGACTTGGGAAAATAAAGCCAACAAAAGCAAGGGACAAAGGAAAACACGAGAACAAATACACATGAATCTAATGTTCTAATCAAGAGAAAAAAAATAAACTTGACATGGTAGAGTTGTCCATAGAAGACAACCTTAAGAGTAGAGGGTACGAAAATATCAAGAGTGAAATACTAGGAGAATCTAGATACCCATTAAGGGTGATGGATAAACTTCATTAGGAACCAAATGTGAAAATGGGAAAATCCCAGAAATAAACTTCCACATAGTACCTTTACAAAGTCCCAGTAGAGACAAGTCTGAAATCCAAATCCCGGATAACAAGAATGAGATAGATAATCAAATAAATGTAGCTACCACAAGTTTAAAAGAACCCAATAATGGAGAAAAGGAAAAAGAAATAGATAATGCTCTCTCTCTCTCTCTCTCTCTATATATATATATATATATATATCATTATTTATTTATTTTTCTAATCATTTTGGTTTTCTTTTTCAACAATGAAATGGGTAGTAGCAGACACACCTCTCTAGGCATGAGTGTCGTGGGAATTACTCTGGAGACAAGAACATGACAAATATTAGTTAAGATGGCTTATTTTAACACCTGCCCAAAAACACCAAACTGAAATTTTTTAGGAAAAAAATGAAGAATTAGTTCACCCGATGACATGACGACCACCATTGTAAACAGCTTGGGAAATCAAACCCATCAAACCCATACTCCCTCCTCCATAAACCAGATCTATATTCCTTGAAACCTTCAACAAAAAACCTTAAAATAGTCAAACTATAAGCCAAAAATATTATTAAATGAAAAAAGTTAAGGTGCCAGTTTATTAATACCCAAATTTTCTTCTGTGAAAAACACAATTCTAGAGAAAGAGAAAGAATGAGAAGTACCCATCAATGTACATGTCATCACTCCAAGGGAAAGAAGAAAGATGGAAATAGGTTTTAAAAAAAACAAAAAAAAGAGCAGATGCAACTTCACCTTGTCCACTATTATCAATATGTACATATTTTCCATCTCAAAGAATGGACATGTAGTTAAAATGTCAGTCAGTGTAGAGAGAGAGAGAGAGAGTGAGAGAGGGAGAGAGAGAGTAACCAATTGTCTGGAATCCCAGAAAACAAAATATGAAAAATAAAGTTGCATATCATAGAAAATAAGTAGCCATGAGTCAATTTTTATAAAGGACTTAAAACAGAGAGAGTTTGGAACAACGTTGGATTCAACTTAAATACAAATTCTGTTAAGAAGCTGAGTTGACAATCACAAGCAATCATTTGAAAAGAGGGAACTAAATGAGAAACAAAGAAACACAAAAACAGAGCAAAAAGAGAGCATTCAGATACCAATTCCTTCCCCAGCTCAATTGCAGCATCCCTGTAGCTGCTTTTCTTCCCTAAGCTACTCCCACAGAACACACATATTCTCTTAAATTTTGATTGCTTCATTTCCTTCTCTCTCTCCATCTCCAACCCTCCTGTCTCTCACTCTCTCTCGCTCGCTCGTGTGTTTGTGTGAGTTCTGTTGGTTATAATGCTCTGGCAGTAAACACAACAACTCTCTCTACTTAAGAGCACTATGCAATTATCCACTGCTCCAGTGCCCCCACACCTTTGACAAATTCAAGGGGGGTGCCTCAATGCCTTGTGCGTGTGCAACCCAGTTGCCTCACTTGCCAATCAGATTGTTTGTTATAAACAGACAATTTAAATACAAATGTTAGAAGACCACTAGTTGCTGCGATAGTAAGAGCAAGAACAAAAGTGACTCCTTACGTAACAGGTGAATAAGTGTAAACCTAACACCGAACGAAAGGAAAAAGGGACTCGAATCAAAACCTCTCATAACCAGAGTTCAATTATTAGAGAATAAAAAATAATATATATCAAACTAACACAAATGATGTAAAACAAGTGATGAATCTTGGATGAGCCAAAGTAACTCAATACACGATCGGAAAAGATTTATTGACCCTATTTTTGCAGCTTTTATGAGATATTTTGATTTCTTAATTTTGTTTGGACTAGCATTATTGTATTAGTAGTTTAGTATTTTACAAAAATACAGAATTAATAGTTAATATTTTACAAAAATATAGAATTAATAGTTTTTTAATCAGATTAATAGTCTGTTCATCAATAAAACACAATTTTCAGTTTAGAAATTTTCTCTTTCTTTCTTTGAGTGAATAATTCTCGTGTCACTTGATTTACAAGAAACTTTACGTGTTGGACTCCATTTTCTCTTTCATACTGCATTAACAAAGAAATGAGCTTAGCCGGTGCCCAAAAGTTAACCATAAATAGTTTCCACTATCCATTTAATGAACTTTATCAGATATTTGATGTCAGAGTTGGAAAAGTTTATGAAAAAAAGAGGGTTATTCTTTGTTGTGCAGGAAATTGCTATGGAAAAAGAGAAAAAAAAAAAAGAAAAAAAAGAGGAAACAAAAATTTGGTGAGTTCTACTGTGATTTAATCAATAATGCAAGCTTTTCAATGGGTTTTATAATGACTCCTTGTACGGCCTACAAGGGGGAGGCATTCTATGTGAAGTTGATGAAAAAGAAGTCAAAATTAAGAATTGGGAGAGAGGTTGGTGACAATAGGAATTAGATGAGTACTTCAACTACTGCAATGCTTTAGAAGCCAACTCTTTACAGTTGACTTACTTCTATTTCAAACACATATAAAAAAAAAAAAAGAATAAAATAATAATTATTGTATTATTAATTTGAAAATTATTAATAATGAATGTTTACTTGTGTCATGTGTAAAAGTAAAAAGAAATCAGTTGTACCTACAACTTCATAAACAAGAAAATAGTGTTACATAATACAATTGACTTATGGGTTGGCTTGCATGTTTAAATTGCCTTTTAATTATGAGACTAAGAAGAGGGCTTGTGATGAATTATTATCATGACATTATCCTAGCTATAGGGCATATAAATAAGCACTGTGTCCTCAGAGATGGAATTTTAATACATGCTTTTGACTATTTTTTGGTGGGCTCTACCTGAAATCTCACCATTAAACCTTTTAACTTTTTAATCCTTAAAGTTTATTATACACTTATCTCTAATTTAATTTTCAAAAAAAAAAAAATAATAATTCGGTGAGATGATTACTTTATATCATTATTTGATGTGATACGTATATTTTTCACAAATTTTATTACTTTTCGAAATCACTAAAAAGTGAAGTTATTTTGAAAAAGTGATAGATTTTGTTAAGAATAATCACACACACACACACTATATATATATATACACGTGTATATATATAATGAGAGTGATATACATAGCTGGAGACATCAAATAATGACGTGCTGTGATCGTTCCACTATACAATTACTTTAGGGGGGAGAGAGAGTGTGTGTATGACATGCATAGAAGGATGCATTCATTTTTGATAGAAATAGTGGTAGGAGCATAAAAGGGAGAAGATATGCCCCATGGCGCATCTTATTGTACCCTCAGTACACCCTCCCTTGAAGTTGTTGTATGCATTGGAAACATATGTATTTATATTGCAGAAAGAAAGAAGAACATCTTCCATTCCCCCTTATCCCCACTCTAACCATGACCAAACCATGCTGTCTCCGGCACTCAACCCCACCCCTCTTGTCCTACTAGATGCTTTGCTCTCCGTCTCCACCTTTCCCTATAACTCCGAGAGTCATGGTCCTATGCAATTCATTAAAAATTAATTAATATTATTGTAAATTCGAATTTATACGAGTCAATTGTTTTAATCATTAGATGATTTAAAGATTGAATTATTATTCAACCCAACCAACTTATTTATCTAATTTTTAAATAATTCAATTGTTAAAACATCGTAGATCATATAACTTCGAGCTTAATTATAGTATCATTACCTTAAAAAATTTCAATTCTGTACTCTAAAGAAAACAAAAATGAACTTTAGGATGAATTAAAAGGGAATCTACCATCTTTTTTTTTTTTTTTTTTAAAAAAAAGAACAAAGAAGCAAGGAAGCCCATTACAAGACTTTGGCTCTAGTTACATTATAACTAAAAAAAAAGAAAAAACATCAAGAGGTAAAAGATCACCTGACTCTATTTCTTATTCACAATCCACTAGAATAAAAAAAATATTAAAATTCCACTATGAGGCAATAAATCATAAACCGAAGATTCTAAGTTTAGGAACTAAGTTATGAAATGGGAAGATATTAAACCGCCATTTCGCCCATTAGTTGGTCGCTAAATGTCTACTCGAAATTCAATTTTAGTTAAAGAAGAAGACATCAAACTTATAAAAAGATGTAAAGTGTCATGCAACATTCAATTTACAAAATTGATCATAAACGGAAATAAATGGAAGGTAAGATGGACAAAAGATGAAGAGAGGGGAATGAGAGTGTATTGGCATTTAATTGGTTCGAGTCTAGCGGCATACCTAATTCTGTCTCTTTTACCACATTTGAACAAACCCATTAAAAAAGAATAGAAGAAAAGAACACCAACTCTATTGGACTTTACACTATGAGAAGTCGTTAATATTTAGAAAACCTTTTGATGATATGAGAGGGATAAAATAAAACTCCTTTGAAACTATTTATCAATAATTACACTCATTTCTACTGAATTATTTAAAAATTATAAATATTATTTTTTTTATCTTTCTTAAAGTCACAGTAATCTCTCCTTTGTTATATTAACAATGTACATGTTTCCCATCCGTACAAAATTTATCATTGATAGTGTTAAGATTTGTAAATTTTTTTATATGACTAAAATACCCTTATGTATATTAAACTTTTTTTTTTTTTCCGGTAAGTGAGATACATTAACAAAAGGAAACAAGAGGGGGACAACTTACAAGGGGTATGCCCCAGGAAAAGACACAACAAAACAAAACAAAGGACAAACAACAAAACTACTCAAAACAGCCACAACCAGCCACCCTATCTGATCAGAATATGAGTAGATAAACCCATGCTAAGGCATATTTTTCAGTTCTTTTTGGAGTTGGGAATACCTTTCCAATGGGAAATTTTCAACTTCATATCAGTGATGATATCCATTGACAACATCTCAGGATTTTTCTTTTTGCCTCTAAAAATCCCGTGGTTCCTTTCAATCCAAAGGTGATAAACTGAGGCATTCAAAGGCAGAAGAAGGGTGTCATTTGGAAAGCATCTATGAGCAGAGAGCTCCTCAGCCCATTGGACCCTAACGTCCTAGTTATCCAACTTCTGATCCACATTGCAGGAGTTAAGGACATTAAACCAAGCTTTTTTGGCATAAGGACACAGGAAAAAGAGATGGTGTTTAGTCTCAATACTCACATTGCAGAGAGGGAAAAAAACATTGTTACGATACCCCAATTCAGGAGTTTTTCTCTAGTAGTTAGTCTATCTTTAACAACCAACCACATTATAAAAGAGTGTTTTGAGATGCCTCTATAAAACTAGACGAACTTATGCCAAGTCACTTCAGGGAGAATACCTCTGATCTTGGACCAAGCAGATTTGAAGGAGAACAAACCATTTGCAGTAAGGTTCAATAGACTCTGTCAAGATTTGCATTGGGAGTGAAAGAGTTTGGGGTTTGGTATTTAATATCATTTATCAGATGGGAGTTGCAGTAGGGACATTTCCAAGAAACACCTTTAACAATAGAGAAGACCTTAGTTATTAGAACTTTGGCAGTAAAAAATGATCTGCCTACCATAGTTCACCACTAAAGGGCCAGTAGGATGCCAATTATCATGCCATAAGAAAGATGAAGCACCATTTCCCACTACCACTTTAATAAACCTTTTAACAAAAGGTCTTAATCTCAAGATTTTTCTCCATGCCCAATTGTCTCGACCCAAAACCCACCCTATGCGGATTAGGGGTCCGTGACCATGACCGGGTCCGCGGCCCGTTCCCCGCCCAAAAGGATCTAAAATACTAAGTAAAGTTTTAATAAAACATTTTATAGTCAATAGTAAAAACTGGTAGCATAGTCAGAACATCACTTAATACACGCCAAAAGAACATAATTGTTTTTAAGTACAGATCCTTCCAAAAACATAGATTGACAGGACTGTGGTGAAATGGGAGAAATTAAGACCTTCCCGTATTTAGTTTAGTACAAAAAAACTCGCCACAAGGAGCTACTAGTAGCTAGTAGCGTCTAGACCTCTAGAGCGCCTGAGGGTTCCCCTACTTCTTGTTGACCTAGAAAATATAAGGGAGGGGTGAGCTAACAAAGCCCAGTAAGTAAAGTCCTTTCCTCTGTTATGGGTCAAGATTAGTTCAAGAAGGTAAGCAATGAACAAATACCAATCAATGCATGTCGGAACAGAAGACATGATAGAAGTCACAATAGCCAGTCACCAATGTATAGATTAATAGAAATGACCTTCAGGTCCTATAGGCATATTCCAAGAAGTGCACAAAAATAACGACAAGAAATAGCCAAATTATGTGCTGCCGAAATAAAAAACAGCTGTATAGGCATGTCATCATATCAAATAATTCAACAAGGGGTATTCTAAGGAAAAGCTCACAAGCATATTAAGAATCCAAGGAATACGATATAAACGATGCTCAAAAGTATATAACATATTGAAAATCAAAAGTATGTCATGTAAGAGATAAAAAGAAACTATCTATTAGATGCTATTTGTTAGGGCCCGACATACCCTTTCGTGCTTACAGCACAACACTATTAACTTTTCGTGTCCTCCAGGACTCAAGTCGTACGCCATGCTTTGCATGAATACGTGTCGATCGTGCGAAGTGGCGCTCAAACCCACGCGTAGCCCAGTTGTGCGATGTGACGCTCACAACCACGTGTAGATTATCAGCATCTTGCCCCCTAAGGGCTGAAGTGTGTAATGAGTCAAGAACTACCATGGATAAAATCGGTCATGCATAGATAATTTCACAAGTTGTGGAGTAATACTTTTCTTATCTTGTGATAGGTACTGTTCAGTATTCAAGCATCAAAGGAATACGTATAAATCACATCAGAGTATTAACATGCAAGAACTCATCAAGTCCACAAGATAGAACAATATCAGTTGTGGAGGTCAAGGCATATCAGATAATAGAGTACAAGGTGGCAATAGGAAGAAAGAAATGTGACATGGCTAAGGAAAGACCACATAACAAAGTCCTGATTTTACTTACCTCAAAATAACTTTCAGTAGTTCTATTAATTCAAGTCTCCTTCTCCTTCTCTTTGGAGGTTCCTATAATCATGGTTTCAAAATATTGCACAATGAATTAGTACCCATTTTAGTCCCAAACATTGTTATGCAATGCTTTGAGTTCCTTTGAACTTAGTCTATTTAGTTAAGTGTTTTTAATTCCCCATTTCAGGGTTTCAACTTAGGCTATTATATTCCTTAAATGAGCTTAGTAACATTCAGAATCGTCTTTTAGGCCATTTGGACTTTATTCGTTATCAATTAAGCACTTATTTAACCTTAGGGGCAAAATGATAATTTTTTCATTCCGATCTTGCCTCGGACCCTATCGTGGTCCTCAGAATATTTCATATATCTCATATATAAATTTTTAAGTCTTTTGGACTTCATTTGATATCTGCTTTTGATCATCGGGACACATCGGTCATTTCTCATTTTACCTATTAACTGTTCTGGAGTCTTATTTAGCCCCTTAATTTACATCATTATACTTATGACAATTAATCATGGAAAATTGGCCTTTATTCGGCCTTTAATTGTAGTTTCTATTCTCAGGGACATTTTGGTTATTTCTTATTTGATGATATTCTGACCCTAAATTATTATTTAGTCATATATGTGAGTTCATAATTTTTTTTGGGCTTCCATCGATATCAATTTCGTCCACTTTGGACTTTATTTAAGCTTCATACTGTACTAGAGGTATTTTGATAATTTTATAGTCTCACGCGTCACATTTTTCAGTACTTCGTTTGCTAGTACAGACTCCACCGTTGAGTCCAGAGTACCCAAAATAGTCAGACTATGCCCCCCTTGACATTCATTTAGCTTTTGGAATACTAAGGGTAAAATTTTCATTTTAACGTTTCACGTGTCTATGGATTCGGGACCTTGTTTCACAAAACGGATCTCGTCATTGGGTCCATAATGTCCCAAAATGTTAAAGTACATAATTTTATAGTCATCGGAGTCCATCTGATCACATAATTGATCATCAGGACGTATCTGGAATTATCCCTGTTCGTCTAAATGTATTTTTTTTTTTGGATTTATTTAGATTTCATGGGCCTCACCATTGAGTCCAGAGCGTCTGACATAATTAAAATAGGCTACCTTTTATTTTTAGTTGGCCCTGGGTGTCATTAGGGGTAATACAATCATTTACCATTTGTGTGTCTTTATTTTTTGGGTCTTAATTTCATAAATCGAACCCCACCGTTGAGTCCGAAATGCCCGAAAGAATAAAAATACACTATTCATTTATTTAATTTGGGCTTCGTTTAAGTCCTTTAGTGTCCAAGGGTAAAATAGGCATTTTACCCTATTAATAAAATAAATTATTTATTATTTATTTATTTTTCAGGGGCGTGCTTAAATTAGTTTTCCAAAATCTGGGCCACAACAGAATTTATTAATAGTTGGGGGTCAAATCGTAATTTAACAGAAAGTCTTGGGGTCATAAACTAATTTTAGAAACGTTTGGGGTTCAAAACAGAATTTCAGAAAAGGGGGTTCAGAACCGTCCGATTTTAGGGTTCAATCAGTTGAACTGGTCCAAAACCCCTAAAAACCATCCGGTTCACTTCATGTCACTACATCATTCTGATGTCATGATGACATTAGCTTCATTAAACAAAACGGTAACGTTTTGTTTAAGTTGAGATCCGTTTTTGAATAGTCAGGACCTGAACCTGCTTTTGACCCGATACCCGACCCGAGATACTGTTCATTGTCTTCCTCGTTAAGGAAGACGCGAACCAGACCAACGCTAAACCTTTCTCCTCAATTTCGTGGATTTTCAAACACTGATTCCTTGTACTTTTGGGTGATGGGAGTTTCTAGGGGCCAGGCCAATGTTTTGGCATTCGTTTGAGAGCTTAAGTCGAGCTCAATAGTCTAATTAAAGGTTTGATAGCCAAACCTGTAACTCGGTCGTTCGTGGCCGTTTTTGGCCCAAAAGGTGTGAGGTTTGGCTCACAGTGATCGTCATGGCATAGGGGTTAAATCCTTATTCTAAAAATCAGGTTTTATGGTGAGCTGTGGAGATTGTGACTAAAAGCCGAAACCTGTATGTGGTGTTTTGGGAGTCTTTGCCTAGGCTTCTAGGTCTCGGGTTAGGGTTTTTGTAACCCTCAGAATGTCTAGTTTTGGGTTTAACAAGCCAAACTTGGTGTGACTTTGGTCAATTCAGACTTGCTCTAATAGTGGTCCATTAATGGCGGTTTCTCATGGTTTCAAGCCCAAAACAGTTCGTTCGATTTGAACCCGATTTTCTCTTACTATCTGATCCTCAACATTTCAAACACATGCATGTACTCATTTGGCCTCAAATAGTGTATGTGTGTGTGATAATTTGGAAGAATAAAAACCAGTTTAAGGGTTACATGAGTATACCTTCACAACAGTGGACCCCTCTTTCTTGGTGGCTCAATTCAGACCTTTTTAGCCCTTCCAAATGCAGCCATACTCCCTTCTTGTGCACCTCCAAGCGAACACATCATGTATGCACACACACAAGTGTTTCTTTCTCTCTCTCTCTCTCTCTCTCTCAATCACTCACACAGTTGGTTTCTCTCACACCCACAGTTTCTGAATATTCAGCACACACACACACACACATACTTGAGGGTTTTAGTTGGTTAACTACACATCTATATACACACACCTATGCATGTCCATCATGAGGTTTTAATTATGATCATGAGGGCTGGGGGTAGACATGATAATGAGGCTGAAATGTAGGGTGATGTGGGCTGACTTGTTGCATGAATGGCCATTGGCCAATTTGGGAGGTGGGTTTGGGCAACTTGAGCTCATATACAATTCTGTTATATATTTGGACAGAAAGTGGTTGCTTGCCCAAATGGTATTTTTTGGATGGTTTTACACTTCCCTCATTTGGTCAAGGGTTCAAATCCCCTTGGCATCACATTTTGGCATTTTTCTCCTATTTTGGGCTTATGCCTTGTTTGGCTGACACAATTTACCGTTTCGGCTATTTTCTTAATATTTTCTTTTTCGTTACTCCTTTTTCGACGCGGTTTCTTCCGATCATTTCCTATTTAATTTAGCTTCAATGTCTAAGGCCTCGTGTCGGTTATTACTTCTTTGTGGTTGTCATAGTTCGCTAATTCAAGTTTTAATAGTGTTAAAATTAAGGTTTCTCCTCTTGGTGTATTGAATTATTTTATTGGTCTATTGTGATTATCGGGAAAATTTTTGATTAATTTCCTCAATTATTCATTATCTTGTTTCTAGTTAATAATTAGTGAACTAATTATTAATTAATTAGGTCGGGGTGTTACACCAACTGCTGTCTCCATGCCCACTTATAAATGTATTGCTAAGATTCTTGCTAATGAGGGTAGGCATGATTGTCTTTAACCTATTAGCAAGAATCTTAGCAATACATTTGTAAGAGGTGTTACAAAGAGAAATGGGTCTATAGTCCTTGAAGGTGTTAGGAGAGGACTGTTTAGGAATAAGGACCAAGACTAGTGCATTCCAGTCCTTAGGAAGGGAAGTAAAGTTAAAAAAAAATGCATGACAGCTTCATTCACATCATTGCCCACAACTTCCTAATTTTCTTGGAAGAAGGTAGCATTAAAACCATCAGGCCCAGGGGCTTTATCAGCTGCTATGGAGAACATAGGGTCTTTTATTTCCTCAAAAGTGATAGGTTGAGACAAAAAAGATTTTTGCTCAGCAGAGAGTTTAGTAGAGAGAAAATTCTCCACTCTAACTTTCAAATTAGGGGTCAGGAGAGGAATTGAGGGAGAATTTAGAAGCCCTTGAAAATAATTAATGGCATCTTGTTTGATATCCTTGGGGTTGGTGACTCTATTTCCTCTCAAATAACTGATCGATAAGATTTTCTTCTGAGCTTTGTTGCTGTTGACTTTGTTACTGATCATCTTTAAGATCTTTTGTGGTATCAGAGCCATATTACCAAACGGTGATAGATTTTTCATCTCCCAACTCCTCTTCCTCTACCGCAACTACTAATTCACCCACCATACTCGTCCCAATCAACATCAATCACTTTGTTTCCCTAAAACTTGATCGCAAAACCTTTTTGTTATGGCGTGCTCAATTCTTTCCTCTTCTCAGCGGTTATGAGTTGGAAGGGTACATTGATGGTTCATTTTTTTGCCTACCCAAATTTTTTTCTCAATCTAAGAATACAATCAATCCTGAATATATTACATGGTATAAAGACGACATTCTTTTAGGATAGATTCTCTCTTTTCTTCTCTTACCGAACCTATTCTTGCTTATGTGGTAGGCATCTCTACCTTTGCCTCGGTTTGGCAAGCTTTTGATCATATCTTTGCCTCAAAATCACGAGCTCGAGTAATGCAACTCAAGATTGAATTACAAACTGTGAAGAAAGGGAATCTATCCATCTCAGATTACCTACAAAAGATCAAAATCATTGCTGATAGTCTAGCTGTTGCTGCCCAACCCATTCCTGAACCTGATTTTATTCTTTATATCCTTGGTGGATTACCTCATGAATATGATTCATTCGTCACTTTTATCACAACCAGAACCGATGACGTCTCCATAGAATACCTTCATGCAATGCTTCTCAATCAAGAAGTCGGGCCCACCTAATACACCCATGCTTAATTCACTATTGAACCTCATGCAAATGTAGCCAATACAACTCCCCACTTTAATGGTCATGGAAAGGGACGTGGCCATGGACGTGGACGATGTCATGGAGGACCTAGACTTTTTAGGGGCTTACAACAATTTGGTGCACCTTCTTTTGTTACATGTCAACTTTGCAATCGTTCAAATCATCATGCTGCACAATGCTGGTATCAATTTGATCTTTCCTACAACAATAGCAAGTCCACAACAACATTCGCTTTTACTACCTCTACAAAACATCTCTCTGATCCAAATTGGTATCCCTGATTCGGGTGTTACTAATCACTTGACTGTCGATCTCAAAAACATGTACATTCATTCCGAGTATCATGGGCCTGATACAGTTAAAGTTGGTAATGGGACAAGTTTTCATATTCTTTATACTGGTTTTCCTTCACTCTAAACCCCACATAAATCTCCCCCCTTCATAAAACCCTTCATATCCCATTTATCACTCATAACTTGCTTTTAGTTTCACAATTCACACGTGATAATAATGTTTTCCTTGAATTTCACCCCAATTCTTTTGTTGTTAAGGATTTACAGATGGGGCAAGAAATCCTACAGGGACCGAATAAAGGAGGCCTGTATTGCTTGAAGCACGCTAGTAGCCATCCGTCTTCCTCCTCATATCATTCTGACTTCATTGGTACAAGATCTTCTTTGGACTCCTGGCATCGACGCCTTGGCCATCCTATGATGTGCACTATTTATCAAGTTGTCTCCAGAAACTCTTTACCTCTTATTAATAAGAAGCAGTCTTTTTGTTCTTTTTATCCTTTAGGAAAAAGTCATAAGTTACCTTTTAATTTCTTATAGTACCACTATTTATAAAGCCCCATTGGAACTTGTTGTTAGTGACATTTGGGGACCATCTCCTGTTATTTCTAATACTTAGTTTCGATATTATATTCATTTTACTGATGTTTTCAGTCGTTATATTTAGACTTTTCCACTTAAGTTAAAATTTGATGCTTTACAAGCTTTTCTTATTTTTAAATCAAAGGTTGAAAATGTTCTTGGTCACAAAATTAAGAGATTTCAAAGTGATGGTGGTGGTGAATTTCAAAAGTTTAAATCAGCATTACAACCTTGTGGCATTGAACACCGTATGTCTTGTCCACACACACAAGAACAAAATGGACTTACTGAAAGGCATCATCGTCATATTGTAGAAACCGGTCTCACACTCATAACCACTGCCTTCATCCCTCCATCCTATTGGGATGATGCCTTTTCCATTGTTGTCTATCTTGTCAATACATTTCCCACTCAGGTTCTCAAACACAAGAGTCCACATGAAGTCTTTTTTCATGCAAAACCTTAACTACACATTTCTCAAAATTTTTGGCTGTGAATGTTTTCCTGATCTTTGTACTTATAATGATAACAAACTTGTATATCATTCACTAACATGTGTGTTTCTTTGCTATGACGTTGCTCACAAGGGATATAAATGTCTTCATCTCCCTACAGGTTGCATTTACATTTCTCATCATGTAATCATTAATGAAGAAAAATTTTCCCTTTCAACATCCTTCAAAACCGTCACCACCATCTCAACCTGTACTGCTAAACTCATCCATTTTAACTAGCCATCTTTCTCCCCTCATCAAAACTTCTTGGCCTTTTACCCACCCACCTTAACCCTTAGATTCACCCACTTTTCTAGTTCTCATTCACCCCTACCTCATTCTCCTCCACAACCTCTGTCACCTGACCCATCACTTTTCTTTTCTCCTCAGTTACCTATACCACCACCCAATCCTTCTACTCACCTACCCCAAATCACCTTCACTCATCTTATGATAACTCGTTCCAAAGTTAGCATTTTCAAACCCAAAGCCTTCACCACCACTAAACATTCCTCTTCCAACCACTTTTTCTAAACCTACATGTTTTACCACTGCCAACAAAGACTCGAATTGGAGAAATGCAATGGTTGAGGAAATGAATGCATTACAGAAAAATAACACTTGGTCCTTGGTTCCTCCTCGCCCTGATTAAACTGTTGTGGGTTATAAGTGGGTCTTCCGTCTTAAAAAGAAAACTGATGGCTCGATGAGTGATACAAAGCTCGCCTCGTAGCTAAAGGCTTCCATCAAAGGAAAGGTGTTGGTTATGATGAAACATTTAGTTCTGTCATTAAACTATGTATTATTCTTTCTCTTGTTGTATCATGGGGTTGGCATCTTCATCAACTAGATGTTCAAAATGCGTTCCTCTTTGGAACACTCAATGAAAAAGTTTACATGCAACAACCTTCTGGTTTCACTGATCCAAATGCTCCCCATTACGTGTGTCGCTTGCACAAGTCACTTTATGGACTTAAACAAGCCCCACATGCTTGGTACACCAAGCTTCATGCCTTCCTCAATCAATATGGTTTTATTGGAGCCAAATCTAACACCTCTCTCTTTATCAAGAAGACATCTACTACCATTCTCTACATATCCATTCATGTAGATGACATTATCATAACTGGTACATCTTCTAGTCTTATTCAAGACATGACTAATTCCCTTCACATAGCTTTTTCCATCAAAGATCTTAGCTCCTTACATTATTTCTTGGGAATTAAGGCCATTAGGAGTCCTCGTGGATTATTCTGATCTCAACACAAATACATTCTTGATTTGCTTCAAAAGACCAAAATGGATCAAGCCAAACCATGTTGAACTCCAATGGCAAGCAATCTTAAATTGTCGAAACATATTGGTGATCCAATCTCAGATTTCACTTTATGTCGAAGTACAGTGGGTGCCCTTCAGTATCTCACACTTATAAGACCTGACATCAGCTTCTCTGTCAACAAGGTGTGTCAATTCATGCAACAACCAATCGATGATCATTGGACAACCGTTAAAAGGATCATGCGCTACTTGAAATTCACCATTGACTATGGTTTACTACTACAGCCCTCCACCAACCTTACACTTCAAGCCTTTACTGATGTCGACTGGGCTAGCTGTATTGATGATCGTCGTTCTCAAAGTGGCCACTGTATTTTCATAGGTTCAACTCTTATTTCTTGGAGTTCTAAAAAGCAACCCACTGTTTCTAAGTCGAGCACCGAGGCTGAATATCATGGACTTGCCTAGATAGCTGCTGAAATATTATGGATCCAATATCTTCTCAAAGAATTACATGTTCCTCTTCATCGGCCTCCCACCTTATGGTGTGATAATCTTGGTGCTACATATCTCTCTGCTAATCCCATCTTTCATACAAGAACGAACACACTAAGATCGATTTCCATTTTGTTTGTGAGAAAGTGGCCAATAAAGCCATTGACATTCGATTCATCTCTTCCTAAGATCAAACTATAGATATCATGACTAAACCACTCGGCAATAATCGCTTCAATCTTCTTCGAAATAAGCTCACAATCATAGAAAAACCGTTGAGCTTGAGGGGCCTAAGCAAAATGAATTAGGAGATATGTGTTTACTGAATAAGAGAACATTTATCAGAAATAGTTAAATTAAGATTTTTGTATAAGAATTAGAAATTAGGATTAATATTTTTATGGTAGCAATGTCAAAATCTTGTGTAAATATTTTATAAATAAAATTAAAAAATGTATAAAATGTACTCAAATTAGATAAATTTCACGGATAACATGAAAGAAGATTGCAAAATTTCTAATTATAGCGATTGGATTCAAATTATTTTTACTTTTTGTTAATATTATGATAAAATATTTGTTATTTACCAAAAAAAACTTTTAAATTTTGTTCGTTGTAATTATTTAAAATACATTTAGTATAATTTATTTTATTAATTTTTGAAATTAAAATTTAATTTTTTTTAATGAGTTTTAAATTATCCTCACTAACACAAAGTCTTATGTAGAAAGCGTGGCACATAAGACTCATGTGACTTAACTGTAGTTGTGTTGCCAAAAACAAACCCCCAACGACACGATAAGAGTATATTGAAAAATTTTAAAATACCGAGTTGGGATTAGAGTTTTATCTGTGATGTAATATAAATACATTATAATCTTATTTTATTAAATAATACTAAAAAATACATAAATACATTACCAAATCACACAAATTATTTATGTTATTTTCTCTCTTCAACTCTTATTACATAAAACGTTAATTAACAACAATATATATAAATATACTATTTTGATTGGAGCATGTCCCTATTTTGATTTCATGATCACCACAGAACATGCTATCCAACAAAAAAAAAAAAAAAAGAAGTTCAATTAAGTGTATATCTATCACCTGAATACTTTAATAAATTGACCATGCATACCTTTCAGCTTTCTACTTTCTAGTGATGTTCATGTGACCAATTTACAGCAATTGGCATGTGGTTGAGTGGTAACTGCAAGAGAGAAAGTGATCACACAGGCCCAACCCAATGGGACTGAAATAAATGAAGCACTGCCACTGCCACTGCCACTGCCACTGCCATCGCCATCAAATGTGGTTGAAATATGAAGTTTCTGAATCATCATTATTAGATTTTTGCCACCTTTGTGTTGGTTCAAGAAATGGAGGGTATGGAGGTGTCGAGCCAAGGTTGGATCAGTGTCCTATCTTTTTGGTGCAGTTTCGTCTGTGCAACCTCTGAATTTAAAGGATAAAGGGGTGCCTTTAGTCCCACCAACAGCCGACCTACCCTTTATTACTCTCCCTTTCCAATGCACCTGCCATTTTCTCATCACCATAACTTTATAGATTTTCATTAATAATTACTTCAAAAATTGTAGACTGTAAATCCTCCTATAATAATATTGGAGTAAGTGGGAATTATTTTTATTAAATTATTTAATTTTAAGATAATTAATTATATTTTTTAAATTGGAGTAAATCAGAATTATTTTTATTAAATTATTCAGATTTAGAAAAATAATTTATTTTTTGGTTTGAGTTTATTTAGATTTTAAGTATCTTTTTAGGAATAGATATAAATCACTGTATTATTAAAAAATACTTATTAAACTGTAAAATAACTTAAAAATTTGTTCAACTATATTTTACAAAATCTGTTATACCATTTTCCAAATAAGCACTCATTAGAAAAATAAAAAAATTCTTTATGATTTTACTATAAAAATAGAAAATACATACATATTTGTAAAAGTGATGAATATTTATCTTAGAAATTAATCATATTTTCCTTTTAAAAACTTAATGTTGGTAATAATTTTTGTTTGGATACACACACACACACATAAGCATATGAATTTTTTTATTTTAATAACTAATATTATAAATGACTTTTACTTCAAAAAAAAAAATATTTACTCATCATCCGAATTTGGTTTTTCAAGAAACAAATAAATAGAGATTATTAATTTATTAAATATTAATTATTAGAAGATTGATAGTACACAATAACTTTTTTCTGATAACTCGAAATTGATTTCACCAATAATAACCTTCGGTTGTGTGGCCACATTGTGTATTGGGACCCCTTACATGGCTATTTCACACAAGATTCACTCCCGAGGAATGTGGCTCCAAAGAAAGTTTCACTCTGTGAGGGGTTTGGATAGAGATTATGTGCTATTTAGTTATTTATCTCTTGACTCACTACTGTTTGAGCTACCTTTTGCCATTAGTATATAATAACTTGTTAGTAAATTTTTTTTTTATATGATAAAAAGGTATGAATATCTGAAAGGAAATGAACAAAAGAGAGATGAAAACGATATTCTTATAAAGGATACCAACTCCTTATGTTTGCTTGACTAGATAAGGAAAATAATATTTTATTTTCTTATTATGTCATTACATGAAGGTAGAAATTGTCTCTGAATGCTCAAAGGGTTACACTAATGCTATCCTTATTAAAAGGTTTTATCAAAACTTGTTTATCAAATGATGCGGCATTTAACAATTTTTAGAATCTGACAGTAAGAGGAAATTTCAATAGCTCTATTCAATATTCTCCCTCTCTCTCACCTTTTCTATATTACATTTACAAATTATATGACTAACAAGCTTTTGCCAATAACTATTGAATTTGTATTTTTAGGTTACAGCTTGCAGCTATAAAGGATACAAGTGTCTTGATCGCACAATTGCATAGTTTATATTTCCCGACATGTTCGCTTTGATGAGCAAACCTTTCCTTTTGCTACTTTATCGGGACCCCATCCGTCAATAGCCTTTTAATTGGGCTTTTGTTCCCATAATTTCTCCCACTCTTGACCCCACTTCCCCTTCCCTTTTCGCTACACAATTGTTCCTTGAAACGCAACTACTATATTCAATTCATCTAATACCTGCTACCCCTGATCCACCTCTAGTAGTTTAATCTTAAGTAGATGGTTACTTCCCAGATCCTAGCCCTTCCCCCACACTTGTTAGACACCAGATGCTTATGCGTCATCAGATTGGGACCTGTTTCCCTCAAGTTTGGACTGATGGTACAGTTAGATATCCACTTTCCCGTGCTCTTCTTGCTTAGACCTCTTTCTCTCTTGAGGAACCAACATGTTACACACAGGTAATTTGGATTCTTGAATGGCATTCGACCATGACTACTGAGTTCAATGCGTTACTGAAAAATCACACTTGGACTCTAGTTCCCCATGATCCTAAACATCATGTGGTTGATTACAAGTGGGTTTTTAAACTCAAACGCAAGTCATATGGCTCCATTGAACGGTACAAGGCTCGTCTTGTTGCCAAGAGCTTCCATTAATAGTCAGACATTGATTTTTATGATACGTTTAGCCCTGTGATAAAGCCTACAACTGTTCGTATCATTTTGAGTCTTAGCAGTCTCTTATGGTTGGTCCTTGAGGCAGCTGGATGTGAAGAATGCATTTCTTTATAGATTTTTGGATGAGATAGTTTTCATAAGTCAACCTCTAGGTTTTACAAACCTATTCGAACTAATCATATCTATCGTCTCCAAAAGGTTATCTATGGCCTTAAACAGGCTCCCCGATCTTGGTTTTAGCGTTTAAGTAGCTTTCTAATACAATATGGATTTCTTCATTATTGTGCTGATCAATGTATGTTTATCTTCAAACATTCTTCTGATATTATGATCTTGATGCTCTACGTTGATGACATTATCTTGACTGGTAACATGCATTCTTTGCTTTCATCCTTCATTACCACTCTTGGTGCTGAATTTGAGTTCGCTAATCTTGGTTTTTTGTCACATTTTTTGGGGCTTGAGGCTACCTTTTCTAATGATGGCCTGTGTCTTTCCCAAACCAAGTACATTGTTGATTTCCTTCGTCGGAATTCTGTGATTAGGTTGTAAGCCTTGCAGTACTCTAGTCTGTGCACTCTCTCTACTTAATGGTGATCCTTTATATGATGTCACCGAGTATCGCTAGTTGGTGGGTCCCTTCAATATCTTACTTTCAATAGTCCTGACATCGCCTTTGTTGTTCATTATGTTGCACAGTTCATGAGTGCTCATCACACTCTCCATTTAGTTGTTGCCAAATGGATACTCCACTATCTCATAGGTTCCTTGGAGTTTGGCATTCTTTTTCATCGTTCCCCTAGTCCCTTAACCATTAAGGCCTATTTTGATGATGACTAGGCCGGTTGCCCTAACTTTTGTCATTCTACTACAGGGTTCTGTGTTTTCTTGGGTTCTAATCTAATTTCTTGGACTACTAAAAAGTAACCAACCTTGTCTCGTTTTAGTGCTGAAGCCGAATCCCTGGTCTTGTGTTCACGTTTATGTTGGGACTACTTGGGTGTCTCACATTCTCTATGAGTTGCAGCTCTTCATTTTCGCTCCCATAACCTTACTTTGTGATAATCTCAACACTACATAAATGGTGTCCAATCCTATGTTTCATGCTCACACCAAGCATATTGAGTTAGACTAGCCATTTCATTCGACAACACATTCTTTTTGGTTCTCATCGAGTCCAGTTTTTCCATTTCCATATTAGCTCGCTGATATTTTCACTAAGGGCGTACACAGACTCCATTTTCAGGTCCTACAATCCAACCTTGTCTCTCCAAGACTTGTAGAGTTTGTGAGGGATTGTTAAATCATTTTGACCTAATCTTTGTTATACATTATTTTAGGCTTTTCTTTAGGCTTAAGTTATCTACTTTCCTTACAGGATTTTCTTTAACCTTAAGTTATGTACTTTTCTTCTAGGGCTTTTTTCAGCCTTGTACATGTATATATTTTCCTCCAATTAAGAGAAGAATACTCAAGAAAAATATTCCTTATAGTAAAATGAAAATCCATAAAGGAGGTCGTCCAAGTTGCAGAGAAGAAGAAAGAGAGACAGACTGCGTTTAGAGAGAGAGGGAGAGAAAAAATTAAAAATTTTGGAAACATGTTAGAATTGAACTCTCTCTGTTTATTTCAATTTCTACATAAGTTTAATGCACATTAGGCTTGTTTTTATGAGCTTTTAAACCCTCGAAGTGATAGAACCCACATGAGCAGTCATTAACAGACCTCTAGAGTTCACCCAGAACTTGACTCAAACAAAACCAATTTCTAACGATTGAAACTTGATCTAGGTGAAAAATGGTTAATAAAACAGGAAAATTCAAATGGAATAGACCTAAGATTAGTGAGAAATAACTAGAAACCGAGATGGGCCAAAAATGGAATCTTGAATAATTGAACACTAAGCTCGATTCCAAGACTGAAAGATGATAACACTACAAAAATACCCATTTTTTGCGATGCCTGTTATTTGCAACGCACGGGTGTATGTCGCAAAAGGCCACTATTAGCGACGTACACCGTGAGGGTCGCTAAAAGCAACAAAAAATGGGCCTTTCCCGCTCAAAAAAAGGGTGCTAAACAATTAGCCATGGACAAACAAATATTTAGCGGCACACTGAGCGACGCTCAGTGTGCATCACTAATATTTGTTTAATTGGAATGACGTCATGTTGTCACACTATTAGCGACGCTCATTTGCTTTGAGAAACGCTTAGTGTGCGTTGCTAAAAAGCTCACCATATACGCACTTGACCTTTCATTTTCTTCTTCCCTTCTCGATCAGTACTTCGACCCCTCATATTCCTCTTGTCCTCTCGATCTGTCGGTGGCACGGTGGTTTCTTCTTCTCCATTCTCACTTCTCTCGATGGCAGCGGCGGACAGAACAGTCTCTCTCTAGCCTCGTTCGATCAATCTCCTCGGGGTAAGATTTTCTGGCTTTGATTCGTCTTGGGATTTTATGGTGTGATTCATTTGTATTTTTTTTTCTCTTCCTGGATTCGTTTTCATTTTTTTTATTTATGTTATTTGATGTTTTAAGGTTTCTGCGTGATTGAAAATTATTATCGTTGTCGTGCCTTTCCCCTATTTTTTAATTGATTCTTTGTTCTTTTTGTTTTTCTATGTGTTAATTAATTTCTTCGGGGTTAAATCACTTGACGTAAAACCATTAGATTACGTCAAATAATTTTTTTACTTCCATTAAGTTTGCTTCCTTTAATTTTGGAGTTCTCTGATTTATACTCTCAAGCATGCATGGGGGACATTAACTTAACAAACAATTTGGAACTAGCAAAATCTTATGTACATTTAGTTGGTAGAATAGTCAGATTTCAAACTACAATGCTTTTTTTTTTATTTTAAAGATCAACGCCAATTTATTAGTTGACATGTCCTGCATTTATATAATTTTCATAGATTCAACTCATGTTAGACGTTCCTCTATGATGAAGTTAAAGGCCGGAAGTTGGATGTTCACCATCACGATCATGATCGTAGTTATCAGAGAAAAAGAAAGATCATGGTCTTCTTCTTTTTATTTTTTTAGATCTTAACACTACCTGATCTGCATGCTTTCACCTTTGTGTGTAATAATAAGATACCATCCTTTAAAGTTCTACACACTATATCCTTCAAATATGGTTTGGATTACAGGCTTACAAGCATGCAAATCACTCCCGGATTTCTATCGAAGTTATAAAATCCATTTGTCCTTCATTGAGTATTAAATTGGTTATTAATTGGGTAAACTTTGAGAACATCCACCACAGCTTCCTGTTTAGTCTGGTCATAGTAACAAAACTCTGTTAATCTATTTAAATTGGAAGTTGTAATTAGACACCATGACAAATGTATGCTCCTTGTTCTGCTCTTCATGTTGGCAACTTTAGGCTAGAGTATATTTTATTAGTTTTTGTTATTAAGATATGGTTGTCATTTTAGTTTTTTGTATTTAGATAGTAGCATACTTAGTAGGTCACTAGTTGTTAGCTAATTGTCACCTTTACAGTTACTTGTGAGCTATTTGTCACTTAATATGACACTTGGCTGTTATATATATATATATATATATTGATAAGTAGTTGGCTCTTATTTATATTAGCTACCATACTCAGCTTTTTTTATAGACAAAGTCGTAATTTCTCTATAAAGAAGTGATTGAAGAAATTGTTTGAGCTAATTTATTTGTGCTGTGTGATGCTTTTTCTCTTACATAAGATTGCATAAGAACCTAGGTGTGATTGCTAGGCTCTTTCTTTTCTTAGGTGTGATTGCCCAAGAACCTAGGTCTGATTGCTCGAAGACGAAGTAATAATGCAGGCTTTTCTCATGTCCTTTCTTCTTTTGGGCGTGATTGCCTAAGAAGTGAGAATCTAAGTATGCTTGCCCCAAACTTCTCTTTATAGTGATTGTTGTTTCAGAGCAAATACTGCTTGTAATTTTGAAGAAATGATGTTCCTAAGATATGCCTTTTTCCAATAAAAAATAAATAACTTGACCAAGAGATGATAAATTTACAATAACCAACTTTGAACTTTCTAAACTCATGGGGTCACATCTAATATAAGTGTTAGATAATATTTGAACACCAAATATTTAATCATTGAATCATTGCTAAAAAGTTTGGACATTGTATTATTATTCATATTTATGACATGCGAGTGGCTACATGTATAAAGATTTTCTCAATTCACATAAATACGTTAAAAAAATAAATGATAATTATACTGAAACCTCATTAAAGTTTCATTCATTTATATTTAACTTCGTGTATTTAAAAAGCCTGAAAACTATCAATATTTCTAATATATGAAAGGATGTATGTCATACTTTTAAATTTTAGGAGATTAAAGTAAAAGCATCTTCAAGAAAATCTTTAGAATTGTACTTAAGTGATATGTGGCATTTGAAGAGCTACTTTTGGTGTAAAAGTCTAGAGCATCTCCAAAATTATCTTTAAATATTTACCTTTTTTATTTTATTTAACATTATTAAGTGTTGCATCCTTGCAAAATGATCCCCACAAGTGTGATTAAAATAATAGAATAAATAATTTGAAGAGTCATTTGAGATTCCACTGTAAAAGATAAGTGAACATTTCCAAGAGGCTCTTTTAATTTTTTATTTAAAACTATATTAAAGTGATCTATATAATATTTTGAAGAGTCACTTTTTTATCTAAAAGATTATATCATGTTCAAGAGATTCTTCAATTTTTAATATTTTATTATTTTTTAACTTTATTTACATATTTCATTTTTACTTCTCACCAATTTTTTTTTTTTTTATCAAAGTAGATTGATTTTATTTGATTCTTGATCGAAAACAAGGTTGGTTTTCTTATCTCTGATTTGATTCTTGATAGGATGTTTTAATTATTAAATGACTTAAAAATTAGAAATAAAGTGATTGTGATAAATAAAGATTCAAATGTGATACCACTGATAGGATGTCTCTTATCTGTTTTGACTTTCATACATGCCAACTAGGTGAGAATATGTCTTCTTCTCAGATGGAAGGGGAGCTTCCTATTTCCAAATTTCTTCAAGGTCATGATGCCTGGTTTCCTTACAGAGCTTGTATGTCCCCCCCCCTCTCTCTCTCTATATATATATATGTATGTATATCTGTGTTTGTGTGTGTCTGTGTGTGGTCAGTCCAAGTGTCTTTTCTCTTCTTAATGTAGCAACATTTCATAGCGACTCAATCATTCTAATATAGTTTTCTGAATTTCAAATTTGCACAGCTCATTCCACCGGCTTTTTGTAGAAAACTAGGTGAAGTAAAACGAAAGAAGCAATTCTAACAAGTTGTCAAGGGTCATGGCATGTTAAAATTGGTAAATGTGACAAATGATTTATTTACTTCCGAGAAGGTTGGGATAATTTTGTGCAACACCATGGCCTCTGTCTCGGAGATTTTGTAGTATTTGAGCATATAGGAGACATGCATTTTAATGTGTGTGTGTTTAATTCAAGTAGTGTTTGCAAGAAAGAGTTTCCACTGCAGTGAGCTCGTGAGATAAAAAGGGAACCGATGTAGCACATGAGATCAAGGAAGCTACATCTTCTATGACAGAAGGTATTCCTCTTTTATATAAATATTTTATGTTGCACCATTTCTTACACACACACACACACACACACACAAACACAGATATACATACACCTCTCAAATACTTGCAAAATCATTTAATAAATAGAGGGATAACCATAGTTTGTGTTTTTTTAATGAGAAGATCAACAAATCGTTTGGTGAGAGACATTATATAATATATTGATGTGTGGATATAGCATGCTCAATGAAAGAATGATTATAGAGAAAATTAAAGGTTTAAACTTTGGCCGTCCTACCCTTGATACTATGATTTAAGAGCTTTTATTTATTGTCCAAATCCTTGTAATCCTCACCTTCTCTCTCTCTCTCTCTCACACACACACACACAATGTATATACATATATATATATATATAAACCCTCTTTAGATTTAGGGCATGTTTCTTTTGTGGCCTTCTCTAAAAAAAGTGACAATATGAAACTTATGCAAGTTTTTACTCTAAAAAGGTCCATTTTAGAGTTTTGATGGAACAAAATGTCGGATATCGGCCTACCGACCCCGAAACCCCATCACACATCTCTCAAATGATAAAATAGACTCGTACCAACTTACGACACTCGGTTCGGATCACCGGTTTAAAACTTATGCAAGTTTCTGCTCCAAAAAGACCCATTTTGGAGTTTTGATGGACCAAAATGTTGGATATTGACCTATCGACCCCGAAACCCCATCACATACCTCCCAAATGATAAAATAGACTTGTACCAACTTACGGCACTCGGTTCGGATCACCAGTTTGAAACTTATGCAAGTTTCTGTTCCAAAAAGGCCCATTTTGGAGTTTTGACGGACCAAAATGTTGGATATTAGCCTAGCGACCCCAAAACCCCATCACACACCTCCCAAATGATAAAATAGACTTGCACCAACTTACGGCACTCGGTTTGGATTAGTGGTTTGCAACTTATGCTACTTTTTGTCGTTCTTACTATTTATGCATGGAAAAAAAATAATATGTTCACTTTCATATATATATATATATATATATTTAATAAGTGTTCTAATATATATTATTTGATCTTTATTGCAAGTTAATCGGGATTATTACGCCGCCGTGTTTCTGTACTGGATCGGGACTTATTATCAGGACTTATTATTTTTATTATTTTTTTTTCTTTTCATGGACATCTATAATTACATTTTCTGAGACAATTTTTAATATTTTTGTACTTATTGTTAACTTATACTTTTATAAATGTAAGTAATTAGTATAATATATATATATATATATATATATGATTCCACCGACTTTCTTTTGATATATTGATTTCAGATTATTTGGATTTTATTATATATCAGGATGATTGATATAGGTTTAAATAAGAATAACACAAATAATTTAGGTAAAAAAAGGGAGCTAAAAAAAAAAAACACAACTTTTAGCGACGCACACACATGCGTCGCTAAAAGAAATGCAACCATTTTTAGCGACGCTTTACATTCGTCGCTAAATCAGGATAATCAACTATTAGCGATGCACACTGAGCGTCGCCAAAGGGACCTATTAGCGATGCCCATTGCGTTCGTGTATAGTATTTGCGACGCACCATCAAAATTATTAGCGATGCACCATGAGCGTCTCTAATAGTTACCTTTAACGACACAAAGGGATTTATGCGTCGTTAATACTATTAGCGAAGCAACTATTTGTGACGTTTTTAGCGACGCCCATTTGTGCGTCGCTAAATCTCTTTAACGATGCATTTTTTCACTATTAGCGACGCATGCGTGCGTCGCGAATAGTGCCTTTTCCTGTAGTGTAACTTGTGAAGAAAGGACCACAATCCAACAAACGACATTCAATTTGGTTAAGAAATGTCTCAGAACCTTAGGAAAAATAGTTACCATTGTCAACCCCTGAGTTTGAGCTCCACAATGAGTGGTAAGCTCTCAAATGAATGAGAAGATCCAAGTTGAGGACCTAGAAGTGGAATATGATAAAAAACAGAGCAAAAAGGGGCTAAAACAATGCTCGAAATAGGGATTGGAACCATTAGGGTTTCACAAGAACTGTGGCATCGTGAGGGAAAAGACGATGTACAGTTCAGATTGGGGTTATGTCTGGGTTGACTCGCGTTAAAACAAATCTAAAGGTAAGTTTAACGACGCTCTGACATCAAGCCGATGTCATGATGATGCCCTAAACCGATTGGATCGGTTGATTTTTTACCTAATTGGGTCGGTTCAGATTCTTAACCCTTGAATCAGACGACTTTAATTAATATTTTCCTAAAGTTGTATTTAAACCCCCAAACTTTACAAAAATTATGAAAATACCTAGAAAATTAATTAATAATTATTTTTAAATCCTTTTAAAATTAAGAAAAAAATATTAAAATGTCCTTAAGCCAAAAATAGGCCAAATGAAAGCCAATTAAAATGCAAGAAGAGTCTAACCCAATGTTTTTGGGCATTTCGGATTCAATGGCAGAGTCCAATTGGAGAAATTATATCTTGAAAAATATAAACAGACAAATTGGGATCATTCCAACGATGTCCTAATGCATTAATTAAACTACTAATTGAACCCCGTACTAGTTGAACGAGCTACCAAAAGTATAGAAACCAAGAAATGTGAAATTCTGAAACTACCCTTAACGTCGTACAAGCTACCGAACAGAATGGAAAAATATAGAAGGGGGTATTTAACATTTTTAGACACTCTGAACCTAATAGTGAGGTTAAACTAAGCACTCGGGTAACCCGAATGTGGTTTTGCATGAAAGTATAAAATTATGAGAATGTCCCTAGACTTAATATAAGCCATAGATAGGAAAATTAAGACCCGAAAAGCCTAAATTTATTGTTTTTGACATTCCTGACCTAACGGTAATGCCCGTTTAGGAAAAATCGAACACCAAAAGTAACTGAAAAAATGACGAATACATCTGTAAGACTTAATGCAGCTATCAGAAGAGTATAGAAAGTAAAAAGAAACCCATAATAACCTATATAGGAACCTCTAAGTCTAGAAATGAATCCCGTTTGAGATAATTGGGTACTGATGACACAAGATATAAATAGTAAAATTTACCAAACTATCCTTGAGGTTTAATTAAGTAATTAGATGAACCCAGAAACTAAAAGATGGATTATCTTACAATTAAAAGACTTGGACTCAAAATGAAGTCTAGTTAAGGTAAGTAAAGTACTGAATAGTATAAGACATGTAAGGGGCAAACGACCAAAATGCCCCTAAAGGCTACAGTAAGCCACCAAAGAACTACAAAGTGTTAGGGACCCTAATTAAAGACCATGAGAGAACATTAAGTAAGAAAAGATTTAAGCTAAGATATATATTGATATAGTATCAATGTATTATGATTCATAATTTAGAATCACCAGCAAGTAAATAGAGATTCGAAGAATGCCAAGGCAAGTAAGGAAGTAAGCAAGTGACTGTGGACTCTGGAGTACAGGTGAGTAACTTTTAACATTGAAGTAGAGACTTTTCTATGAAATGAAGTTCTTTACAACTTTATAACATTACATGCAGTTCTTTTAGCTTTATAACATGTTTCAAACCACTATACTAAATGTTTTAATCGTATGACTATTTTTAGAATTCTAAGATAAATATTCGAATTGCATGTTTTTAAGTAGCATCTCTTTAAATGTTTTACAACATGGATAACTTAAAGAATATTTTACAAGCATGTTCTAGTTAAAGTTTTATGTGCCCAACAGGCCCTACTGGGAGTTAAGATTCAGTAGACTTCCAAATAGGTTTATATAAGCACGACTCGTCGAGAGTCTAAAACTAGAACAAAATAACGGGCCATGTAAGCCCAGAGCTTTGAATTGTAATACGGTTGCTAAGGTAACACTTATAGTCCACAATGGACTTAGCTTATAGTTGTTGGCACAAAATGTTTTACAGCTTTAGTTTATAGGTTACTATGTAACAACCTATGGTCCTAATGGAAAAAAGTTTTAAGAAGTGTGGCATGTTTTATTTGATCACAAGTATCGGATTTTATGATATCATGTTTTATCTTGCAAAACTATCTAGTATAAACTCTTGCATGATTTCAAGTAAATATCTTGCAATTCTCAGATATATGTTTATGTTTTAAGAATGCCAATAGCTTTCAATACATGTCCTTTCTATTACTAAACATGAAAATCTTAAGGATAGTCAAAGTTATGCAAAAGGGTTTTCAAAAACCCATGACAAGGGACTAGTGTTACTCATAAGCTTTTCATTAAGCTCGCAAGGTTTTATCTTGTATATTTTCATGAATGACTAATAAGATGCAAATCCAGATGTTAGTAGGTATAATGAACATAGACCGTAGCTAGAAGAGGATTAATATCCTTACCATCTAGGTAGCAACTTGAAGTGATAAATAACAGATTGATTTGATAGTTGGAGGAAGAATGGAATGTGAAAAATGTTCGCTGATGATGTATTAGTTCAGATACTCTTATGTAATGTAATGTAATGATGAATTCATATTATTGTAACTCTGATGTTATGTTACTTATGTTTTGCCTAGTGTGACTACATTCAAGCAATTTTTTTTACAGACTCAGATTTTCTCTATATAACTTTATATAATTGAATGGAATCTACTTGAATATGTAAAGAGGTTTCGGTTAGACACGTCGTCAATTTGCTTGTGAGTGTTAGGTACAACACTTAGAACATATATAGTGTTTACATATAGCGATCATTGCATGAACTTGTATACTTTGGCATAAGTGGATCAAGAGGATCATGATCGTGATATCATGTGGCTGATTGGTTAAAGCTAGTGGAGGAAGCAAATTAAACATGTAAGGAAAAGGCTGCACAAATAGGTAAGAAGAATAGTAATAAAACTCTAGAGTGAATCAGGTTAGCAATGGGTTTTGGATAATACTTAGTTCCAAATTCGGTAAAAGAAATTTTTTCCTATCTAAGAACATGTCTTAACTACAATTTGTCACATATGTAACGTGTATGTTATTTTTGATTTTATTTATTTTCTATTTTATTGTTAAAATTAAATAGTCACATGATATAATTGTGATACGTACATAAGTATCCATGAATTTTTTTTTTTTGATGAATCGATAAGGGTGTATCCTATGTTAGCTTAAGCGCATCAAACTAAGTCTCCATTCCCGTGACAGTCAGGCCCACTCTTTAAGTTTTAACTGCTAATGATCAACGCAAAAATGACTTGAACTCAAAATGTTTAGATTTTATTTTTAACGTCTTTACATTTCACTTAAATTTAGTATTCTTGATCATTTTGTACTTTATTGATTATTTTTGTATTTTGTTTAAACACATGACTATTTACTTAATTGATAATTTAGGTATGTCCATTTTAGAACAAGGATTCCTATTAATTAGAGTAACTGAAAAATGTATTTGAAACATTCTAACACTCTAAGATAGGAAACCTATTAATTTTTATTGTATCCGCCCCTCGATTGAATTGATCTTAATTCTATTTGACGTTAAGTCACAACAGAGATATATTACCTTGGAAGAAAAATTCCTTTGTGGTTGTTTTCTAAAAATTATAGGTGAATTAAATTAGTGACGTGAGAGAAATTTTTGTATCAACCTGAATCATGAACTAAGTCAATCTCATATGTCATTTATATGAATTGTCAGATTTTAAGAGACAAAATTTTATTTTCTCAAATTAATAAACTGTGATTTGTTTGATTCTATCTAAGGACAAGGTATTTACACAGTGACATAGTAGTTGTCAAATTGGTACAATACTTAGAGCAACTCCAAAAAGAGAATCTATTTTTAGATAAAAATAATGCATTTGAGTATTGTTATAGTATTTATGTATACACTAATAATTCTCAGTATTATACATCACTTCAACATTGAAATTCAAAAGGAATATCTATTTGATATTTTAATATACTTTTATCTCACTTTTTTTTTCTCTCTCTCTCTCTCTCTCTCTCTCTCTCCTTACTAATGTATCTCTGTTTTGTTTTCTCCCAACTAACCTTTAGATCTCCTCTTCTATTATATCCATATCTATAATGACAGGACTCAAAGGTTATTTGTTGGAGAGGCAAAAAAATATATATAACAGGAATATTATGCACGTATTAATATTTTTGAGAAGGTAATTTTTAAATTATATTAAAATTTTAATAAAATTTTTTTTCTCCAAATTTTAGAGAGTCGTAGTCCGGCCACCCCCAGACTGCCACTGCATATCTACGTTCACAATTTGTATTTTTTAAAAAATAAACAGTGTAACATTGAAAATCATATTAATAATTAGAGTGGATGAGTTCTCAGTACATCTATTCACAGAGTTGCTCTTGGAATATATGTGGACAAGTTTCGGTTGGAGGGGAAAACTTATGGTGCATCCCTTGACTGACACGTGCACCTGCCCTAAAAGTAGGTGAAGTGGATAAAAAGTGAGCCACTGTCCACTCATTATTGGGGAGGAAAGCGTAGAAGTGCCACTGTAGCTCTTTTGGAGGCTTTTTTTATTGTCTCGACTCTCCACAACAAATGATAAATTTTCATATGAACAAACGGTGCTAAATTGTATTCTTCATCTGTTGTACACTGAACCAAGCATCCATCTTTTTTTCTAAAATTGATTAGCCAATAAACAAGAACATGCATGCAAAGAAAGGTCAAGAACACTCAACAATTTGTGAACAAGAGCCCTTTGCCTACCCCAAGTAACACCCAACATATTATATGATGTTATATCCAATATAGAAGTATAATTATGAGTACCATTTTCCTGCTCTGAACCAGATAAGATGGCTGGCACTAGTTGGTAATTAATAGAGGCAGGTCCAATGAATATGCTCCCTTTCTCTCTCATAGATGCAAGAGTGCTCCTTCCTTTATCACTCTCTCTATATTTTTGTTTAATTAATTCAATTATTTTCCACTATTTTGTAATTATTATTTATTTTTAACGCTGTTTGTTAGACTTACATTGTTAGTTAATCCTCTCTGTAATCTTTTATGTTTTTACTCATGTTCGTTGATTACGTTTCTTAACTGTTACTTTACACAACAACCTCTTTATTCCAACTAATGATTTGCCTACTAGCAGACCCAAGTTACTTATGTGCAACAACACGTACAGTGGTTTAGATGTATTCTAAGATTATCTCTTAGCAAAACCTTTACAATTACCTTTGTAAAGTAGGGATTATTTTGAATTTGAAGTCTAGAATATATAGTTGTGTGAGGAAAATTTGTGTTAGATTAGTTGTAAAATTTTCTTCTTCAGTTTATGTGTTGACAATTCATTTCAAAAGTCTTTATTGAGTCTGTAATTATTATATTATGTTGAGTCCTATTACTAATACAATGTTAGTCAATCACTTTCTTAAAGACTTGATCAGGTCAGACTTGAATTACAACTGCATATCTTTGAAAAGGAAGAATATTGATATCAATTTCAAGCTTTAGAACTGCTATGTGAAATGTATTTATTCACATAAGCATATCATGCATTCATATTAAGTGTTTTTATTCTTTCAAGCTTATGTTTTTTTTTTTTTTTTTTTTTTTGTGATGGATATGGAAAGCGGTGTTCTAGATTAGCTAGCTTACGCTAGTATTTAATCTCCTAACTGCCAACAGGACAGAAGAATATTATCCTCTTTAAGCACATCTTTAAATTTATTTTTATATAAAATAAAAATAAATTATTTACCATAAATTTATTTTTGTATAAAATACCTTTTTTTTAAAATAAAGTTAAAAAAAATGATCAAAAATGAAAAAATACAAAAAAAATAAATAAAACATGAACGGGATAGAAGAATATTTGTAATTTGTTAATAAAATTAAAAAATGTCAGTGTAATTTTAAAAATTTTAAAAAAATTTAAAATAATTGTTAAAAATTTAAAAAAAAAAGAAAAGTAAAGAAAAGAGAAGTGTAATTCAAATAAAAAAAAGAAGCTCATTCTTTCGTGACATCACAAAGTAAATTTCAAATACAAACAAAAGCTTTCGAATTATACATGTATCAAAAGCAAATGTCTGAAAATGGCACATGCACTTTTTATGCTGTTGTGACAAAGAGAACTTTCTGTCAGCACCTGCATATATAGAAATTATATAAATATAAATATATAGTACGAAAAACATGATCAATATATATGCCTAACACATGTTTTGTGGTTCATTTACTTTTTTAATAAATAAACTATATGCAATGGACAGTTTGACATTTGAGGATTTTCCCAAATTTAATATTATTATTTTTTGATGGAAATATATAACTTTGTATGAGATATTTGTAATCCACTTTGAAGTCGTGGAATTCCGATTCAGAGAACTTATCCACTTGCTCCGCGGCAGACAGCTGCGCTTACTCAAAAGAAAGTACGTTGTTCCCTTCATTGACTTTATTTGAGCGCGTGATATATTTGAACAACGTTTGAGGTTAGTTTTAAATTATTGTGAATTGAATTTAAGGAATTGATTTTGATAGAATTAGTTTGTTAACAGAATGTTTGGTAAAAATTGTTCCCCCAACCAAGCACCCAAGTACATGAGCCTCACGTGAATTTTGAAAAATGTCAAGTCACTCTTCACGCCACCCCCTCAAAATTTCTGCTTTAATACATTGATTCATAAATTAGATTTCATCGCAAAAAATTATTTTATAAGACGGTCTTTATAATTTTAATAATATAGTCGATAAAAGTAAAATCATAATTTTTTTAGGAAGAATTAGATTTTTTTTTTCAAGTTGGCGTGGAGGATTTTAAAGAAAAGAAATTTTATCCTCAAAATTGGAAAAGATTTTACACGTAATTTATTATTATTTTTTTCTTGAAATTTTTGGAAGGAAATTTTAAAAAGAAAAATTAAAGGAAAAAACTATATGTAAAATGTTTTTTTTTTTTATTGGGGGGGGGGGGGACGGGGGACTTTCGCCCTTCATAGTGAATCTCACAGAATATTTAAGTTAAAGAAGCCATCACAGCATGTGTCAGCCTCTGTTGATAGTTCGTAGATCTGATGATGATTAGACAAAGATATAGATAGAGTTCGTACAAGGAGTAGACAATTTGTATCAAATAACCATGAATTTTAGAGTGAGATGGGAGGAAGAAAGAATAAGCAATCTAATCAAAAGAGATTCCATGAGGGTGAGGGGCATGGACAGTGAGTGTTGGTAGACTATGTCATAGAGACAGTGATCTCAACCCACTATAGGAAACAGGACTATTAGCGACGCCCTCGAGCGTCGCTAATAGTAGTTAAATGCGTCGCTAAAGCTATTTAGCGACGCACGAACGGGCATCGCTAATGGCGTCGCTAAAGGACATGTCGCTAATAGTATTAGCGACGCACAAACTGCTACGCGTCGCTAATGGTTACCTTTAGCGACGCACACATGGTGTCACTAATAATGGGGAATGGGAGTCACTAATACTATGCGTGGGCAGTTTGTGCGTCACTAAAAGCTATCATTAGCGACGCACTTTGTGCGTCACTAATTGTGTCCTTTAGCAATGCATAACGTGTGTCGCAAATGGTATATTCATCCGACCTTTAGCGACGCTTGTTGTGCGTCGCTAATAATTTGTAGCCAATCTTTAGCGACGAATTTGAAGTGTAGCTATAAATTGATTTCTTAGATTTTAGCGACTGCATTTTGTGCATCAATAAAAGTTTTTTTTTCCCTACATGATTTGTTTTATTTATTGTTTTATTCCTGTTTAAACCTGTATCAATCATCCTAATATACATGTAAAATTCCAAACATTTTGAAATGAATATTTATTGAAAAAGAAAAATACATTCATATATATATATATTATATTAATTAATTACTTGGATTTGTAAAAGTATAATTTAAGAATAAATACAAAAATAAAAAATTGTCTCAAAAATTGTAACTACAGATGTCAATGAAAAAAAAAACAGATAAAAATAGTCAGTCCGATGCAAGACCTAAAGACTTTGGCGCAATAATCCCAATCAATCTGAAATAAAGATCAAATGATATATATTAGAATACTTGTTAAATATATATGAAAGAGAATATATTATTTTTTTACATGCATAAATAGTAAGAACGGCATAAAGTAGCATAAGTTGCAAACCACTAATTCGAACTGATTGTCCTAAGTTTTTGGTAGTCTATTTTGTCATTTGTGAGGTGTGTGATGGGGTTTTCAGATAGTTAGGCGGATATCCGGTATTTTGGTCCGTGAAAACCCAAAAACCCACATTTTCGGAGCAAAAACTTGCATAAGTTTCAAACTGTTGATCTGAATCGAGTGCCATAAGTTCGTGTAAGTCTATTTCATCATTTTTGAGGTGTGTGATGGGGTTTCAAGATCGGAAGGCCGATATCCGGTATTTTGGTCTGTCAAAACTCAAAAATAGGCCTTTTTGGAGTAGAAACTTGCATAAGTTTCAAACCGATGATCCAAACCAAGTGTCGTAAGTTTGTGTAAGTCTATTTTATCATTTGTGAGGTGTGTGATGGGGTTTCATGGTAGTTAGACCGATATCCGGTGTTTTGGTCCGTCAAAACCCGAAAATGGACATTTTTGGAGCAGAAACTTGCATAAGTTTCAAACCGGTGATCCTGAACCGAGTGTCGTAAGTTCGTGGCAAGTATATTTTATCATTTTTGAGGTGTGTGATGGGTTTTAGTGGTAGTTAGGCCAATTTTCAGGTGTTTTGGTCCATCAAAACCCAAAAATGGGCCTTTTTGGAGCAGAAACTTGCATAAGTTTCAAACCGGTGATCCGAACCGAGTGCCGTAAGTTTGTGAAAGTCTATTTTATCATTTGTGAGGTGTGTGATGGGGTTTCATGGTAGTTAGGCCGATATCCAGGTGTTTTGGTCCTGTCAAAATCCAAAAATGGGCCTTTTTGGAGCAAAAACTTGCATAAGTTTCAAACCGGTGATTCGAAGTAAGTTCGTGCAAGTCTATTTTATCATTTGTGAGGTGTGTGATGGGGTTTCATGGTAGTTAGGCTGATATCTAGCATTTTGGTCTGTCAAAACTCAAAAATGGGCCTTTTTGGAGCAAAAACTTATATAAGTTTCAAACCGGTGATCCGAACCGAGTGTTGTAAGTTTGTGCAAGTATATTTTATCATTTGTGAGGTCTGTGATGGGGTTTCAGGGTATTTAGGCCAATATCCGATGTTTTGGTCTGTCAAAACTCTAAAATGGGCCTTTTTGGAGCAGAAACTTGCAAAAGTTCAGACTAGGCATCCGAACCGAGTGGCGTAAGTTCGTGCAAGTCTATTTTATTATTTGGGAGATGTGTGATGGGCTTTCGGGGTCGGTAGGCCAGTATCTGGTGTTTTGGTTCATCAAAACCCCAAAATGGGTCTTTTGGAACATAAACTTGCAAAGTTTTTAACAGTCATTCGAACCAATGAAATTAAATAAGTTTGTGCAACTATATATTTTTTATTTTTATGTAACATTTTCTATAAATAATAAATCCACCAAAGTATATAATTTTAAAAACTTACCAAGGCTTGCACCGTCTGCATAAGAGCCTCTAGCTGGGCCTGGCGCTTCTCAAGCGCCGTCACCTTCTACCACAGCTCTACATTCTCTCTGCTGAACTACGTCAGTGGCTTGTGTGAAACCTAGCATCACTCTCGATGGTAGAGGACGATGCCAGTCGGCTCCATCCCACTCCCTAAGCCACCACATATCAGCGCCTCTTGCCCAGAACAGTCTCCCGTATCTGGTCATCAGGTCGACGGATGCTCACCCTCAAGAGTCGGCTGAGCACGCAAGCTGGACCATCTCCTCTTATAAAAGCACATAAATATATGTTACTACTTTTATAACTTTAGATTAATATTAAATTAGTAATATTGGTATATATACAAAAATAACTTACATAAAGCCGCTGAGCTTCAGGCCCAATCCAACCCTTCTCGGGATTGTAGTGCGTCCTGTGCCACAACTCAATGGGGCTGGGTGATGCATCGGTCTCTTGGTCTCTCTACAGCAAATAAACAGTAGCTTGTGAAGATTAATTTCATGAAAAGATTATACAATAAGAACTTGATACATGTATTAACTTACCATCTCATGCCTATACCGAACAAAAGTTTGTGATCCACTATAGTGGGTCACCTGTTGCTTGCTTCTGCTCTTATTTTTCTTGCTAAGTTCCTACACTTGGTCAAAGCGACATAAAGGTTAGTATAAATGACAATGATTTATCATACAACAAAAATAATTTTGACAATTTTTACCTGAAATGCCTCACTAGCGAACCGGTCGCATAGTAATATCCAATCCTCCTACTGCCACCCCCCTGTAGGGTCTGTCGCGAGGCTCTCTACCGGCTACCACCTCTTGCCTCGTAGTGTATGTGGAGCATTGTGTCGATAGTCCCTGAAACGGGTTCCCAAGTAACGATCCACTTCCTTCGCGACATGAGGCAGGTGGAGATCGATGTCAAACTTCTCCTGTAAAGCATGTCATTATCAAAACATTACGACATTAGATATGTTAAAATTTAGTTGAACACAATAATTAAAGGCATACTTGGATATGCGTATGAATATCCCGTCTCTCCGCGTTCAGTGACCCTACTTCAGTCACTAATATGGAGTGGGGAGTGTAACCAGCAAATGATGTCGACCTCCGTGATGAACTTCTGTGCCCACCCAGCAATGGGCTTCAGCAAGCCCGGAGGTATCTTAATCCGAAGGCACGCTCCCGCCGCTGCCTCTATCTGAACCTGCAAGCTGCGATTATTCGACCTACCACACCCTTGTCTTGGGGCGATGGCCGAAGCTTTAGAAGAAATAAAATAGATACAATTAGTACCATATTTATATAATCATTAATAAAAATAGAAACTATGGATATCGTCTACCTGCAGGATCGGTTGACCTTGCAGATGATGGGGAAGGGGTCGATGAGTCCTACATAATTGCGCGTCTGCATGAACCTGGTCCAACTATATCTACAAAGAAAGTTTAAAAATAAAATTGTTTCTATTTAATCATGAAAATTAAAATCCTTATCGAAGTAAAAATGAATACCCATTACATCATAAAATTAAATATCCAGTACATTATAAAAGCCAAAATCTATTACACTTGATACTAACACATGTAACACCTATTACAATTATTCATTTGAGTTTGTATTATGATCTGAACTTGAATTTTCTTCATTCTCGGTACAATACTCTAACAATGTGTCATCATCAAATCACTTTCCTTGTCATCATCATCATTAATGAACGTTGTATCCCTTGGATCTAATTGTGTGGTATTGGTGACGTCGAAAGCTACGACATGATCTGGTTCTACATCAGTTCTATTCAACCTGATACGAAGTAACATCTTCCTGATCATGCCGGATAACACCATCGTGGGCAGTTTGAGACTCTTCTTGTAGTGCCTCCTCAATCCTCTCCAACTCTTCATCTCCATCGCCAACTTCTAAGACATCATAAACATTTCTAGTTTTTATTTTTTGGACAACATGCCAATCACCTCTTATTTTTATGTCCTTCAAATAGAAAACTTGTTTTGCTTGAGATACCAAAACATACGAATCATCTTTAAACACCGTACGTGACGTATTAACACTTATGATGTGCTTATCGATCTGCATTCCAGTCTTCTTATTACTTACATCCCACCAATCACATTTAAAAATATACATAGAATGACCGTAGCAATAATGTAATTGTATGATGTCTTGTAAAACACCATAATACTCTATAGTTTATCATGCGTCACCATCTCACTGAATAAAGACCCCGCTATTTTGTGTTCGTCGACTGACCTCACGTTCCCTCGTGTGAAATCGAACACCATCAACAATTAAACTGGTGTAGCAGGATATCCTTTGATCAGGACCACATGCCAAGGAATATAATTGATCGTACGTCTCAAGAGATTGTTGGTGGCATAATAGCTTCATCTAGTAATTCAATACAAGTACAAAATTAATTGAATACAAATGCATTAAGTAATACAATTACAATTAATTGAAACCTTGTCTTACAGGTTCTTCGAACCACTTTGGAAATAAATTTTGTTGTCTTTGCTCTAGATCAGAACTTGATACATGTTCTCTCTGAAACTCGATCGTATGTTCACTGCATAAGATAAGATATGTTATATGTAACTTACATTGGTGTACTAACGTAGTATTGCAATGATTTCGATAAACTTACTTAAAATATGACAATGTCTAATCGCAGTTGTTGAGCACGGTGTAGTGCGATTTTTCCAACTCTTAAGGATGACACCGTTCATATATACGGATACCTATTGGTTGCACATTCTGATTAAACATCGCAAGGCCGGTTCGTTGCTGCCGTGGACCACTATCAGAATTTCGCTCTTGAAAATTAAACCTTATCTCAATATCTTCAAGATGCATAAAGCAGAAGGTGAGACATTCAACATCAACGTAAGCCTCAGCAATTGACCCTTCCGATCGTGCTTTGTTACGCACATATTGCTTCAATGTGTGCAAATATCTGTTTTAATAATTAATCAGTTATACATTTAAAAAGTTAGGATGGATAGATAACATAATTCATAAAATTAAATATACCTTTCTATTGGATACATCCAACGATATTGGACAGGTCAGCCAATTTTTGCCTCATGAGGCAATTGCACAGCTAGGTGGACCATGACATCAAAGAAAGTTAGAGGGAAAATCTTTTCCAACTTGCATAGGATCATGACAACATCTCTTTCGAGCTTTTCCAGTACTTCCAAATTTAACGTCTTCGCACATAATTCTCTAAAGAAACAGCCCAGCTCAGTCAATGTAGTTGATATGTCATCGGTGAGATATCCACATAGTACAACCGGAAGAAGCCATTGTAAAAGGACATGGCAGTCATGACTCTTCAATCCGGATATTTTTCCATCTATAACATTTACACACCGAGATATATTCGATACGTATCCATCTGGAAACTTCACCGATTTAAACCACTCGTAAATCCTCATTCGCTCTGCGGATGATAAGTGTATACTATGCAGGAGCCACGATATATTTATCACCGCTACGTATTAGGTGCAAATCTTTCTGTATTCCCAGCTCATGCAGGTCCAATCGGGCTTTAACAGTGTCATTCGTTTTCCCTTTAATGTTCCTTAAAGTTCCCTAGCACATTATCACAAATGTTCTTCTCGATGTGCATAACATCCAAATTGTGCCTCAACTTAAGGGTCTCCCAGTATGGAAAATCAAAAAATATGCTCTTCTTCGTCCAATTTAACTTCACCTTAGTACGTTTCCTCTTCTTAGTACCCGGTATCTTCCCAAACCTCACTGGTTGGATGAATGCCAATTGCGCCAACACGTCTTTGCCAGACAACAATAGAGGTGACAATCTGCACTTAATTTTTCCATCAAATAGATGCTTCTGCCAATTTCGCTAGCCATGTGATGGCGGTAGAAAATGACGATGGCACATGTAGCATATCTTCTTTCCATTAGACAAATGTAGGGAACATGCATCCTTATTACAAACCGGACATGCCAGATACCCCTTAGTGCTCCACCCAGACAAGTTCCCGTATGCTGGAACGTCATTTATGGTCTATAGTAACGCTGCATGCAATTGAAATATCTCGTTCTTAGAGACGTCATATGGAGACTCTCCTCCCACAATTCCTTTAACTCATCCACTAAAGAACGCAAGTACACATCAATTTCATTACCAGGAGACTTCGGCCCTGGAATAAGCAACGACATGAAGATAAATGGTTCTTTCATACATTTCCACGGTGGCAAGTTATACGGCACAAGAAACATCGGCCACATGCTATAGGCATTACTTATGTCACCAAACGGATTGAAACCGTTGCTAGCCAGCCCAAATCGTACTTTACGCGCCTCATTTGCAAACCATTCGTGATTTGTATCAAACTGAGCCCAAGTTTGAGAATCTGCCGGATGCCTACATACATTTTCCTCAGCAACACGCTTCTCTTTATGCCATCGCATATCTTTTGCCGTCTTTTGAGACATGTGCAACCTTTGTAGTCTAGGTTTTAAGGAAAAATATCTCAGTTCCTTATACGGAATTATCTTGCTCTTTCCTTCATTCAGCTTGTATTTGGGTTCGTGGCACACCATATACTTCTTCCATTGTTCAGTCTCCTTTCAAAATAACATGCAATCGTTTTTGCAAGCATGTATGGGAATATACCCGAGGCCTAAATCTCTTAATATTCTTTTCGACTCGTAATATGATATCGGAAGGGTCTCCCCAGTAGGAAGCGCTGCTTTAATCAATTCAATGACCATATTAAATGATTTGTTACTCCATCGGTTGATGGTCTTAATATGAAGGAGTTTCACGAGAAAGTCCAGTTTCAAAAACTTATCACAACTCGGATATAATGGCTGCCTTGCTTCCCTCAACAAGGACTCAAACACTTCCGATTGTCCTGTGTCATTCCTGTGACTACTCGTCCCAGTTGTAGCCTCCTACAAGTCTGCCAACATTTGTGGCAAGCCTTCCAGCATTTGTGTCAAACCTTCGTAACCAACCCCAACATTATCACCAAAGTCATCATCGTCGTCTTCTTCTTCATCCTCAAATACCATTCGTACGTCACGGTATTCCCTGTGAAATTTCCAACACGTATACCTCTTGTCCATCCCATGTAGGAGTATGTGCTCTTTGGCCTCATCTATGTGCATATAATTCCTATTATTGCACCTCCTACATAGACATCTTATCCTATTTCTCCCATCTGCAGATGCACGAGCAAACTCAATAAAATATTTGGTCCCCTTCACATACCCTAGCAAATGCCTGCCTCTCAAGTCCATCCAACTCTTATCCATTTTCGTCTACCTAATACAAGTCAAAAATGATACTCATTATAAATATGAAACATGAATCCTATCACCTCCAACTTCTCTCTAAAGGGTAGGGTGGTTCTATCCCATTCGTGAATGCACAATCTACATTGTAATTAGCAGCAAATCAAATACTTGATTCCACTCGAGCAAAATTTCGACAGTATCTTCCCATGGTTCTCCAAGTATACGAGATATACGTTAACACGCCTAAATATATACCTAGAGAATAATAGGAGACCGTGCTAAAATTTTGTCATAGTGGAATATTCAAGCATGCGCCTGTTGATTATAATGCAGATTTATGAATTCCCGAACTGTCATCTCTGGACAATTCAAGAATTGATTTTCATACACACGAGCCCAATCGCGATTCAATTTCGCGACAAGATTCACATGTGATGAAAATGACTCCCGAACTGGGGTTAGGCTTACATGAATGCAATTATTAACTTACAAAACAATCAGCAAATTTTTTT
The DNA here is from genome assembly GCA_008638375.1 of Nyssa sinensis. Classification (NCBI taxonomy): domain Eukaryota; kingdom Viridiplantae; phylum Streptophyta; class Magnoliopsida; order Cornales; family Nyssaceae; genus Nyssa; species Nyssa sinensis. The sequence continues at coordinate 56,875,961 of CM018031.1, read as the reverse complement.
TTTTCACAAAGTAATCCCTAAAAAAAAAATTAGGCCACACTCACAGTGGCCCTATTGAAAAAGCGCATCAGCACGTAATATAGGAGAAAAGAGAATTGGAATCTCTTCTAGCCAAAACTCATCTGATCCAATACCTACATAGGGTGTGAGTTGTCGGACTGACTAGCGAGGTAACATGGTTCCGAAAAATTATATGTGAATATGTGTGTGTGTGTGTGTATAATGTATATAGAGTATAATCATATATGTAAATGTGATAAATGTGGTCTGGGAGAAATATGTCTTTTTATTTTTTATTTTTGCATTTTTATATTTTTAAGGTTAAAATTGGTAACCCAAAAATTTATCTAGAATACTGATGTTTTTTCATTGCAAAATTTATTCAATTGAGGCATAAAAGATTTCTTAATTTTTTTGAACTAAATAAATCATTTTATTACGTTTGTTCATGTTGTTTTACTACATATACATATGTTGTCAATAAAATGATATTTTAGTTTTGCCAGACTAACTCGCTCATTACTCTTGAGCTAACCTAGAAATTCCAAGAATTGTAAATATAGTGAATTGAACTCAAAATTTTTAAATTTACAACACATCTTTCAAGTCAACTCGCTTATCACCCGGACTCTATATATACAGTTATCTTAGGGGGATTTCCACTATTTATCTAAGACTCGAGTCCTATCCTAGTTGGTCAAAGACTAGTGTGAGTTATAATTTCTCTATCACTTTTATCATTTTAAAAAAATAGCCTTTTATTAATGATAATTAAGACTATTGTTTTTGTGAGTGACTTATTCATAATGAGTTTGGTGATAATGAACAAAAGCCCAAATGGTTATCTTAGGGGGATTTCCTAATATTTATCTAAGACTCGCGTCCTATCCTAGTTGGTCAAAGGCTAGTGTGAGTTATAATTTCCCTCTCACTTTTATCATTTAAAAAAATTAGCCTTTTATTAATGATAATTAAGACTATTGTTTTGTGAGTGACTTATCATAATGAATTTGGTGATAATGAACAAAAGCCCAAATGGTTAATTTGTGCTATGAATGAATATTTGGTAAGTTATTGGAACTTTTTTTAAAGTGCCCGATTAAAATTTGAAAATAGCAGCTCAAATGATTATTGGGTTAGAGCATCTCTTAAGTAGCATTTGGGATTGTAAATGAGTTGAGTTCGGTCGAGTGGTGGGTTGTTCAAGTTTAACTTGCTAAAATAAATGAATTTCAAATTATAATCAAGTTTGGTTTATTTATTTCTCAAACGAATCTTAAACAAGTCTCTAATTGAACAAATAGCAAGTCGAGTTTGAGTAACAATAAATTTTATATAATATTAGATTACTTAATAACTTATCGAGTCGAGTTCAAGTTAGACATTAATATATTAATAAATTTTAAAATATGTTTAAATTTAACTTATTTATTTTACAACCCAAGTTCAATGGCGAAACAAAATATTCCAAAAACACCACAACCTACCCCGGTTCAAGAAACGCAAAACACACCAAAGAAACAACTGATATTCCTAGCTGGGATCGAAAGACATTTGGTGCGCAAGATGAACCCTAATGTTTTTAACATCGTCAACCTCATGTAACAATGCATTAAAACTCAAAGCAACTACAGAAAGTTAAAAGGGTAACAAAATTTGATTCAAAGAAAGAAACCAACTCATATAAAATTACCAACCATAGAACTTAATCTAATATCTGCATAAAACCAGAATCAATCGTTGAAAATTATAAAAACAAAATATCATACCGCCAAACATACATAAAACACATATTACATAATCTAACGAATACAAAATATTAAGTATAAGTGAGAAATTAATTAATACACAGAAAAACACAAACAACAAAGAATCAATTAAAAAATAGGGGAAAGGCACGACTGACGACAATAATTTTCAATCACGCAGAAACCCTAAAACATCAAATAATATAAATAAATAAAAAACGAAAACGAATCTAGGAAGAGAAAAAAAATTAATACAAATGAATCACACCATAAAATCCCAAGACAAATCAAAGCCTGAAAATCTTACCTGGGGGAGATTGATCGAACAGGGCTAGAGAGAGACTGTGAGCCTAGTACGAGAGCCCTAGAGAGAGAATATGAAGGAAAATTGGCAAAAATGATAGTGAAAGAAGAGAGAATGATGAGGTTTATGTAAAGAGTTTGATTGTGGAGAGAGAGAGAGATAATGTGTCGGGAAAAATTGGGGACTGAAAGAGAGAAGAAGAAGATACCAGGGGCGCAGTGGTATAAAAGGGTAGTGTGCGTCGCTAAAAAGTACCTGTGCATCGCAAAAACATCAATAAGATGACGTCGTTCCACTTATACAAATATTAGTGATGCCCATATGTGCGTCGCTAACTATTATCTACGCACAGTGCATCACTAATAAATTATTGGGCGTCGCCAAAAGCTACCTGCCCTTTTTTTCGCGCAAAAAAACCCCTTTTCCCTTTTTTTTAGCGACGCACACATTGGGCGTCGCGAATAGTATCCTTTTGGCGAATGATTTTGTGCGTCGCAAAGAACCTATTTTTTTGTAGTGACCCTGTATCGAAAGCGCTCTCTAGGGTTAGTGTTCTTGGTGAAGTTGTAGGGTACAGTGTCAATGCTTAAAGAAACAAGAATTGTAATAGTCAAAATGTAGTTGTGATAATGATAGTATTGTTCACAGTGATGTAAGTGGGCTATTTATAGTAGTTCCTAGTACATGAGTTTATTAGGATGTGATATCACTTGTAACAAACTACTCACATGAGTACTACAGTCCAAAATTGAAGGTACATAGTTTATGGAATGTAATAGAAAGTTTATGAAATTTTGGTGGAATCTCTCATTCTAGGAGGACTCTAGGTGTTCCGCGCATGAGTCATGCGATAGACATATTGGGAGTCTCCAATACTTTAGCATCCATGCTACAAAATCATTAGTATTTTGAATAGTGGGTCTATAATATTTTTCAGTGTTCATAGCCTTGCGCTAGACTCATGGAGTCTCTTGAAGGTTTGGCCCCAAATCCTTTAGCATCCTTGTAAGAAAAGAGTAATAGTTTTTCGAATGAAACTTTCTCTTAAGAGAGTCAATCAAGTCTAGAAACTATTAGTCGACTCGACCAAATCTTGATGAAATACTGTTAAGTTTGGAAACTATGGTTAGCTTGACCAACACTTAGGCTTATGTTGATGGTGCTAAGTTCAGAGACTAAAGAATAGTTTGACTTTAGGGTGCACTAGATTAGATCGGGTGGACCCTGAGTCTACCTCGTAATTTCCTTATGGCAAGTTCAAGCTCCTCTTTGATAGACATGGCTTGATTAATTATGATTGTGGTTAGCCAAGTAGCTACAGGCACATAAAATAATTTCTTAACCGGAGAGAACATCGATTTCTTAGTAATACATACCCAAATGTTTAATATTTTCTCTCTCTATCTTTCTCTCTCTCCCTCTCTCTCTCTCTCTCTCTCTCTCTCTCTCTTTCTCTCAAATTCTGCTTTTGATCGAGTCACTATTTCTTCATGCGTAATGTTACTATAATGGACGCTTAAGCTACATGTATCAAGGTAGAGTAGTAGACCTCCTTTCCTCTTATTGGATTCTCCATGCATTTTTGTTTTATTTTCAAATTTTCATTCCATGGGATGAGATTTTATTGATTTGCATTTGATTTTTAGGTTATAGCAAGAGTTAGCCTCGAAAAGTTGTGTGAAAATGTGGATGTAAACAATATGGATTTCAAGTGCTAAAGTTTGGAGCAAATAGAGATGCTTTGTGAAAATCACTTGTAATCATCAACATGGTGATGTATGGCTTTCTTTTGGTGTGAATAAAAATTACATTTGAAACTTTAGTTCATAAGGAATTAATGTCTTTTACATCTTAAGATAAGAAATTTTTTGAAAGTGTAATGCTACTTTGTCCATCTCTTCCTATCAGTTTTCCTTATCACCTTCTCACATGAGTAAGCGATCTTATAGTAAATTTCATAGGTGGTAGATCTCACTCATGTGAAAAAGCGATAAATAAAAGACTTGGTAAAAATAAAAGGAAAAAGGAAGAATAATATTACTGTTTTGAAAGAGCCAGCCATACTCAAGTTTGTGCTATGCTTTGTTTGAAATTAATTAGACTCAACTTTTTTGGAATTAAGGTAAACTTCACCATTTTGTAGACTTGGGTTAATCCATGCATTGAAATCTGTTGATTTTTAGCATAACATTTATCTTGCTATATGCAGCAATCATCACTATTTTCATATATATATATATATAATTTTTTTTATTAAAAAAGATATTGTTGAACTTAGCTCTCCATGCTAATTGTAAAAAACGTAGAAAGAAATATGATGGAAGAATCCTAGATCTTGGGTACAACATCAAAATGATGGTGATGGATATTCCCTTGAGTTTGTTAATGAATGTTCAGTACAATTTGGTGAGTCTTCCCTAATGTTGCAACTTGCTATTGTACGTTTCCATTTTATAGTCACAGGTGTTTGTAATTTCATCTTATCGACTCAGAATTTGGGAGGAATACATACACACACATGCATATATATATATATATATAGATATAAAATGCTGGTTGGTGGTAAATAATCATGAAATGATCAGTGGTCCTAGTTATCCTAAATTAGGGCTTTTCCTTGAGGGTTAGGAGAGAGCGATAGGGGTTTAATTGGTATTCTGGTATTTGGTGTTCTTCTTAGATGTCCAGAAATTAGAAGGAAAAATGAAAGGAAAGAAGGAAAGCATGGAATATATTGGTTACTAAAATATGTGTGGTGGTTGGGAAATGGTGCATGAACATGCACATGCATGTCTATCTTCACATTCTAAGACTTTTTTTTTTTTTTTCTAAATTTTACATTTAAGAATTGAAATTCATTTGAATGCGCATTTGCAGTTCCTAAACATTTAGGAACTGTAAATGTAGTTAAAACAAAAGTTTTAACGGTTTGACCAAACTTTTAAAGCACAGAAGTAAGTAGGTTCAGGCTCCCAATGCTTATAAGGGCATTGGGCATTGAGCCATTGAGATAGTCATATGTTTAATGATTGGTTCGCCACATGATAAAAATATCCTACCTTACTAGTGTAACCTTAATAAAGCACACAAATCTTTCATTTATTTTCATTAAATTAATGAAACTAACCTAACTTTTTTCATATATACAAAAAATCTACTAAATAAAGGGTAAAAAAAATTTATATTACATAATTACTTTAGAATAATGTTTACTAAACATCCAATAATCATCAAAGTGATTATGGCATAATCTTTTTTGCTAACTGATTATTCACAATTACTTTTTCGTAACTTGAAATTAGATGACAAAGTAAATGAGTGGGTACATATGTAAACATCGAAAATAAACTACTAAATAACTTAAGAGGAAGAAAATTCTAAAACGTCATGAAATTAAAACATATGATGTGATGATATAAGGCACAAGTTAGATCTCTTTTCCGTTTATATCTTCGAAATCAACACTAATTAGTAAGAACTTTAAACTTAAGTAGTAATCAAGTATCTTAAAATTTTAAACTTGATTTAAAAAGAAAAGGTCATTAACGATCATTTGTTAAACTTAAGTAGTAATTAGGGATCTTATATCTTGATAACTAGTGATGCTGCACTATTTGGTCGGTAGGGGCTCCGAACGCCGTTGCTTGAAGAACACTCAAAGAAAAGGATCAGAGGGCTACTGAATTGGCTCCGGCGGTAGCCGCTCCGATGCTTAAGTCAAATAAACTGAATTGAAAGATTGTAATGTAAACCAAAGAATGAACATGCATCTAAAGTGTACCTCTAGGATTTAATTTATGGGCTGTGGCTTTCCTAAGTTGATTAGGATTTGAAACCATGAATGTAGGGATTTGATCATCAGAGAATGGCAATTACCATGTTAGACACTGCGTTGATAGATATCCGTAGGTGGCAGTTTCCTTGTTGATGACTGTTTCCTTTTCCTTTGCTCAGTAGGATATTTAAGGTAGTGATGAGCTCCAAACCTTGAGGTATGCTCTAAAGGCCTTGAGCTCAGGCCTGTGAGTTTTGAAGGTTGATCGCCTAAGCCTGCTCTGAATGGCTGATTGTATGAGTCTGGTCTAGATGGTCGAGCTTCAACTGGTCTATAATTACATGTGCCACATGGGGACTAGTCTGTCACTTTGTGGTATATCAGTTACTCCCCCCCCCCCGAGCCCTAGTTCGGACTCAACATATAACTAGGGCTACGTGCTTCCGAAAAGCCATGCGTCCTATTTTTTCGATTTCCAAGGCGACTGCTGGTGTGCCATTTATTGAGCAACCGACGCTTGGGCTTTCGAGCCCATCATTGCCCTCAACCGTCATGGTGGTTCGGCTAGGTGGGACCCAATTTCTAAAAACGTATATAAAGAGGAGGAGGGGGTTTGTATGCCCTTTTCCCTTACTGTTTTCATCATTTTTTAAAGAGAAAAGAGAAAGATACTGCCATTGATGAATCAATGAAGTTTGAAGAGTGCATCATCGTTTGAACTCCTTATTTCTGGTTGTTTTCAGGTTCATTTTCCTTCATCTCTGCTTGTTTTCAGTTTTCTCCCTTACTGTTCTTCCCATTTTTACTCTCTCTCCTCACTTTATAATTTTTTGCCAATGTTAGCATCTACTTGCTTTCCTCTGGTGTCAGAGATGTCAAGGGAGATTCTTTCGAAAACTTCTGTGTCCCCCCAATCCCAAACTGTAGGGAGTAGTTCCACAGAAAATAGGTCAGTCGGATCCCCTTCTAGTTCGGTAGGTTAGGATTGTAGACGCTTTCATAGAACCTAGGAATAAGAAGGGAAGAAGCTTTGGGCAAACCCCCTCAAAAGGAGGAGGGGGAAAGTGCCATCACTCAGATCATGATTGATGAACTGAAGGAGAGGTGTAACTTCCCCTCAAATGTCACCTATAGAGTACCGAGTCCATTAGATCGCCCTTCCGATGTCCAAGAGAGAGAAATTTGCATCTATCTTGCTTGGCTTGATATGGGGTTAAGGTTTCCCCTTCTTGACTTAGTTAGGCAATTCTTTGTTTGGTTCAACCTTTTCCCTGCCGACCTTACCCTTAACAGTTGGAGGCAATTGTTAAGGTTCGTAGCTCTAGGTCATCTTAACGATGTAGAAATAACCCTAAAATTGATCCGTACAAAATGGATCTTAAGTACATGAGGTCGGAAGGCCTTTTCTACATGTCCTTTGATAGGGGGTTCAGACTTCTTTCCTTTGTGCCATCCTCCAACAAAACTTGGAAGAAATGGTACCTCTTTATAGGAGGAGGATGGGAGGTGGAGGACTTCCAAGGCCAGATTTCAACATTCCCCTGAAGTACGGGGTTTAAGGGTGAAACCCCCTTTCCTTGTGACAATTTTATTTCTATTTATACTTTCACTTCTGAACTCTAACCATTGTTTTGATGTCTTCTGTACAGACAAGAGTTTTTGGACGAGATTAGTTTTCACATTTGATCTTTAAGACAAGTATCGCAAGCTCCTCCAGATTAGGAACATGGATTTCTGGGTCATTCTTATGTTAGAGAATTTGATGGCACCTGATCAGAACAAGGACCAGATAGAGAGCCTTGAAGACAAGGACCAAGTGGAGAGCTTCTAGGACAAGGACCGGGCAAAGGGTTTGAAAAAGTCCATAATGGGTAGATGGGCTCTTGTAATGAGGAAGGTTGAGGGCTTTCTTCTCTTGCTGGTCCTCCTCAAACTAAGAAGAGGAAGCCCCCAACTGACCTTTCTACCTCTGCGCCTCTTTGCGCCCCCTAGAAAAGGCATTGTCATTAGAGAGCCTGTTCATAGGCTTACTCCTACCCCACCCTTGAAGTCCATAAGAAGGGGAAGGTGAGGATGGCAGTCGACCTCTCCATGCTGTCCGATGGTTATAAAGTCTGCAATGCAGGCCATTGACAGATTTTGGACGGAAGCTCCCCAGAAGTAGAAAGGGCAGAGCACTCAACAGGCCATCACTGAAGTGATGAGCATCCAGATAAAGGTAATCACCGTACTGTCTTTCTTTGTGCTTTTATTCTGTTTCTTGTTCTGATTTGTCTGTTCATTACTCTGTAGACCATGCACTGACCTGGCTGCCTTGATGGAGTCTGCTTTGGATCTGTTGGCCATGGAAAAGCTTCAAGATGAGCTGGATGAGGCCATACTCCAGCTTGGGATAGCCCTAATCAAATGCCTCAACTACAGAAGAGAGGCTTAAGGAGGTGAACAATTCCCTCTCCATCATGGAGTCCAAGAGGGATTCCCTTCTCCGGGAACTGGAGGCACTGAGGAAAGAGAATAATGATCTTCGAGCCTCTGTTGCTCAAAAGGCCAAGGAGACCAAGGTTGCGACTAAAGCAGCAATGAAAGCTGAGGTCGAGGGAATGGGTGAGGAGCTCATGCAGCACGGCTATGACTCCTTTAAGTCCAAGCTCCTCGCCAAATTTCTAGATTTTGACTTGTCAGCCATTGAAGATGATGATGATGATTCAGCCAGCCCTCTAGTGTAAGAGATGAACTTTTGTATTCCTTTTCCTTCTTATTCTTGAATTGATGTAATTGCACTTTTTTATCAATGGAATTAACTTTCTTCAGAGCTTGGGCTTTGTGCATTTTTATTCTTTTGAGCTGCAATACTTATAAATTCTGAGGATTGGTGTGAATGCCAAGCACTGTCTCAAATTGTTGTTGCTTTGTAATGTATGCTCGGGCTCCAGCCCTTTAAACTTGTAATTAGTGTAAGGAGAGATGTTCATGAACTGAGTGCATTGCAGACCAGCCTTTTAACTGATTATGATCAAAAGTTGTCTTTCGAGCAGAGCATTTTGAGCAGTTGAATTAGAACTTGTTCTAAGAAACTTGAGCAAGAAGATTTGCAAAGATTACGATCTGTGAGATGACTTATGATAAAAAACCATCCACAGTGAGAATTTGTGTCCACTAGGACTTAACTGTTGATCTGTGAGGCTTGTAATGATAATTGAGCTGATCTTTCATAAGCAAGGTCTGTCCACCAGGACTGATAATAATTGGGTAAGAAGACTTACTAGTAATTGAATTGATCAAAACCTTTGCTCATAACATCAGAAGAGTAAGTAACATGTCTCCCAAGATCAAATCTTCTTTTATTATGGCAGATAAGGTCTAGACAGGAAGCTTCATAATAACTGAACCAGAATTAGTAGTTGCGTATATATATTCTGTCTTTAATATAGGGGGTAGCTGAGCAGGTTCATCCTTGTACAGAGATGGTCCAAACCTGTATCACTTACACAAGTTGCAACATTTTTTAGGGGTCTGTACCTTACGATAGACCAGACTAGGAGGTCTGTGCATTGAGATGGACTAGGCCTAAAGGGCTTGTAGTGAATACAAGGCTTTAGAGGTCAATACGATGGACCAGACCTGAGGGTTTGTGCATTAAGAAGACCAGGACTAAAGGACTTGTAACGGATATAAGGCTTTAGAGGTCAATACGATGGACTAGACCTGGGGGTCTGTGCATTGAGAAGACCAGGCCTAAAGGACTTGTAACGGATACAAGGCTTTAGGGGTCAATACGATGGACCAGACCTGGGGGTCTATGCATTGAGAAGACTAGGCCTAAAGGACTTGTAGTGAATACAAGGCTTTAGAGGTCAATACGATGGACCAGACCTGGGGGTTTGTGCATTAAGAAGACCAAGCCTAAATGACTTCTAAAGGATATAAGGCTTTAGAGGATCAATACGATGGACCAAACCTGGGGGTTTGTGCATTGAGAAGACCAGGCCTAAAGGACTTGTAGTGAATACAATGCTTTAGAGGTCAATATGATGGACCAGACCTAGAGGTCTGTGCATTAAGATGAATACTTTTCTAAAGGGATGTAAGAGAGAAAAGCTTTATTGATAATATTTTCCTAAATGTTCTGCATTCCAAGGCTTAGGTATAAGTTTCCTAGTCATGCTTTCTAACCAGTATGTGGTAGGTCTGACAATCTTTGTTACTCGGTAAGGACCTTCCTAGTTGGGCGAAAGCTTTCTCATAGTGGGATCTTTGGTATTTGAGAACACCCTTCTTAGGACGAGATCTCTAATTTGAAAGCTGATGGGTTTTAGGCCCAGTTTAAGAGTTGTTGGCCATCTTGTGTTGATATGCTTCCATCCTGATCCTGGCTTGATCCCTCTTTTCTTCAAGTGAGTCCTAAGTTTTCTGCAAGTTGCTGATCATTACTCCCTTGGTCGAAAGCTTTTGTACTTCGGGTAGGTATACCGATCTCAACATGAATCACGACCTTGGTACCGTAGGCAAGTGAGAAAGGAGTTTCAGAGGTAGGTGTTATTCTGGTGGTTCTGTAAGCCCAGAGAACTCCAGGGAGTTCTTCAACCCATCTCTCTTGGCTTCTTCCAACCTCTTCTTAAGGGCATCAAGGATTGTTCGGTTGGTGACCTCTGCTTGCCCGTTGGCTTGGGGATGGCCTGAAGAGGCAAAATGTTGACTGATGTGCAGGTCTTGGCGAAATTTCTTGAAAACTTTGCCAGCAAACTACGTACCATTGTTTGAGATGATCACGCGTGGTATGCTAAACCTGCATACTATGTTCTTTCAAGTGAAATTCTTGACTTCTTTCTCTGTAACGTAGTGTTAAAGACTCTGCCTCTGCATATTTTGAGAAATAGTCAATGGCCACTAAGAGGTATTTCCTGTTCGGTGTGGCTTTTGGTAATGCGCCTATGATGTCCATCCCTCACTGAGCGAAGGGCCATGGGCTGACAATAGGAATGAGCTCATGGTGGGGTTGGTGTTGGTAGGGAGCGAACCGTCGACATTTGTCACACCTCTAGATGTACTCTTTCGCTTGCTTCAACATGCTCGGCCAATAGTAGCCCTATGTTAAAGCTCGGTGGGCTATAGTTCTGCCCCCATTGTGATTCCTACAAATTCCTTCGTGTATTTCTGCCAGAACATACTTGGACTCTTCTAGAGACAAACAACTTAGCAAGGGTTGAGAATAGGATTTTCTGTAAAGCTTCCTGTTCAAGATCAGGTACCGAGCTACCTTGATTCTGATCCTTCTGGCCTTGTTCTTGTCTTCTAGAAGGAGCCCTCATTCTAGGTATTGGAGGATGAGCAGTCATTCAGCTCTGGGTTTGCTCTGTAGCTTAGGAAACTTGGACCTCTTTTATGCTTAGTTCTAATTGATGGGAGCTTTTCAACGTGGATTCTCCTTCGGCCTTGAGGTGGGAGGCCATATTAGCTAGTGTGTCCAGCCCTGGAATTTTGACCTCTTTCGATTTTCTAGATTGTGAATTTTTGGAATGACTGTTTTAGTGATTTCACGAGTTCTGAATACCGAAGCATTCTGTTATCTTTGATGGAAAACTCTCCCAAAACATGGCTTACCTAGAAGTTGGGAATCGGAGAAGACCTCGAGGTTCTAAGCCTCGTATTCTAAAGCTAGCTTCAATCCAAGGATAAGAGCCTCGTATCCTGCTTCATTGTTTGAAGTTCTAAACCCCAGACTTACTGCCTTTTCTGCCATAAGACCATTAGGGGATCGTAGCACCAAGGCGACGCCAGAACCATGGTCGGTAAAAGATCCATCGGTATAAAGCTGCCATGTACCAAAGCTTTCACAAAGCTAGTGCCCTATCCTATAGTGCTGGGGTGAATTCGGTGACAAAATCGACCAAGGCTTGCCCTTTAATAGAGGTCCGTGGAACATAAGATATGTCAAATTCCCCTAATTCTACTGACCACTTGACCAGTCGTCCTGAGACTTCTAGCTTCTAAAGCACCAACTTCAGTGGATAGGCCGTTGGGATCGCAATGGGATAAGCTTAAAAGTAGAGTATGAGCTTTCGTGCTGAGGTTATTAGGGTGAAGGCTAATTTCTGAATCTTTGGATATCTTTTTTCTGTGTCCAATAATGCCCTGCTAACATAGAATATGAGCTTCTGGGCTCCTTTGTCCTGCTTGACCAGTACAGAACTGACAGCATTTTCGGAGACATCAAGGTAGAGGAGTAGCTTTTCCCCTTGGACTAGTTTTGAATAAGAGTTCAAGGGGAAGCCAGGTACTCCTTCAATTCTTGGAAAGCTATTTCACATTCTTCTGACCACTGTAGGGCTCTGTAACCTTTCAAGGCTTTGAAGAACGGTAGGCAACGATCAGTGGATTTGAAGATAAATCTACTCAGAGCTGTAATTCTACCGTTCAGAGCCTGAATGTCTTTCTTGGTCTTTGGTGACTCCAGCCCAATCAAAGCCCTGATCTAAGTGGGGTCTGCTTCAATACCTCTCTGAGAGACAATGTACCCCAAGAACTTTTCCTTGGTTACACCGAAGGTGCACTTCGAGGGATTCAGTTTCATCTTGTGTTGCTTCAGGATGTCGAATGTTTGAGCTAAGTGCTGAAGGTGGCTGCTTTTTTGTAGGCTGTTGACCAGCATGTCATCAACGTAAACCTCTATGGTACTGCAGATCAGAGGACTGAATATCTTGTTGACTAAACGCTGATATGTTGCCCCAGCATTCTTTAGGCCGAACGGACATCACCCTATAACAATAGAGACCTTCGCTCGGTTATGAATGCTATATTTTCCTGGTCTGGAGGGTACATCTAGATCTGGTTATATCCAGAGTAAGCATCCATAAAGCTCATGAATTCGTGTCCTGCAGTAACATCAACTAGCTAATCTATCCTTGGTAGTGGAAAGCTGTCTTTTGGGCAGGCCTTGTTAAGGTCTGTATAGTTAACACAAACTCTCCACTTTTCGTTTTTCTTTTTGACCAAAACAGTATTAGTAAGCCATTCTGGATAGAATACCTCTCGTATCATCTTGGCTTCTAGCAACCTCTGGACCTCCTCATTAATGATTTGATGTCGCTCTAGAGCGAGCAGGCCTTCTTTTTTGTCTCACTGGGGGTGATCAAGGATCTACCATCAACTTGTGAGTGATGAGGTCAAGGATCTATGCTTTCCATATCCTTTGTTTCTCAGGCAAACGCTGAGAGCTTGTCTCTCAGAAATTTTACCAACTCTTCCTGCTTCGCAGGTGTCAGGTCCGAACCGATCTGTAAGTAACGCCCCTATTCTTCCGAGCTGATCAACACTTTAATGGGGTCTCCTACGGGTTTGGCCCTATTGTCCTTTCCTCTAGGGCTTAGAGGCTCATCAATTCTGGAAAGGCAGTCTTCTGCCTCGTGATGGTGGGTGAGATCTGGATCCCCGCCTTCACGAGCGTTTAGTAATTGCTATTTGGTGGCCCTCTCCTTCAACGCGAGAGTATGACACTCTCAAGAGGTTGGTTGACATACTGTGATGGAGTAGACAACATGATTGTGGACGTACTTCAGGCATTGGTGGAGGGTCAAAGTGACTGCTCCTATTTGGTGTAGCCAAGGTCTCCCAATTATAACGTTGTAAAGGGACTTGGCATTCAGAACCATGTATTCTGACATCGTCGTCTTTTGTCCATCTTTTTCTCCTGCTATGGTTGGAAGGTCAATCCTCCCTAACGGGGTACTGAGGTTCCCATCTTAACCTGCCATGATAGTAAGGATGGGCTTGATGTCGTTGGGATTGAGCTTCATCTGTTTGAGGGGTTCGTAGAATAGCACGTTCGCAGAACTCCCTGTGTCCACCGAGACTCTTCGGATCTCAAAGTTGGCAATTTTGAGGGAGATAACGAGGGCATCACTGTGAGGACAGTGTACTCCTGCAAGATCTTGATTTGAGAACTGGATCTCAGGTACTAGTCTCAATTTTTTCTCGACATTGAAGATCTGTAGGATGCTGGGAGTAATTTTAGCCTCCCGAACATACTGTTTTCTTGCTCGGTTGGATGTCCCTATTGTCGGGGTATCTGCATGGAGGACGAAGATAACTTGATTATTCTGTTGTTGAGGCCTATTTTGTCCTTCCCTTTGTTTTGGTCTCTGATCCGGCCTCGGGTTCGGCCTTCTCTGCTGGGGTCTGTCATTGCAGGGGTTCTGCCTCCCGTCCTGCTTGACAAACTCCTGCAGTTGTCCTCTCCTTATGAGCTGCTCGATTTCATGTTTAAGGGATTTGCATGTGTCAGTTGCATGCCAGTGGTCTTTGTGAAAGTCACAATACTTGCTCTGGTCCCGGTAGTTGGGATTGCCTCTTAGCGGCTCTGGCCATCTTAGGTTTTCACGTGCTCGGACTTGCCAAAGTATGTGAGTTAGAGAGGCATTCAAATGAGTGAAGGTAGTGAATCCCCTTGGAGCAGTGCTGTTTGGAGTTCTAGAAGCCGTTCTTCTGTCTGGGCCCCTGACCCTCTTCCTGATTGTACTGGAGTCCTTTTGTTCATCCTACTGAGCTTGTTCTTTAGTCTTTTGAGATGGGCTCTTTGCTTCCTTCAGATTTATGTACTTCTTAGCCCGATCCATGAGGGCTACCATGTCTGTAGGAGGGCTCTTTGTTAGAGAATCCCTAAAGCCTCCTTGTACCAGTCCCAAAGGTCATAGCAGCTACTAAAAAGCTTGGGCTGCAGTCTGTAATCTCCGTGAGCTCAGCGTTAAAGTGTGCAATGTACCCTTGGAGGGGTTTCTCTTTGGACTGTTTTACTTTAAGCAAGAATTTTGGGCCCTTCCTCAACCTTCTACTAGTCATGAACCTGTCTAGGAAGTGCCTGTCGAGCTCATAGAAGCTGGTGACCAAGCTCAGTGAGAGGTGGTAGAACCACTTCAGTGTTGTACCTTTGAGGCTGGTAATAAATGTACGGCACATGAAGGCGTCAGAAGCCCCGTGTAGTGTCATAATGTGCTGGTAATGAGAAAGATGATCCCCCGGGTCCCCAGTCCCATCATAAGGGGTAAACTATGGGACGACGAACTTCCTCGGCCTTTCCTCAGCCATGATAGCAGGGGTGAACGGCGTGGCTAGCCTTCCGAGCAGCCTGGCTAGCTCGTTCTTCTCTAGAGGGATTTGAATACCTCTTATCACAATAGTGCTGGTCCATAGAGTCCGTAACTTCTTCAGCTTTACGTGGGTCCTTAGGCAGGACTTCTTGAGAGTCTTGCTTTATAGTTTCGGCTCCTACCTGAATGGGATGGGCATGTCCCATGGCTGGAGGAGGATTTTGGTGGTCTTAAGCTGGAGGAACTGGAGCCGTTTGAGGTTGAGACTCTTGCGGCGCTAGATTCACTCTTAAAACCCCTAGGATTGGAGCCCTAGTGGTGCTTCGATAATGGATGTCTGGAATAAAAGTTTGTATCCCCCTACTTGCGGCTGCTGATGGCTGTGGGTCTCCGCTCATGTGGGCGGCACCTTGGGGGTACACTGGTTGATTATTGGGAATCTCTTCATGAAATCGTTCATCCGTGGTGGCAGTAGGAGGTTGTGTCCTTTGATCAGCCGTGTTGATGGGTGGATTCAAAGGATTGGTTCCGAGGTTCTAGGTGAGTACCGCCAGAGTTTTGGGACATAGTAAGTAGCTGTTCTTGCATTAACTCGTTTTGTTGCTTACCTAGGTCAAGTTGTTGCTGCATGGGGTCAGCTGCTCCTCCCCTTCCTCAGTTTGGTAGGCCGCCAGGGGTTAAGGGTCTTGTGGGTTTTGAGCATTCTTTCTCGGTCGGAGATTGGGAGCCATGGTCCTCCGGTGAGAAGGAGGATGAGTTTGTTCGTAAGTAGAGCATTTTTGTTGAAAGAACGATTGTCGATTCCTACAGACGGCGCCAAACTGATGCTGCACTTTTTGGTCAGTAGGGGCTCCGAACGCCGTTGCTTGAAGAACACTTAAAGAAAATGATCAGAAGGCCACCGGATTGGCTCCAGCGGTAGCCGCTCCGATGCTTAAGTCAAATAAATTGAATTGAAAGGCTGTAATGTAAACCAAAGAATGAGCATGCATCTAAAGCGTACCTCTAGGGTTTAATTTATAGGTTATGACTTTTCTAAGTTGATTAGGATTTAGAGCCATGAATGTAAGCATTTGATCATCGGAGAATAGGCAGTTACCATGTTAGACATTGCGCTTGATAGATATCCGTAGGTGGCAGTTTCCTTGTTGATGATTGTTTCCTTTTTCTTTGCTCGGTAGGATATTTAAGGTGGTGATGAGCTCCGAGCCCTGAAGGATGCTCTGATGGCCTTGTGCTCAGGCCTATGAGTTCTGAAGACTGATCGCCTAAGCCTGCTCTGAATGGCTGATTGTATGAGTCTACTCTGGATGACTGAGCTTCAATTGGTCTATAATTACACGTGTCGCATGGGGACTGGTCTGTCACTTTGTGGTATATCAACTAGAATAAAAAGTTGGATTAGGTCTAGTGGTTGTCAACCTTTTCGACAATTAAATTCATTTAATCTTAAATAGGAAAGTAACCACCGACTTCTCCTTTTGTCCACCCAGAATGAATGTTACATTATTTTCTACAACAATGTGGTCACTTGCTTCCCATTTCAACAAGAGACAAAGCTTCAACAAACGATGTCAAATGAAATTAAGATAATGAAAATGAAAGAAAAGAGAAGGAAATGAAGAATAAAAGTCACTCACGCAATTTTTAAGTACCTTTAATTTATGATCATAAACATCATGAGATGATAATAACCTTGCATTTGATCAGTTAATTATCATCAAACGCGAGTCATTAATCAAATATCATATTTAGCAAATGGTATATTTCAATCTGAAAGGCACATCCCAAGATGTCCATACGTCTCAACTTGTTCTTTCTTTCTTTCAATAATGAAAATGATATTGGTAGAATGAAATAATATATATGTGATAATTCTGGTATATATAATTAATCATCAATATTTCTATAATTTTTATGATATTACCTTATTTTATATATATATATATATATATTTTTGGGTTGTTCAGTGAGAAGTCCATTAAAAATACAAAAATTATCATCAAGTCCTAATCTAAATTTAATAACTCATCAAGTCTATCTAATTTTGAATGACTAAAATGCCCTTACATTCAATTAGTTCATTCTTCAAAGGACAAGTACGTGACTTTGAGTATCGAATTCCATGAAATAAGGAAGAGTTGCAAAAAAAAATTTCAAAACTTTAGAATTCAATAACTTAAAATTTATAAATCTATTTTTAATAAAATTTATATATTTGTATTCTAAGTATCGAGATCTATCAAACAAGATCCATATTCAATATGAAAATCTGAATAATAAAAAAAAAAAAATCATTCCAAAAGTAGTAAAATTTCGTCAACAAAAGTGTAAAATTTACACTTTTGCAGTGAAAAGTTTTGTCCCAGTTAAAAGTGTAAAATTTTTCACTTTTCTAAAACTGTAAAATTTCACAATTTTATTAAAAAAAACATTGAGAAAATTTCTGTGGCCACATGTTAGATGCTCAAAATTGGTTTTCAAAGTTGTTGAAAATTTTCAAAAAAAAATATGTTTTAAAGTACAAGTGATTAAAAAACTCACTAGTTGTGAAAGTTTAAAATTTTACAATATCTCAAAAGTGTGAAAATTCACAGTTTGTGAATCTTATCAAATTTTCTCAGAATTGTAATCTTTGTGCATTGACTAATATATTATTCAATAATAGAAACCTTAAAAACTACTTGAGATGAAGGAGGAAAAAAATAATAAATTGATGGCTAATCAAAGCAAAGGTTGTTGGTTATCTTCTTCTACTTTCCACAGTTATGTTTCAAAAAAAGAAAATGTGTAGCAGTCACTAGAATTTATGGTCAAACTTCAAATCTTTCATTTCCACTTACCCAAAACAAAAAATAAAAATAAAAAGAATTCCATAACTCAAGCATCACCCCCATAATATGCTAACCAATAAAAATGATTTGCAACCACAAACCAAATCCACATAGTGAAGGGGAAGAATTTTCGTTATAGGCGTTGGTAATATAGTAACAACAATAGTAATGTCATCAAGCTTGCCACCATAATAACAAAACCCACTTTGTAGATGATTTCAATTCATATCAGACGGTCTTAGGTAAGTTGGGAGAAATTTAAAAAATGAACCCAATCCCATTTTATTGCACGACATCCCCTAAAAAACATCATCAAGCTTGTTACATTAAATACAAATTCATCTTTGCATCATGCTTGAATCGATTGGAGAAAAATGCAAATATTTGTAGAGAGGGAAGTGATGGGCATCATCAATCTGTCATCACTTACATCCTCTTCATATATATATATATATATATATATTGTAATTTATTGTAATCTCCAACAAATTGGTAAGTGGTTTAATATATATATATATATATATATATATATAGAGAGAGAGAGAGAGAGAGAGAGAGAGATAGAATTCTTATTGATGATAATTAAGTTTGCAATTATGATGGACGGGTTGTTCTATAGTGTGCCAAAGATGGCAGCAGTGGTGGTTCTCTACGATGGCTTTGTGGTGATAGAGGATGATTCTATAGTGGCAGTGAGGTATTGAGGTTAAACTAGAGGCGTAATTTTGATTGCTTTGCGAAATTCTACAGTGGTCTTACAAACTATAAAATTTTAGAATCTCTCCCTTTCACTCTCTCACTAATTCTTTTTTACTTTTTTTTGAGCGGTGAGGCCCATTTTGTGAACCTCTTTGCAATCTAAGCCCCTCCTTCCTAATTATAATTTGTGTTAAATTATGTTCATTCATAAAGCAACGCAACTGTAAAATTTTACCTTTTCATTGCTCTCTCCCTTTCACTCTCTCACTGATTCTTTTTCACTCTTTTTAGCATGAGGCCCATATTGCTAGCCTTCTTGTAATCTATGTCACTCATTCTAACTATAATTTTTGTTAAAGTGTGTTTATTCTAATTATAATTTCATACTCTCACTGCTTTTATGTCTAAACTGAATTTTTTTGTTGTAATTTTTACTACTTTAAAAAACTCTTTTTGACAAGCAACGCAAGTGTAAAATTTCACACTCTCACTTATAATTTGTGTTAAAGTGTATTTATTCATAAAGTAGTGCAAAGGTAAAATTTTACCTTTTCACTACTCTCTCCCTTTCACTCTCTCACTAATTTATTTTCACTTTTTTTTAGCAGTGAAGCCCATCTTGCCAACCTCCTTACAATCTAAGTTACTCATTCCAATTATAATTTGTGTTAAAGTGTGTTTATTCCAATTATAATTTCACACTTACTATTTTTATGTCTAAACTGAATTTTTGTTATTGTAATTTTTACTAATTTAAAAGACTCGTTTTGACAAGTAGGGAAATTGTAAAATTTCACACTCCTACTGATTTTTTTTTTTTTTTTGCAATTTTTACTACTTTAAAAGACTCTTTTTGACAAGCAACGCAAGTATAAAATTTTACACTCTTACTGCTTTTATGTCTAAAATGATTTTTGTTATTATAATTTTTACTACTTTATAAAACTCTTTTTGACGTTCAATATACAACTCAAAAAATAAATAAAATTGGTAACAAGTAAGAAACTCATAGCGAAATTAAAAATTTCACTACATTCTTTATAAATGTGAAACTTTATAGTTTGAGAAGCACTTTTTTTTTCTTCGAAAGTTCATGTTACATATGGATCTTATTTTATAGATCTCAATTTTTAGAATCCAAATATATAATTTTTATTGAAAATAGATTTATATATTTTGCGTTATTAAGACTTAAATTTTAAAACGCTTCTAGAAAGTTGGAAGAAGTCACACACATTCAATTTCATTATTTTCAAAGAAAAACACTAAAGGGAATTTTTGTCCAATAAAAGATGGTGAACTTGATTGGTAATTAAGTTTGAACTTGGACTTGTTGATAATTTTATTACTTTTTATGGTCCTAAGGTTGAACGGCCTTTATTATTAATCAATATAGAGTGATTCTTCTCTTAGACTTATCTTTATAATTTTGTCATGGTATTAGAACATAAGCTCTAAATCGCTCTCCCCTTTAGTATTTTTGGTAATCTTTATGGTTGCTTCTAGTAGTGCCACTCTAGAAAATAGTCTCGTCAAAACTGCCATGGACCATCGAGCACGGCCTTGGATATTATCTCACACCTATGACTCTAATCAAAAGACACCATTTTTAGACTTTTGATCACATCAAACAAAAGTACAGGAGGATATCTTTCCAATGTTGTAAGAATAAATGCAAAACAAGGTTGAATGCGCTACCCAAAGTTTGGGCTAGATTTTGCTGCACCACCGCCTTTTCCCATGCATAAGACACCACATGTCAATGTCACGTAATCACTAGTTTTTACCACATGTTAGTGCCACATCATCAAGTTACACACTTAGTTTACCACATCAGCGAGGCCCATATTCATCATGCCACATCATCTTGACACGTCAGCGTCAACGTAAATAAACACATCAACAATCATAGTTGCCACGTGGTTCCATGTTATCTTCTTATACAAAATTCATCTAGGGATCAGTGTTAACTGCATCACCTTCATTTTGATGGGTTTTTGACTAGTTTAGATCAATTCCTGGGATTTTCTAACCAGCTTTCAATTTTGAGGTATATTTTGCCTACATATGCTTTTAGATTCTTGTTTTTCCATTTACCTTCATATTTTTAAGGTTAATCAACAATGTTATTGGTCATATATACCCAATTTTCTAAATGGGACCAATTATACTATTTGTTCTCAATCGATGCAAATTTTTTTAAGGGGTGTCAACTTTGGCTCTATGTCATTAGAAATATCATGAAACCTACAAAATGATCTAAATTTGTTGCCTTTACATTTTCTTGATTGATTGAGATAGTAATCATCATCAAATCATTACAAGGTTCTGCAATACCTTTATTTCTTCAATTGTAGTTTTGATGATGCTAAGGCTGCTTGTGAAATGTTTGTTTCCTGTTACTAATCTATAAATGGTTATTGCGAATATCAACTTATGGAAGATCTTAAAATCTAAAGTATGCACATGGATAAACTATTAATGATTTTTTTGCAAACATGTAGTTCTTATGGGATCAGCTCTCTATTTCGAATTCATTCTTGGAAGTGCCTTGGAGATGCTTAACTTTTCATTACACGTAGAGATTAACATCACCTTTATTAGTTTCTTATGGACCTGTATAATGACTTTCAGCCAGTACGTGGGCAACTTTTTACATTGTTTTCCACTTCCTACATTGAATCAGGCTCTCAATAAACTTCTTTGAGATAAAACTCACCTCTAGAAGTTGCATATTCAACATACTCAATCCATTTTACTTGTTTCCTCTTTTCATCCTCCATTGTGCATTCAACATTCATAACCAAATTGGCCCTCATCTTCAAGGCCTCTTTTGCACATTTTGCATTCCCAACTAGATAAGCCATTATCTTCTTGACCTCATTTGGCTACTTCTTTTCCACCTAGCTCTTCCTCTAGTCTTTGGTACTCCAAAACTTATTGTCGTTATTACAGATAGCGTGGCCACACTATTGAAAAGTTCTAGCACTGACCCCAGCCTATTACAATAATAGTCAATACTGAGACTGCTACACCTTTGACTTCCTCCAACAACAAACTATTAGGATCCACTTTTAATCTACTTTTAGCGGACTTGGAGGCAATTTTTAATTAAGTCATATCCCACTTTAGTAATGCATGCTTCTCTAGTCTCTTAGTCCTGCTAGGTAAAACTTTATCTTGGCTCTTTGATTTTGTCTACTGTAATTTTATGACCTCTTGTCATTCACACAACTGATGACTCATCTGTTAATTAAATATATAAGCAATATTGATTCATCTAACTTGTCTATTCCTAAAGTTTTTCATGTGCCTACACTATCATTCAATCTACTTTTTGTTGGCCAACTAAGTGAACTTAGTTATCGTTTAATTTTTGATTCCTCATATTATGTTGTACAAAATCCTTAAATGAGATAGATACTTAGGACTGAGCGTAGAGTTGGTTGTATGTCTAAGCTTTCTTTCCTATATCTCTCTATTTATGTTGTTTCTACTATAGTTTCTTCATCACCTATCCATATACCTTTGGCACTCACGTCTTTGTTATGCTTCATCATCTAAAGTCAAATTATTAGTTTCTAGAGCTTTGTTAGGTTCAATGTTTTCATGTTCTACTTTAATTGAGTGTGTGTCTTGTCAACTTGGAAAATAACCGACATTACCATTTAATAATTGTGGGTTAATTGCATTTGCACCATTTGATCTTGTTTATTATGATGCTTGGGGTTTCTCTACTTCTAGTAATGAGTGGCTCATGATATTTTGTAATATTTATTGATGGTTTTTCTCGCTACACTTAGGTCTTTGTAATGAAATCACATTCTAAATTTTTTATTTTTATTGTGATTTTTCTACAATGGTTGAAACCCACTTTTTCAAGGCTTTAAAATCTTTCTATTTGATAATTCTTTATAATACACTCAATTTTATTTTCAAGATATTCTCAAGCATTATGGCACTATTTCTCAATTGTTATGTCCTAGTACTTCATAACAAATGGTTGGGCTAGATGTAAGTTGTGACATATTCCTAACACTATTAGAGCTATTCTCCTTGCTTTTTCTATCCCCACTCCCTTTTGGGGTGAGACCACTATCACAATAGTTTACATTACAAATATCTTTCCATCATTGTTTCTTGATAATCAAACTCCTCATGAGCATTTATTTGGCTCTCTTCCTTCTTACCAAATCTTTATGTGTTTTGTTTTATCTATTTTGTCTCACTTCAGCCTCATGAATGAACCAAGCTTGAACCTCATTCTAGGTTGTGTTATTTTCTTGGGTATGGAATTGAACATAAGGTCTATCGATGTTATAATCTTGTGTCATGTCATCTTTGAATCTTTCGTCATGTCATATTTTGGGAGTATAAACCCTTCACGAGTTGTCCAAGTTTAGCATGGCCTCTTTTCCTATATTCTCCATTTATACACTTCCTAA
Source organism: Nyssa sinensis (assembly GCA_008638375.1). Classification (NCBI taxonomy): domain Eukaryota; kingdom Viridiplantae; phylum Streptophyta; class Magnoliopsida; order Cornales; family Nyssaceae; genus Nyssa; species Nyssa sinensis. The sequence goes on along the minus strand of CM018031.1, from coordinate 56,853,073 downwards.
GTCTCATATTTCTTCTCCTATTAGCTCTTCCCTTTTTGGAGTCTTTTTCCCTTCAACACTCCATGACTGGTGACCATAACGCTACACTAACAACATTTTTAGTTCTTGTCCAGCCATAGGATCTTGCCAACTCCCCTTTTAACATTATTCACTTCTACCGGTTGAGGTTACTTCCTTCACATGTTTGTGATTTTCATTATTTTCACTCCTTAAATACCTTACATAAACCTCACTCCTATTGTGAGGCTTCCTTTGATCTTCTATGGTAGGCTTCAATGAATGAGGCATTTGATGCATTACTCAAGAATGGTACTTGAGAGTTGGTTGACTTTGCCTTATTAAAGTTTGTTGTGAGGGGCAAATGAGTCTTCAAGATTAAGACTCGATCGGATGAAATAGTTGACAAGTATAAAGCTTTTCTTGTGGCCTGAGCTTTTACTCAGGAGTATGGTATCAATTATAAGGAGACATTTGCTTTTATTTCTTGCCTCTCTTTAGTCATACACTTTTGGCCTTTGCTACTTCTCGTTGTTGGTCCTTTTTCTAGATGGATGTCAAAAATGCCTTCCTCAATGGCGATCTGAGTGAAGAACTATATATGAAGCCACCTCCTTGAATTTCTCATCATTTAAACAAATTTTGTCGATTGCGTCAAGCTCTCTATAGACTTAAGCAAGCTATTCAAACTTGGTTTTCTAAGTTTGGCAGCACCATCTCCGAACTTGTCTACTCTAACAACTCTTGTGATTTAACCCTCTTTATTCGTCGCACTCTTTAGGGAACCATTTTTCTATTACTATATATTGATGATATGATCATCACTAGGGATGATTTTAGTGGTATTCAGGAGCTAAAGCACTTTCTCAATTAGCAATTTGAGATAAAGGACCTGGGCACTCTCAATTATTTTCTTGGACTTGAGATCTCTTCATACTTTAACAGTTATTATTGACACTAGTCAAGTATGCATCTCATTTGATATCACAAGCCAATTAGACGGACTACAAGATCACTAACACTCCCATAAAACCCAATGCTCACCTCATTCCCTACAAAGGTGAACTTCTTTATGCTTGTATACTGTACCAACAAATGGTTGGCAGCCTAGTATATGTTATTATCACACGTCTTCACATCTCATATGTTGTTTATCAAGGAGTTAGTTTATGGTAGTCCCTCACTCCATCCACTTTGCTACTCTACTTCCCATCATTCGCTACCTTAAACAAACACGATTCCATAGTCTCCACTTCTTCTTTTAGTTTCCTCTTCAGTTTCACGCCTACATTGATGCATAATACAACAAAAAACAAATTTTTGTTACTTGATCTAGCACCGAGGCTGAGTATCGTGCCTTCACTAATACTACTTTAGAACTTCTTTGGTTGAGATGCCTATTATAGGACATGAGTGTTTCTCTTTCCATTGTTACTCCTGTCTATTACGATAATATGAGTGTCATTCAAATTTCTCACAATGATGTATTTCATGAATGGATGAAACATATAGAAATTTATTGTCACTTCGTCCGTTATAATCTTCTTTAGGGATCTCTTCAACTCCGCCCTAATGTTTCTCCTGATCATCTTGCGAACCTTTAAATCAAATCTCATCTTCCAAGATGCTTGCATGATCTTATCTTCAAATTAATTAAGTTGATCTCTCGCACTCCACTTTGAGTTTGAGGGGAGCTATTAGCATATTTAGTAAGCAACATATTAGCATATCCTATAAATATTCCTAAAATATTCTTTATCCTAGTTTTCTTATATAGCCTATTGCTCTCCTATATAAGGAGGCCCCTATTATATATTATTATCAATCAATACGAGGTCATTATTCTCTTAGACATGTCTTCTTAACTTTATTCCTAAAAATACTTTTAACTATTTTTCATTTACTTCCATTAATATAATCTTCCAATATCCTATGAATATTCCTAAAATATTCTTTATCCTAGTTTTCTTATATAGCCTATTGCTCTCCTATATAAGGAGGCTCCTATTATGTATTATTACCATTCAATATGAGGTCATTATTCTCTTACACGTCTTTTTAACTTTATTAGTAAAAATACTTTTAACTATTTCTCATTTACTTCCATTAATATAATCTTCCAATATATTTAATCTAAATCTATTTCTTTCACAACTAGATGGACCAAATGAGTAGTTGATTACAAATATATTCCATGTACCTCTAAACCCAAGAAACTGCCCTTATATCTGATTTCATATACGTAAGGATGGAGTCAGGGGATGGCTAGGGTGAGTTCTAGTTCTCCTCAAAATTTGATTAAAAAAAAATTTATTAGTAAAATTTTGACATTTTGTAAATTAGTCCACCTCAAAATTTTATTATAGCCTAATTTTTACTTTTCATTTCACTTTTTATCCCAAAATTTTAATCTAACCTAAAATTTTTATCTTAATTCTCTCATTTCTCTTTCAAAATTTTGGCCCAACACAAAAAGTTTCACTAAAATTTTCTCCCAAAAATTTTTAGTCCCCTGAAAAGAATTTCCTAACTCCGCCGTTTTATACCTAACTTTTATCCTCTAAGAATCCTATCTCCGCCATTTTATACCTAACTTTTTTCCTCTATTATACTTGAAAAATGTGATTTGAATGCATTGATATATTCAACGTTAACCTGTTGTATCAATTACAGAATTATTTAGGAGTAGAAAATAAGTTGCAGGACATAAAGATGATTACTTTGTTTTTTATAACACTTGAAAGTGACATCTCTCGGTTTTTAAGGTCAAGTTGATTGAAACGTATTCCAAAGGACCCTTTGAGTCACTTGGATGCCTAAAATTTCAAACCCTTAAATTATTTCCAACATTATCATTGTTATCACTCTGATCATCATTAATATACAGTATAATGACTCCCTCACCATTGAAAGGAATCTTTTCTTTTCTTTCTTATTATTTTAAAGAAGATGTTTGAAATATTTCAAGTGAAAAATTTAATTACTTGATTAACATGTGGTGTGAGCGTCTATTCTCAACGTAGTTGTCGTGAATTAAATGCTCTGGGTCTCTTTCCCCATTGTTTTATAAAAAAAATAAAAAAAACATATAATAGTAGTAGTAGAGGAAATAATTGGAGAGAAAATTTATATAATCCTACATGTGTGTAGATTTATTAATTATTCGGAGGTGAATCTACTCGGGTTGGGCGCTATGCCCCAAAATCTAAAAAAATTGATTTTTTGCACTTACTTTTTGTAGAATTATTATTTTTTTTTTTGTATTTTTATAAGAGATCTTCTGAAATTTTATTTTTACTCTCGTAGCTGTGTGGTCTAAATCCATATTATCTATGTCTATAGTCTCTCCAAGAAAAATGAAAAATGAGATAATGTTTATATCACAAACCATACAAGGTATTGTTATATATAATTTTAGTGTTGGACATAATACCTAGGTTCTGGCCACATGTTAGCAAGAAAGCAAGTGTGGGGCTTTGTCTATAATGTGAAGAGAACTTTACTGGTTTCAAGTCTTGTTTGGTTGGACCAAATGCTATTGCTAAAGAGAAAAAAAGGGGTTGGTTGGTTGGTCTGTTGTTGCAAAGTCCAATCATCATGTCCGGTGCGGGAATGACAGATACAGCGGGTGACGTCTTACCCGCCTCCAACTATCATTGTTCTTCTTTTTATACAAGTCGCCCTTGTCGTAGCATGCATGATAACCTTGGAAACATGATCATCAGTATGTTTTTGACCTTATTACTTGGAGAAAATGGTGGGAAGTTGCAGATGATGATGATCAGAAGCTGTGGCTAATCCAAATGCAGAGAGTCCCATAGTACATCCCAAATGTTGGTCACAGCATGTTGACTCTGTAAGCATTAGTGCAAAAAAATAATGGTGGCATTTGGTTGAGTCAGAATCCCATGAGCCCCAAAATTTCACCCTCCTCTCAGATGGTTTCTTTGTCACAGCACAACTATGATCACTAGCTAGCACTCTTTGTTGGTGGATATATATATATATATATATATATATAGACAGATACGGCTCATTCTGTATTGTTGTGTTTTGATTTGATCCCATGATTATGGTCCTAACTACTCAACTCACTTGTGTTATCCAATGCTAATCAATAGTTTTAGACCCATAATTTCAGATCATTAACTGAAAAAAGCATCTAACTTGGCCTGATGTTAAACTCATTAGTACTACTTTCTTACAATGATTGTTTGTTGCCACTTTGTTTAATTGGAATGCTTAGTTTCAATTCCCCTTTAAACATGCATTAAAAGCCATGTAAGTTGCAACTTGAAACTTTTGATGTTAAATATTTAACCTCTTTTTCTACTCTTTTACTGCTAGAAACTAACCAGGCCAGGCCAATAGTCAAACAGGGACCAACATTAATTAATTACTGACCCCAGCCTAAAGGGAACAACTTCTAAAGTGATAAGGGCATTGAGGCCCATGGTCAATACTTGTAACGGCTGGTGTTAGGAGAATATGAGAATCTATGGCCAGTGCTATGGGAACTAGTCACTTACCCCAAAAAAAAAGGAAAAGGAAAAGAAAAGAAAAGAGCCATGGGACCCATTGTTGTTTCCCCTCCTTTGAAAATGTCCGTCTTTTTAGTGGTAATTTTATGTTTCACCTTACTGATGTGTCAACCTTCCTCTCATATAATGAAGTGAACATCTATTTCATCTTTGGGTTCTCTCTCAAGATAGTATTTAACAGTCTGATATACTTTATAATAATATATTTTTTTAATAATATTCTGTCGTATATATTATATTTCATTAAAAAAAATAAGTTATATTACACATGATAGAATAACATTAGAATGACACATTGCTACATCACTGTATCAATTCCAACCAAAAATTTTCTCTGTCAGTTATATTTTTTTTCTGAAACAACCCATTTAATTCATGGGAGTAAATGTTGAGCAAAGGTAAATTCAAAAGGATTTGTTAATCCACCAAATATTAATATTATATAAAATACTCCATTCTGAGTGCAATCTGGGCCATTGAGGCCCCATTTAATTAGGCCCAGCAAAGGCCTAATTAAAGTTTATATATGGATAACCACCACAATAGTACATGCAACAATGCAATATCAACAATTTTAATTTTTTTCTTCTTGCTGCATAAATACTGCTACAGAGATAGGCAAGCAGAAAATTCAACAGAGATGCCTAAAAATCATCAAATATTCCACAATAATTCAAGCATAGGTATTGTTCAATTATATGTTTTAACTGTCAAAAAGCACGAGAATATTAGATAAAGGGTGAGGCTAAAATACACTTTTATTCGAGCCCATTTATTGTGACGATGTCTAAGTCATACACAATAAAACCTAAGAGGATATATAGATCGAAGAGGAGTGCATTTAGGATCAGCCTTAGTAAAATACAAATATGAAACCGTTCACAGTAATAAAAGCCCTCCCAAGATAATATATATTTAAAATCCTCTAAATTAGAGAAAAATAATATATATATATATATATATATATATAAATGATAATATAATTTGATTCATCGGTTTAGAATACCAAAGACATATTTATTGGTACAACAGAACAAATTAATTAAGGTCTTGTTTATAGTCCATCCCATTAGTTTGGGGAAAAAAAGTAGATATGTCTTCAAGAATAAGCAAAGTAAAAGAAGGAATCTCTTGAAAGTGAAATTTAAAAGCAAGGCAACTAAGATGAATGCAGCATTAGCTTGGCAAAGGCTTTCAAGTCAAAGATTATGGGCTTGAAAAGTATGCCCAAATTATTGAGCTCACTTCTTTTGTCTTTACTACCAATCCAAATCACTTTTACCGAATCACTTTTACAAGTTCATATGTTTACATAGATTCAGATGTCAAATAGAATTTTTATACCAAGAAAAGGACATATAGAGGGAAAAAAAGGAAAGGAAAAGATATTAAAAAAAAAAGAAGAAGAGGAAGAAGAAGAATGGAGGGACAAGTATGGCCAGCTGACGTTATTATGTTCGACATCTCTTAATTTGTTCTTTTGATTTTTGTCTTCTTTTATCATATAAGAGGTTAGGTCCAATTTAATGGTTTAAAGGCATTTCAAAAGGAAGAGGTAGAAAATGAATGTACACTATACTTGGCACAACCTTGGAATTAGAAATGGAATACATTGTCAAACACAGTGATAATTCCTGATAAAGTTAATGAAGAGGTTTGAAGGAGAGTCACTCTATATTCAATTGATTAGAAACTATACAAGAGACCACCTTATATAGGAGAGTCAAAGTGTTATACATGAAAAGTCTATAAAAGGAAAAGACTAAAAAATGATATAACCATATTACAAGAATATGGCCTAACCTTGGCAACTAACCCTAATATACTAACAACACCCCTTAAACTCAAGATAAAGTGTGAGAAATCAACTTGAGTTTGAAAATAAGATCATGTAAGCGTCCTAGAAGATGAAACTTAGAAGAGGTCTATAAAACTGGTCATAAGAAGTAGCGGAGTAGAGCTAAAGAGATCCCTGAAGAATATGATGACGAACAAAGTGATAATTAATCTCTATATGTTTCATCCGCTCATGAAACTCATTCTATGCACAATTTAAATAACATTCCTCTTATCGCAATAGACTGGAGTAGCAGTAGTGAGAGAAACACACATGTCCTATAACAACCATCTCAACCAAAGAAGCTCTGAAGTAGTATTAGCAAGAGCATGGCACTCAGCCTTGTGCTGGATAAGGCAACAACAATTTGTTTTTTACTGCACCATAAGATAAGAGCAATGCTAAGTAGAAAACAGTAACCAATACTAATGAATTGGCAATTCCTTATCCAATCTACATCAATGTAAGCATGAAGCTAAATAGGATACTACGAGGAAAAGTAGAGACCATGAAAAAGTGTCCCTTTAAAATAGCAAAGGATGTGAAGCAAATAAATTGACTCACTAGTTAAACAACATAAGATGTAGGACGAGTGATGATAAGATACATTAGACTACCAACTAGTTATCAATACATTGTGAGATCATGAAGAAGTTCACCCTTATGAGGAGTGAGACGAGAGGATTTGGTTTTTATAAGTGTCAGTGATCTTGTAGTCAGTTAAATTGGCCCGTGAGATCAAATCAGATGCATAATTGGCCTGTGTCAAATAGTAGTCGTCAAATAAGGAGGAGATCGATTTCTAAACCAAGAAAGTAATTGAGAGGGCCCATGTCCTTCATCTCAAACTATTGACTGAGAAAGTTCTTGGATACCATTAAGATTATCCATAGTGATAATAGCATACAACAATAAAAGGATGGTGTCCTTATATATGCAATGAATAAAGAACGTTGAATCACAGGAGCTGTTGGAATAACCAAATTAGGATTATGGTGCTACTAAACTTGGTAAACCAAGCTCGAGGGGATTGCTTAAGACTACATAGAGCTCGACGCAACCGAAAGACTTTATTTAAAGGATGAGAAAGTTCAGAAGAAGGTTGCTTACAAACTTCCCTACTTAGATCACCAATGAGGAAGACAATTTTGACATCCATCTAAAAAAAAGACCGATGACAAGAAGCATCAAGAGCCCCAAAAGAGTACGTACTGAAAAGAGGATGAGCAACAAGAACAAATGTTTCCTCATAATCAATACTATACTCTTGAGTAAATATTCATGCCACAAGATGTACTTTGTAACTATCAATTATTCCATCAGACCGATTCTTGATCTTGTAGTCCCATTTTCACCCCTCACAACAGACTTCTCTAGAGGTAAGTCAACCAATTCCCAGGTACCATTCTTTAGTAATAGATCAAGCTCCAACCTCATTATAGTCTATTAAAGAGGATCAAAAGAAGCCTTAAGATAGGAGTGAGGTTTATGTAAGATAGACAAGGCATAAAAATAATGAAATTCACGAAGATGTGAAGGAAGTGACCTCAACTGGGTGGTGCGACGAAAGTCAAGAGAATAGTTGAAAGATCATCAGGCTAGATAGGAATTGGAGACACAAGTGGCGTATGGTTGTGGTCAACAATCATAGAGTGCTAAATAGAAAAAGACTCAGAAAAATAGATGAGGTATAAGGAAATGACACATGAGGCTTGGTAAGTGCCTCAACCAAGAATAGAGGAAAAGAGGTCATGTTAAACTTGGACACCTTATGAAAGAGTTTATGTTCCCAAAAGATAATACGATGGGAGATCCAAAGACGGTAAGACATAAGATTATAGTACTGATAGGCGTATTGAATTCCATAGCCAAGAAAATAGTACAACCCATGAATTTAAATCGCGGTCATAGTCTTAGCAGGTATTAAGAGTATCAGGTCATTTTGTAACGGGAATTAGAAATCGCAACTGTGAATTTTTTTCAAACACTAACAAATTTCTTAAAAAACACTAATATACATATCTTGACTACAATTTATTACATTTATATTTTTTATTATTATTTTTAAATTTCCTAACACCTAAAAAGATATTTTATTATTTTATATGAATTTCTTAAAGTTAAATTAAAAAGAAATATCATTTAATTTGAATAGTATTACAACAAGTAATATAAATAATAACAAAAAAATGATTATAAGCATGAAAATTAATTAATTTAGTGTAATTAGTTATAGAATAAATTTTTTAAAAAGTTTTAAGGCCAAGAGACATTTTTGAGGTTGTATTGGCCTGAAGGTTTTTGTATCATTTTTTAATTTTTTTGGATTATTTTTTTAAGTAGCTCTCTTATATATAAATTTATAAAAATAGGAATCATTAGAATTTAGCAAAAATAAAAAATTGAGAATAAAAACTTAAAACTTAAAACAATCGTAACAGTCTTGTAACGGTCCATAACATGCGTAGTGGCCAATACGTAACAGTATTGACCGGGGGTTGATAATTTTAATTACACCAATATGTCGTCCTATAACGGTATCGGAGGGTCAAAAAATCAATACATAATGGTTAATACAATATGTAACAACTATTATTTAAAACTATGGTAAAGCTTAGAATGTGGTTCAAGTTTGGTACGTTCATAAGGCTGAAGTAAGACAAAACGAGTAGAGTCAAACATATGAAGATGTTGATAAAGGAAAGTAAGCTAAATAAATGATCATGAGTGTTTGATTGTCAAGAATTAGTGAGGGCATTGATATGTACATAATCTCAAGCATTGTTTTTGGATAAGTTGAGATTGAGAGCATTTAATTAAATGGGGTTGTGAAATGTGGCTAAAGTTATGAAATAAAACAAACTACTCAGGCTCAAGTTATGATTGTCTTGTTAGTTAAAACGAGTTAAGCTTGAGCATATAAGACTAAATAGAAAACCATGGTACAAGAACTTGAATTAGGATAGGCTTAAATGTTACGATCACTCATTAGATAAATAAGTCAAACTTGAGTTCCATATATTTTGAAGCTTGCTAATTTTAAGGTTTGAGCTTGAGAACCTATTATAGGCTTGCTCATCTTGACTTGTTTACAACTCTAAATGTAGGCTTTAGCCTCCCACTTATTGAGTTTAGCATTAGATTATCATGCTAACTACTATGCCACACCACTATGTCATCGCCATTTCTCTTCCTGGCTAAACCCTCTAACACTAAATTAATTCTCTTTGAAGAAATCGAAGGGAGATCGGCCATCGATTCAAGGTTTCGAAAAATCGGTAGCAATTCTCTCTCATTCAGTCATCTTTATACAGCACGCCACTTACCGGCCACGCGACCACGACCACCATTGCCACACCACATATAGCTACGAAGATCTGAAAATGTTCGGCGACATCGAGGGATGACGAACTTAGTGTAGGAAACGACATTGATGGAGATTGTAGACGGTGCCAGAGCATTTTGAAAGTGTGAGCTCAAGTTCAAGCTTGATATTGTAACATTTCGGGATAGCCAAGAGATTATAGTCGTGGGACATGGAAGCTTTCGTTGGATTGGGGGCTTACAGTATTGGAAGAATCTTTTTTATCAAATATTGTGTGGTTCACAAAACTATAAAATTTTACCCTATTACAATAGTATAAAATTTTATACTTTTACAACTAGTGAATTTTTAATCACTAGTGCTTTAAATATTGATTTTTTTTGAAAATTTTTTACACCCTTGAAAGTCTGTTTTTAGCATATAACGTGTGACAAAAGCTCAATAAAACTAAATATAATTGAGAATTTTCTCAATTTTTTTGAAAATGTAAAATTTTACACTTTCAAGTGTAAAATTTTACAATTTTGGATTATTTTTTTTTCTTCAAAACTTCATATTCAATATGGTTTTTATTTGATAGATCTTAATTTTTAGAGTATAAATATATAAATTTTATTTAAAATTAATTTCTATATTGTGAGTACTTGATTTTTGAAATCTTGAATTTTTTTTTCGGGAACTTGATGCTGTTTAAGGAATTCAGTTAAAGTGATTTGAAAAAAAAAAAACATTGAAATTGTATTTTAGTCACAAAATGATTCAAGAACCTATGGGGTTAATATATTTAAATGTGGACCTCATGATAATTTTCATACTTTTTTATGGACTTGTGGGCCGAATGATTTTTTTTTTTTTTGGGTAAGTTGAGTTCTGGAGCATTTAGTGAAATGGAGATATGAAATGTAGCTGAAGTTGTGAAATAAACCACAAACTACTTGAGTTCATGTTGTGATTGGCTTGTGAGTTAAAACGAGTTAAGCTGGAGTACATTAGACTACATAGAAAACCATGCTATACTAGAGATTGAATCGAGATAAGCTTAAGTGCTAAGATCACTCATTAGATAAATGAGTCAAACTTGAGTTCCATTTTGAAGCTTGCTAATTTTATGGTTTGAGCTTTAGCAACCATTATCGTTCGGCTCACCTTGAATTGTTTATTAGATTTTTTTTTCCTTTTTTGGTCAGTTATTAGATTATTATTGTTATTTGTACAAAACCAAAAACAACATAACTTTGCACCTATATGATCTACAATATAGCTAGCGAAGCAATGGGTAAAACAAAGAGATAACAAAATTGAGTAATAATATGATTACCAAATTTCTCTACCAAAATTAATTACACAGATGAGTTGTCAATGTTGTATTGGTTTCCTACCATATGATTCATATTATATCACATTATGATGTGATATTAAATCAATACAACACTACCAACTCATCTGTATAAACTCTTTAGGTAAAATTTTTTTGTCAGTATAGTATTACTCAATCATTTAAAACTAATCCTAACTTAAACTGGTCCTTAAAGGATAATTTAAAATGGATTGATTTGAATATGCTTCCCATGACTTGTTCTGGGAGCTGTTCATCTATGTATATAAACAAATACAATCTGTTTATTACATTAAGATTACTTCTGCTACAATTATATCTCATCCAAATTCTGTTCAGTTGAGATTTCATGCCTATTATCTCGCAACTGAATTATTGATTGCTTCTCATCCATCTATCTTCACATGCATTTGAATTGTTTTTATCCATATCAGGATCTATCTGCACATTTGAATGGTTATTATCAATATCAGGAGGCTTATCAGCCTGAAGGTTCGGAAAGTATCTCATTACTGACCTCACAAGATAGCACAAGCTTGAGGTAGTGTAATCATCATCAGGCTAGAAATTCAAAACAAAAACAAAATTACAAATTAAATGGGTTCGAGTAGAAAGCCATTAGTAAAATAATAATGTAATCAGATTTGGTCTTCAAATCCTATGACAATGGAATCATTAATTAATTGAAGCAGTTGGCATACGTAAAATAGGGAAGAAGAAGAGTGCAGATTAGAGGCAGGTCACAATCGAGAATAAAAATTTGCTGAAAATAAAAGTAAACGCCATTCGCAACCTCTCTTGAACTTTGGTCAACTTTTTGAGCTTTACATAATTAAATGTGTATATAAAGATGCCTTTGATTATAATGAAATATTAAAAAGAATTAATACCCATTGGATTTTGGAGATTGTTATTTCCCAATATTTAATTTATCTCATTTTCCTCCTTGACATGAACCAAAACAAAAACTAATAAAGCCTACCTTTTTTTTCCCTTGTAATGTTAGAGTAGAGGTTTTTGATGAAGAATTGCAATAATACATTTTTATTTTATTTTATTTTTGAAAAACAGCATTGCCATATATATTTTCCTAGACAGAAATATATTGAATTTAGAAGAACTCCACCACCCATGCATTACAATCTTAATAGAATGGGAAAGTGAGGATGATACAGGTTAATTACTCGAACGCTATTAAATCATTTTAGAAGCAAAAACTGTATTTAAAAAGTAGACTAGAGCTTCATCAATATATGAATCTTTTCCATTATATATATATATATATATATGATGCTGCACTTTTTGGCTAATGTGTATTCCGAGTTCGGCTCCCTAAAGAACACTCAAAGAAGAAGATCAGAGGACCACCGGATTGGCTTCCGGCGGTAGCCGCTCCGATGCTTAAATTAATAAACTGAATTGAAAAGACTGTAATGTAAGCCAAATAATGAGCATGAAAAATAAAGTGTATCTTTAGGTTTAATTTACAAGCTGGTGACTTTCCTAAGTTGATTAGGATTTGGAGCCATGAAAATAAGGATTTGATCATCGGTGATAGCAGTTTCCATGTTGGATACTGCACTTGAGAGATATTCGTGAGCAATAGTTTCCTTGTCGAAAGACTGTTTCCTTATCTCTGCTCTGTGGGGTGTTAAGGCAGGTGATGAGATCTGAAACCTGGAGAGTGCTCTAAAGGACTTGAGTTCAAGCTTGTGAGTTTCGGAGGATAAGGGGACATGTATGTTCTGAATGACCGAGCATCTTAAGTATGCTCTGGATATCCGAGCTTCATAGTCACACGTGTCATATGGGAACTAGGTCTGTCACTTTGTGGTATATCAGTTACTCCCCCCCCAAGCCCTAGTTCAATCTCAACGAGTAACTAGGGCTACGAGATTTTGAAAAGCCATGTGCCCTATCTGTCCGTTTTCCAAGGTGACTGTTGGTGCAGTCATTTATTGTGCAGCCGATGGTTAGGCTTTCGAAAGCCATTATTGTACATAACCGTCATGACGGCTCGGCTTGGTGGGCCCATACTTTGTAAACATATAAATAAGGGGGAAGGTTCAATGTGACCTTTTCCTTGCCATTTTCACTATATCAAAAAAAGACGAAGCAATTCTGCCATTGACGAACCAGTGCTTTTTGGCTGAATCGTGAGGGGTGCCCTTTGCTTGAAGCTCCATTTCTGTTTGACTTCAGGTTTGGTTAGTCCTCTCTTCCCTTTTCATGCTTTCCTGTTTTTCTCCCTTTTTCATTCCTTGACAATGTCGACCTCTTCTTCCTCTGGTTCTAGTGATGGCACAAGAAGTTCTTCAGAGATGACTATGTTGTCCCATGTCCAAGCCCTAAATAGTCATTCCTCTAATGGTGTTGGAGATAGGTTGATAGGATCCTCCTCTAGTTCGGAGGTTAGAATAGTAGATGCATTCTTAGATCCCCGAAATAGGGTTGGAGAGACCTCTAGTCGATCCTCTCAAAGGGAAGAAGGGGCAAGTGCCATCACTGAGCGTATGCTAGAGGAATTGTGGGAAAAGTATAGTCTTCCCTCAAATGTTACCTTTAGGATTCTGAGCGCCCTAGATCGCCTATATGATGTCGAGGCGGGCAAAATATGTGTTTACCTTGCTTGGTTTGAAATGGGATTAACACTCCCTCTTCTTGAACTAGTTAGACAATTTCTCAGTTGCTTTAACATCTGCCTTACCGACCTTAACCTGAATAGTTGGCAGCATTTTTTAGGCTTTATAGTGTTAGGGCACCAGAATAATGTAGATTTATCCCTTGACTTGATCCGTAGTAATATGGATCTGAAATATATGAGGTCGGAGAGCCACTTTTATATGTCTTTTGACAGGGGGTTCAGACCCCTATCCTCTTGTACCCACTTCCAATAAAACTTGGAAGAAGTGGTACTTCTTCATTAGGATGAGCATGGGAGCGTAAAGACTTCCAAGACCATATCTCAACATTCCCCCGTATCATCGGGCCTAAGGGTGAAACCTATTTTTCTTGTGACTGTTTCGGCTCTGTTTGGTGTTTTGATTTTCGAGCTGTTTGTCTAAACATTATTCTTCTATTTTCTGTGCAGATAAGAGTGTTTGGAAGAAATCCACTTTTACCACCAAACTTTAAGACCAGTACCGTCAACTCCTCCAGTCCTCTAACCGAGCTCACACTATTATCGTCAACCCAACAAATCTGATGGCTGCCAGCACCCGTACTGTGGAACTTAAGAAAAAGTAATGTCGAAGTAGACGGAGCCGGAACCACAGTTAGTGGGGGAGGCTCATTCCCAACTTGAGCCTGAGCCTCCCCTACAGGTGAAAAGAAGGAGGTTGATTTCTAACTCTCCATAGCACACTCAATTAGAGGGAAAGAGGGAGGCCCAAGCTACCGTCCCAATTTCGGTTGTTCCTCCTGCCCTAATAAGTCGGACTGGCAAGGGGAAGGCGTCCAAGGCCTCTGACGATACCGACTACCAAGCTGCCAAGAAGGCCTTGAAGCAGTTCTGGGACAAAGACCCTCTAAGGTTCAAGTCCCAGAAGCCGAAAAAGCTATTGGCTGATCTTGCCTCCCTCTAGATCAAGGTAACTTCTAACTTCTTCTATTTTTTGCTTCCTTTTCTTTCATTGTTACTGACTTTCTTGTTCTGTAACTTGCAATCCATGCACACCTTTGCAGCTCTGACCGAAACTTCTCCAGATTTAGAAGAAGTTGAAAAACTTCAGACTAAACTAGACGAGGTGAGGTTACAGCTTGGGAAGGCTCAGTCTGTAACCCACGCTGCCAAGGAGAGGTTGAAAGAGGCCTTCGTTTTTTTGGCCGTCATAGAATCTGAGAGGGATCTTCAAGCTTGGGAGGCAGAAAGACTTCAGAGGGAGATGCACGATCTTCGATATTCTTATGATCAGAAGCTCCAAGATGCAGTTGATCATGCCAAGGTCGAGATCGAGATCGAGGTGGAGATGAAGGAGGAAGTTGAGAAGATGAGTGATGAGCTGATCCAGTTTGGCTTTGAGAACTTCCGATCCAAGTTTCTTGCCAAGTTTTCGGACTTTGACTTGTCGTCGATTGTGAGTCCTGGAGCTGCTCCTCTTGAAGCTACTGCTCTGAGCAAAGAAGCCATAGCCACCCCTTCTGAACTCCTCTCAACAGAGTAACCTGTCCCTACAGACAAGGCTTAGGACTTCTTATGTAACTTGCTGTTTTTGACTCCCGATGTACTTAAACATATTTATTAATGGAACTGCCTTTTCTTCAGATCTTTGTGTCTTTGTCCTTCTACTCCGTAACACTTGTGAATTTTGAGAATCGTTGTGAATGCCAAGTATATCCAGTGCTGCCTCAAGTAATTGCTGCTCTATAGTATATGAATGGGCTTCCGCCCTTCTGCCTTGCAATTATTGTAAGTAAAGCTGTTCAAGAACCTACTTTCAGTCCAACCTTCCGAGCAAAGCAATTTGTAATAAAATTTGAATAAATCTGGGCAGCAAATTGTGTGAAAGTAAACCGCTTAAGGCTTCACTGTTGAACTAAAAGACTTGTGATAAGAACTGGACTGATGGTATTTGGACAAATCTTTGATAATCAGAACCTTTATTTTCTCCAGAACTTACTGATAAGAATTTAAGCAACCTTTTCCTGAGCAGTTTTAATGAGATGGACCAGTTTTGAAGGTCTGTATAGTGAGATGGACTAGACAAAAGATCTGTACATTGAGACGGACCAGACACAAGGTTTGTACATTGAGATGGACCAGACGTAAGGTCTGTACATTAAGGTGGACCAGACACGAGGTCTGTACATTAAGATGGACCAAACACGAGGTCTGTACATTGATATGGACCAGACACAAGGTCTGTACATTGAGACGGACTAGGCACAAGGTCTGTACATTGAGATGGACCAGACACAAGGTCTGTACATTAAGGTGGACCAGACACAAGGTCTGTACATTAAGGTGGACCAGACATAAAGGTCTGTACATTGAGACAGACCAGACACAAGGTTGTACATTAAGACGGACCAGACACAAGGTCTGTATATTGAGATGGACCAGACACAAGGTCTGTACATTGAGACGGACCAGACCTAAGGTCTGTACATTAAGATGGAAACACTTCATGGAATATTAAAAGAAAAAATCTTTATTAATAATATTTCCGTAAATGCTCTATATTCTAAGGCCTGGGAACAGGTTTCGCATCCATATTCTCTAACCAATAGGTGGTAGGTCTAACAAGTCTTTGTTACTTTGTAAGGGCCTTCCTAGTTGGGTGATAACTTTCCCTATAGTGGGATCCTTGGTGTTTTGAAATACTCTTCTTAGGACAAGATCTCCAACCTGAAAGCTGACAGGTTTTAGCCTTAGTTTGGAGTTACTGGCCATTCTGTGTTGATATGCCTCCATCCTGACCCTAGCTTGTTCCCTTTTTTCTTCAAGTAAGTCCAAGTTTTCTGCAAGTTGTTGATCATTGGCTTCTTGGTTGAAAGTTTCAGTCCTCAGAGTGGGCATACCGATCTTAATAGGGATCACTACTTCAGTACCATAGGCAAGCGAAAAGGGAGTTTCAAAGGTTGGCATTCTTCTAGTTGTTCTGTAGGCCCAAAGTACTCTAGGGAGTTCTTCAGCCCATCTTTTCTTGGCTTCCTCCAACCTCTTTTTAAGAGCATCAAGAATTGTTCGGTTGGTGACCTCTGCTTGCCCGTTGGCTTGGGAATAACTAGGGGAGGAAAAATGTTGATTGATATGCAGGTTTTGGTAGAATTTTTTAAAAATTTTACCAGCAAATTGCGTACCATTGTTTGAGACGATCACGCGTGGTATACCGAACCTGCAAACTGTGTTCTTCTAAATGAAACTCTTGACCTCTTTCTCAGTAATGTACGTTAAAGGCCCTGCTTCTGCCCATTTGGGGAAGTAGTCAATGGCTACCAGTAGATATTTCCTGTTCGGTGCAGCTTTAGGTAATGGGACTATGATGTCCATCCCCCATTGAGCCAAAGGCCATGGACTGGTGATAGGGATGAGCTCATGGCACGGGTTGGTGTTGGTAAGGAGCGCACCTTTGGCACTTGTCACACTTCCGGGCGTATTCCTTAGCCTGCCTCAGCATTCCAGGCCAATAGTAGCCTTGCGTCAAAGCTCGGTGTGCTATGGTTCTGCCCCCATTATGGTTTCCATATATTCCTTTGTGAACTTCTGCCAAAACATACTGAGACTCTTCTAGAGACAGGCATCTTAGTACGGGTTGAGAATAAGACCTTTGATAAAGCCTTCCATTCATAACGAGGTACCGAGCTGCTCGGATTCGGATCATTCTTGCCTTGCTTTTGTCCTCTGGGAGGAGCCCTTCTTCCAGGTACTGGAGGATAGGAGTCATCTAGTTCTAAGGTTGTTCTGTGATTTGGGCGATTTGGGTTTCTTCGATGCTCGGTCTTGGCTAGTGTGAGATTTTTAGCATAGCATCTCCTTCTGATTTCAAGTGGGACGCCATGTTTGCCAAAGCATCAGCTCTGTAGTTCTGGCCTCTTTCTATTTTTTGGATAAAGAATGCTTGGAATGAGGGTTTCAACGAGTTGACTAGTTCTGAATACCGAAGCATCCTGTCATCTTTAATGGAAAACTCTCCCAAAACTTGGCTAACCACCAATTGGGAATCAGAGAAGCTAGACTTTGAGGTTCTGAGCCTCACACTCCTGTGCTAGCTTCATCCTCAAGACAAGGGCTTCATATTCTGCTTCATTATTGGAGGCTTTGAACCCTAGGCTGACTGCCTTTTCTGTCATGAGCCCATCAAGAGATTGTAATACCAAACCGACACCTAGAACCACGGTCGGTGGATGATCCGTCAGTGTAGAGCCACCACGTTCCTAAACTTTCGTAGAGCTGTGCCCTGTTTTGTAGTGCTAGGGTAAACTCCGCAACAAAATCGGCCAAGGCTTGCTCTTTAATTAAGATCCGTGGAACATAGGATATGTCAAACTCCCCTAACTCCACTGACCATTTGACTAATCGCCCTGATACCTCAGGCTTCCTTAGTACTGACTTCAAGGGGTAGGCAGTTGGAATTTCAATGGGATATGCTTGGAAATAAGGCCGGAACTTCAGAGCAGATATTATAAGTGCAAAGGCCAGTTTTTCAATCTCAGGGTACCTCTTCTCTATGTCTAACAATGCCCTGTTGATATAAAATATGGGCCTCTAAACGCCCTTGTCCTACTTGACCAGTACAGAACTGATGGCGTTCTCAGAGACAGCAAGGTAGAGAAGTAGCTTTTCCCCTTGGACTGGTTTTAATAAGAGTTCAGGTGATGCTAGGTACTCTTTCAGTTCTTGAAAGGATTTTTCACACTCTTTCATCCACTGTAGAGCTTTGTTTCCCTTCAGAGCTCTGATGAATGGTAGGCAGCGATCAGTGGATTTAGAGATAAATCTGCATAGAGTTGCAATTCTGCCATTCCGAGCCTGAATGTCTTTCTTGGTCTTTGGTGAATCTAGTCCAACCAGAGCCCTAATCTGAGTGGGGTCTGCCTCTATACCCCTCTGAGAGACAATGTATCCCAAGAACTTTCCATTCATCACACCAAAGGTCCACTTCGAGGGATTGAGCTTCATCTTGTATTGCTTCAGGATATCAAATGTTTGAGCCAGGTGCTGGAAGTGGCTATCCTTCCGTAGGCTTTTGACTAGCATATCATCAACATAAACTTCTATAGTACTGCCGATCAAAGGGCTGAACATCTTATTAACCAAATGCTGGTATATGGCCCTAGCACTTTTTAGTCCGAACGGCATCACTCTATAGCAATAAAGACCTCGTTCGGTTATAAATGCTGTCTTTTCCTGGTTTGAAGGGTATATTTTATTTGATTATATCCTGAATAGGCATCCATGAAGCTCATGAGTTCGTGCCCCGCAGTAGCATCAACTAGCTGATCTATCCTAGGCAAAGGAAAGTTATCTTTGGGACACGCTTTATTGAGGTCTGTATAGTCAACACAGACTTTCCACTTGCCGTTTTTCTTCTTGACCAGAACGGTGTTGGCTAGCCAATTAGGGTAAAATACCTATCGTATTATCTTGGCCTTAAGCAGTCTTTGAACCTCATCATTGATGACCTGATGCCGCTCTGGAGCGAGTGGCCTTCTCTTTTGCCTTACTGGTGGGTGGTCTGGATCTACCATCAATTTGTGAGTGATGAGATCTGGATCTATACCTTCCATATCCTTTGTTTCCCAAGCAAACACTGAGAGGTTTTTCTTCAAAAATTCTATCATCTTATCTTGCTCGGTAGGTGTCAGGTCTGGACCTATCTGTAGGTAGTGCCCTTGGGATTCCGAGCTCACTAGTACTTTGATGGGGTTCCCTATGGGCTTGGCCCTACTATTCCTTCCTCTAGGGCTTAGTGGTTCATCAATTCTGGAATGGTAGTCTTCTGCCTCGTGATAGTGGGAGAGGACTGGATCCCCACATTCACGGGCATGTAGTAATTGGTATTTGGGAGCCTTTACCTTGAGTGCGAGAGCATGACATTCTTTAGAAGTTGGTTGACATCCTCTAATAGAGTAGACAACCTGATTGTGGACGTATTTCAGGCATTGGTAGAGGGTCAAGGTGACTGCTCCCATTTGGTGTAGCCAAGGTTTCCCAATTATGACATTATAAGGGGATTTGGCATTCAAAACCATGTATTCAGTTACTATGGTTTTTTGTCCATTTTCCTCTCCTGTTATGGTGGCGAGGTCAATCCTTCCTAATGGAGTATGAGATTCCTGTCAAATCCTGTCATGATTACACCAGTGGGCTTGATGTCGCTGGGGTTGAGCTTCATTTGTTTGAAAGGTTCTTAGAACAGTGCATTCGTCGAACTTCCAGTGTCCACGAGGACCCTTCAAATCTCAAAGTTGGAAATTTTGAGGGAGATGACGAGGGCATTACTGTGAGGACAGTGTACCCCTTCAAGATCTTGATCCGAGAACTGGATTTCAGGTACTGGCCTTAATCTTTTCTTGACATTAGAGATCTGCATGATGCTAGGGGTAGCTCTGGCCTCCTGAGCATATCATTTTCTTGATCTATTTGACATTCCCGTTATAGGGGAGTCTGCATGAAGGATGAAGATTGCTTGGTTGTTCTGCCGTTGAGGCTCATTTCGACCTTCCCTTTGCTCCTATCTCTGGTTAGGCCTCTGATTCGGCCTCCTCTGCTGAGGCTTATCGTTGCGGAGGTTTTGCCCTCTGTCCTACCTGAAAAATTCTTGCAGTCATCCTTTCCTTATAAGCTGGTCGATCTCATGTTTGAGGGCCTTACATGTATTAGTTGTATGCCCATGGTCTTTGTGGAAATCACAATACTTGCTCTGGTTCCTGTAGTTGGGGTCACCTTTTAAGGGCTCTGGCTACCGTAAATTTTCTCGAGGTCTTACTTGCCGAAGTATGTTGTTTGGAGAGGTGTTCGAAGGAATAAAATTGGTGAACTCTCTTAGTCCTGAATTATATAGAGTTTTGGACGCCATTCTTTTTTCTAGGCTTCTGACCCTCTTCCTAGTTGTACTAGGGTCCCTTTTCTGGTCATCATTCTTCTGGTCATCCCTCTTCTGGTCGTCTTTCTATGCTTGCTCTTTAATCTTTTGAGAGGTGTCTTTTGCTTCTTCTAAATTAATGTACTTTCTGGCTCGATCCATGAGGGCTACCATGTCGGCAAGAGGACTCTTAGTCAAAGAGTCCCTAAAACCTCCTTGAGCAAGACCAACAGTCAAAGCGGCCACTAGAAAACCTGAGTTGTAATCCGTAATCTCCGAAAGTTCAGTATTGAAGCGCGCAAGGTACTTTCTGAGGGGTTCCTCCTTGGTTTGTTTTATGTTTAACAAGAATTCAGGGCCCTTTCTCAGCATCCTGCTAGTCATTAACCTGTCCAAGAATTTCCTACCAAGCTCGTAGAAACTGGTGACAAAGTTCGGTGAAAGGTGATGAAACTACTTCAAAGTAGTACCATTGAGGCTGGTTACAAATGTTCGGTACATAAAGGCGTTAGAGGCGCCATGTAGGGCCGTGGTATGCTGGTAATGGGAAAGGTGGTCCCTTGGATCCCTTGTCCCATCATAAGGAGTGAACTTTGGGACAATAATTTTCTTTGGTCTCTCTTTGGCCATGATAGCAGGAGTGAATGGTGTGGCAAACCTTTCATGCAGCCTAGCTAACTCATCATGTTCTGAAGGGTTTTGAGCACCCCTCATAACAACAATACGGTCCATAGACTCTGCAACTTCTTCTGCTCTTTGTAGACCCCTAGGCAAGATTGGTTGCTAAGACTCAAGCCTTGTAGCTTTAGGGCCTATATAGACAGGATGATCCCGGCCCATGGCCGGGAGATTACTTTGGTCCTCCTGAACTGGAGGTGTAGGAGCTACTTGAGGATAAGACTCTTGTGGTGCTGGGTTCACTCCTGACGCCCCAAGGGCTGAAGCCCTAGTGGTGTTTCGATAATGGATTTCTGGGATAAAGGTTGGTATCTCTCTGCCAGCGGTTGCCGACGGTTGGGGATCTCCATGAACGTGAACAGTGGTAGGAGGTTGTTGATCGGTCGTGTTGACTGGTGGATTCAAAGGGTTAGCTTCACGATTCTGAGTGAGCATTGCTAGAGTTCTGGACATGGCTAGGAGGTGTTCTTGCACCAACTGGTTTTTTCATTTGACTTGGTCTAGCTCTTGCCGCATGCGATCACTTGTTCGTCCTTTTCCTCGTTCGGCGGGCGGGCGGTCGGGGTTGAGGGTTTTGAGAATTTTGAGTATTCTTCCTTGGTTGGAGATTAGGAGCCATAATCCTTTAGTGAAAAGGAGAATGAGTTTTGCGCAAGTAGAGCACTTGGTGATTTTCGTTCCCACAGACGGCGCCAAACTGATGCTGCACTTTTTGGCTAATGTGTATTCCGAGCTCGGCTCCCTGAAGAAAACTCAAAGAAAAATATCAGAGGACCACCGGATTGGCTCTGACGGTAGCCGCTCTGATACTTAAATTAATAAACTGAATTGAAAAGACTGTAATGTAAGCCAAATAATGAGCATGAAAAACAAAGTGTACCTTTAGGGTTTAATTTATAGGTAGTGGCTTTCCTAAGTTGATTAGGATTTGAAGCCATGAAAGTAGGGATTTGATCATCGGAGATAGCAGTTTCCAAGTTGGATACTGCGCTTGAGAGATATTTGTGAGTAATAGTTTCCTTGTCAAAAACTATTTCCTTATCCTTTACTCGGTGGGGCGTTAAGGTGGTGATGAGGTCTAAAACCTGGAGAGTGCTCTGAAGGACTTGAGTTCAGGCTTGTGAGTTCTGGAGGATAAGGGGACATGTATGTTCTAAATGATCAAGCATCTTAGTATGCTCTGGATATCCGAGCTTCATAGTTACACGTGTCACATGGGGACTGGTTTGTCACTTTGTGGTATATCAATATAAATATATGCATGAATATTTATTATCTGTAAAAGAAAAAGTTTTGGGTGTGAAATATAGAATTTATCTTTGTATTCTATATTTATTGTATATATTTAGGAAATAGCTTTTAAGGTTTAGGGTTTTCTTATACATACACAGACGTATTGAATCGACTTTTTTAATGAAAATATACCTCAGAAATCTTACATGGTATCAGAGCCTCCTTCCCTCTGATTTTTCTTTTGCTTTCTCTACTACTAGCCGCAGCTTTCTTTTTCTCTTTTTGATCAGGCTGCGCCGTTTTCTCCCAGCCTACGCCGCTGCTTCTTGCTTTCTTTTTCTTTGTTATTATTTCTGCCCCGTAACACTTTTCTTTCTCCAAGTCCCAACCGTCCAAGCCGCAGCCAAGTCCCAGCCTCCTTTTTGGACTTTTCTCTCTGCCTCCTTTTTTTCTTTTTCTTTTTTTTTTTTTCCCTTTTCTTCCCAGCAAAAGCGCCTGCTTGCTTTGTTTCCTACACCACTTCTTTCAATCTCCAGCACAGCCCGTTGCTGCTGTTCTTTCTTTTCTAAATTTCTAAATTTCTTTCCTACTTGTGCCAGCTGACCGTACAATCTGCTTTTTTCTCTTTATTGTTTTTTTTTTCCCTTTTTCCTCTTTTCTAGCCGCTTCCATTTTCTTTTTTTCTCTTTTTTTCTTCTGGTCAGCCGCTTCCCTACTTTCTTCTTTTCCAGCCGCCGCTCACTTTGTCTCTTTATTCTAGTTTGTCCCAATTGTTATTACAATGACGGAGGATAAAATTTATGCTATTAGTTGCAAACTCAATGGTGCCAATTACACCTATTGGGCTAGTGTTATGAAAAATTTTATACTTGGCTACAAAAAGTGAGGTTATGTATCTAGTTCCATCCTTCGTCCATCAGATCCCAAGAAAGAGGGGTATGAGGCTGCATGTGAAACTTGGGATTGTGACAATGCTCAGATTCTGACTTGGTTCCACAACTCTGTGGATGTCCGGAGTAGGATGATGTTTTCTAAGTACTCCACGGCAAAGGAGGTGTGGACGTACTTACTTGGTGTCTATCAGCAGCCCAATTTTTCCAAAAGATATGAGTTTGAGACAGCGCTTTAAGGTGCCCGTTAAAGAGACAAGTCTATTCAAGATTTCTATATTAAGATGATCGGTCTTTGTGATCAGCTTGCTATGATGGAGCCCCCTAGCATAAGTGTACTTGATGATTATATGAAGTTTCGGGAGGATGGCCGTTTAGTACAGTTCTTAACTGCCATCTCTCCTCAATTTGAGGCGATTCGTGGTGGCATTCTTCACCGGTCTCCTCTTCTCTCTGTGGTTGCTATTGTCCGTGAACTTTTTTATGAGAAAATCTGACGTCATCTTCTTGACACTACATGATCTCTTCTTCTTTCTGCTTCTGTTCCAGCCCCTTTTTGGGGTGAAGTTGTTCTTACTACTACATTTCTTCTAAACCGAATGCCTACTCCTTTTCTTTTTGGTTGTTCCCCTTATGAAGCTCTGTATTCTGAAGTACCTAATTACTCTCTTCTTCGTGTTTTTTGGTGTGCTTGCTTTGTTCTCCTCCCTTAGAAAGATAGAACCAAATTGAGTGTCAGGTCTATTCTCTATGTCTTCTTAGGGTACAGTTCAACCCAGAAAGGTTATCGTTGCTATGATCCTACTTCTCGTCGCCTTTATATCTCTCGCTATGTGGCTTTTTCTTAAACGATTGGCTTACTTTCAGCTCCCTACTACCACTGCTACTGTTCCCAAAGAGAATTTGATTCAAATTTATCCTTTTTCCTTCTGATGTGCCTTCCGATGAGTATATCTCTACAGTCACTATTGAGTCCCTTCCTGAACCCACTGATTCTACCGCCCTCCCTGACGCCACTAGACCTCCAGTCATTACTGCATCAACTAGTCCCCCACTAGATATCTCTCTCTCTCTGTTCCTTCTACTTCTGAAGACACTGATCCTACTCCTAGCCGATATCCTCTTCGTCATCGCTAGCCATTGATAAAATTGCTTGATTTTTCTAACACTTGTTTATCTCCTTCCTACTGTACTTTCTTGTCTGTTATTCACTCTTTTTCATCACCACAATCTTATAAGGAAGCCTGTCAGAATCCTCATTGGGTCCAGGCTATGGCTGAAGAGTTGGTTGCCTTACAAAAGACATCCACTTGGGAGTTAGTGTCTTTACCTGCTGGTAAAAATCTGATTGGCTGTAAATGGGTCTTCAAAGTCAAGACAAACTCTGATGGCTCTCTTAAGTGTTACAAAGCTCGACTTGTTGCTAAGGGATTCTCTCAAGAATATGGTATTGACTATGAGGAGACATTTGCCCCTATTGCCAAAATGACTACTATCCATACATTAATCTTCGTTGCTGCCATTCACTCCTGGCCCCTCTATCAAATGGACGTTAAGAATGCCTTTCTTAATGGCCATCTTATAGAGGAAGTCTATATGCGTCCTCTACTAGGACTGCCTCATTCTTCCGGTCAGGTGTGTCGTTTTCGTCGTGCCCTTTATGGTTTGAAACAGTCTCCATGAGCCTGGTATAACCGCTTTCAGACAGCTATTATTCAACTTGGTTTTCTTTCCAGTGCTTATGACTCTGTCTTGTTTCTTCTTCACACTTCTTCTGGATTTGTTGCTTTATTATTGTATGTAGATGATATGATCATCACTGGCTCTGATTTTTCTGCCATCACTTTCGTTAAGCAGTATATGTTTCGCACCTTTGAAATGAAGGACTTGGGTCCTTTGCGATATCTTCTTGGTATTGAAGTGGCCTACTCTCCCAAGGGCTACTTTCTTTCACAGGTTAAGTATGCTAATGAGGTTATTCATCGGTCTAGCTTAACCGATTCTAAGGTTTCTGACACTCCAATTGAGCTGAATGTGAAACTGAATTCTACTGATGGTGTCCCTCTGGATGATCCCACTTTGTATAGAGAACTTGTTGGCTGTTTGGTCTACCTCACTATCACTCATCTTGATCTTGCCTATGCTATCCATCTCATCAGTTAGTTTGTCTCTGCTCCTCGTTCCCTACACTGGGCTGCCTTGGTTCGAATTCTGCACTATCTTCGTGGTACTATCTATCAAGGTTTGCTTTTATCTTCTATTTCCTCTTTGAAACTCGTTGCTTATGCTGATTCTGATTGGGCTGGTGATGTCACTGATCGCAAGTCCACTTCTGATCTATGCTTGTTTCTTGGTGATTCTCTTATTTCTTGAAAAAGCAAGAAACAAAGTGTTGTTGCCCATTTTACTACTGAGGCCGAGTACCGTGCTATGGCACATGCTACAGCTGAAATTGTTTGGCTTCGTGGTCTTTTGTCTGATTGGGGCGTTTGTCAGTCTTTTCCCACTCCTCTCTATTGTGACAACCAAAGTGCTATCCAGATTGTCCACAATATAATGTTTCATAAGTGCACTAAGCATATTGAGATTGATTGTCATTTTGTTCGTCACCATTTACAGTCTGGCTCTATCTCCCTTCCGTTCGTTTCTACTGTGCTCCAACTTGCTGATTTCTTTACGAAGACTCACATTGTTGCTCGCTTTCGGTTCCTTCTTGGCAAACTCTCGATGTTGTCATCCAAAATCCTTTGAGTTTGAGGGAGGGTGTGAAATATAGAATATATCTTTGTATTCTATATTTATTGTATATATTTTAGGAAATAGTTTTTAGGGTTTAGGGTTTTTCTATATATACACATATGTATTGATTCGACTTTTTTAATGAAAATATACCTCATAAATCTTACATTGGGACCTCAAGGCTTTGGGTTTAAGTTTGAAATTTTCATTTTCCATTTCTTTCAAATATGCCATTTCCACATTTACGTTTCTTAACCTTTTTTTTATATGTATTTTCCATCTCAGTTTCAAATCAGTTGTGGTTTCAAGATACATATTGTGGAATTCAAGCCTTAGTGTAGGAATTGTTTGAATATATAAGAGGAAAACTATTCTAAAAATTGAACTAATTTGCATCAAATTCAAGCAATCCCTATTCCATAGTGCATGCCAACTACACAGCATAAAAAAGTAATTTGGAATCCGATTTGGATTTTTTTTTTATCAATATTAAAAGATAATATTGTCTAAACAGTTCAATCTTTTGTCACCCTCTTTTTTTTTTAATAGTTTAGAAATCCACCATTGTGTTTCTGGCTTAATTGCAACTCCATATCTGTCTTAATTGGCTGGACCCCTGACAAACTAGAATTGATAATGCAATTTCAACTTGTTATTTGAGGGGTCGTGTTCCCTACTTCTGAATTGTCATGGTACTAATAATGTCAAGTGCATGCCTACAACTGTAATTATAAAAAATAGGAATTATGATATGATAATAAGTCAATGGTACGACAAGGTTGACATTGAAAAATGAAATGATTTCTTTAAAGGGATTATAAACAACTACCCGAGAGCCATTATACACCAGCAACACTTCAAAGGATTTCTTTAATATACATTCACTAGATAAGTATATATATATATATATATATATATATGTAATATATCACAAGCATTATATATTTTTGTACACATTAGTTTTTCTCATTTTTATGAATTTTTGGCTATAATGATCAGGAGAAAAAATCAAAGCTGCTCAAAATCAAAGGGATGTCACTAAAGATTACATATACATATTATATATATAAGCATGCTGCTCTTTAATTCAAAGTAATGTAGGGAATTTGAATTGGTGGGTTGTTGTCAATATGAATACAAAATATATTCTATCATCCTCTTTGTTCAAGTTATTTTTGTCTGATTATGTGTGGAGGGAAATGAATCAAGGTCTTCAGAAGGAGAGCTGCTACCAAAGACCAGCTTCTAATGGAGATAGATTCAGATCAATGCCACTAGTGAGATTGCCATGCTCTGGAAAGGGGTAAAAAATCCCTATCTGAATTGGACTGTTATGTTGAGTCATCGTCTGCATGATTCATTTATTTTACCCAGCTCATTTTTGTGGAAGTTCATTGCTGGTTGTTTTGGGTCCGATGCCTTCTCTGTTTCATGCTTTGTATTGATTGGAGCTGTTGCTTTTACGTCCTCTATTTTAAGGGTGCTGGCTTCGCTTGGCCTTGATTCCATGTAGTTACCTGATGGTTTATCTGTTTTCTGTTGGCCATATAATGGCATGTTTCTCTTTCGGCTATGCCCTTGTTCTTTGTACATTTGTAAATTACACTTACTTCTCATAAAACAATTAAACTTTTCTTCATTACTTGAGAAATTACAAATATCTCATTCTAAGGATTTTTTTTTTCAAAATAATAAAATTGTCTCCTTCATGTTTTTTCTTTTAGAATTTTTTCCATTTTTGACCATTTTATTTTATTTTTTTTCATTTGTAAATATATATTGATTAAAAATTTAAATTTGTTTTATAGAAAATGAAAATAAGTTATTTATCTTATATTTATTTTTATATAAAATAAAAAAAATTCTTTAAAAGAAGTTTAAAAAAAATTGATCAAAATTTAAAAAATATACCAAATTTTTTTTTTTTTTTTTTGAAAGGGACAAATCATCATTTTGAAAAAATAAAATTAACTAAATTATTTGTAGTTCATCATTAAAAACAGATGAGATAAGTATAATTTACCAAAAAGTGGTTATGTAAGTTAAATCCAGAAAAAAAAAAAAAAAAAAAACTAATAAGAGAAAAAGAAAGAAATCCAAGGGAGAACATAACTCAGTGTTGAAGTGATGAGGTTACATGTCTCTGTCATGACTTCCGATTGCAGCAAACATAAGACCCCAAAGTAACCCTTCCACATATAATATTATTAATATACTACAGAAAGCTTTGTTACACTCCACATGTACGGTTATTGCCTTTTCACATTATGAGTACGTAGACAATTTATAAACATACATGACAGGTGAATCATAGGAAGCCAAATTTCGGAACCTAAATAACACTACCCTTATTATTATTAAAAAAACAATTGTAATGTTATTTATCATGATGAGTTGCATAATCACACATGTTATTTGAGGGTCTGACAAACTGAAAGAATATATCAATGGCCTGATACTTACAGAATTACTCCAGTTTTCTTGTGTAACAGAAGAATCATCTGATTGAAGCTGCGTACAGAAGGAGTTTCGTTATAGTGCCATGATGACTTTTGTGGATTCGAGATCGAAAAGGTCTGCCCATCTTGCTATTTCTTTTGTAATTCTTGTGACTGTTACTAAATTCTGGAATTATTCATTGTTCATTTATTGTTATCTGTATTCAAATTCTAACTGTTGTCGTTTTTCATGATCATATATATATATCTATATATATATATATATTCTTGATCATCACATGTATTTTTCAGAGATCAAGATGATACTGAACTCAAAGATCTCTCAACAACCAAAAGAAAAGGCGTTATTAAGTTCAAGCTCAATGGAAGGTCCTTGAAAGCTAGAGTACTATCAAGAGTCTTCTCTGAGGACTTTGAAAAAGTGAAGAATCACACCATAACCATATTAGATCCGCGAGGTCCTGTTGCACATGGATGGAGCAAGATTTTCCTAGTAGCATGCTTAGTTTCTCTCTTTGTAGACCCTCTTTTCTTCTTCTTAATCGAGACTCAACCGGAGCTTTGCATGGAAGTTGTGGTACCCCTACAAGTGATCCTCACAATTATACGATCAATCACTGACCTGTTCTTTATGATAAATATTTGTGTTCATTTTCGGACAGCCTATGTTGCTCCATCCTCTCGTGTATTTGGCAGAGGCGAGCTTGTTATAGATTCATGGAAGATTGCATTACGGTACATTAATGGCAAGGGATTTTGGAATGAGCTTGTGGCTGCACTACCCATTCCACAAGTATTAATTCTACCATAGTCTTTCTTCTTGTAGTTCAAGATTTCTAGAGCACTGGCCGCCGGCCTGGCCGGCCACTTCCTTTTTTTCCTGTCTTCTAGGTTTAGTAATTAACCCTTCTGTTTACAATCAATGGAGTATTTTAGAAGCATATAGAAATTGGTTTTCAGATGGTTTAGCTTAGGTTGTAACATGACACTCAATTCATTAATTGGTTATATCTTTGGTCCTTAATATTATTTATATATATATATATACATATCATTTAGTGCAGCTATCTTTCTCCTTTCATTTTCTCAAGCATATAGAGAAGCATATCAACCACCCTAGTCGATTAATTTGGTGCAGTTCTAACTAACCTAATCAAATTGCATCATCAACCATGCTTATAAAACATTTTCTCTAGTGATACTTCCCTATGAAACAGAAGTATACTTTGGGTTTCAACAATTCTTTATATATAACTGTAGTCTCAAAACACCAGCCTAACTTTGCGCATGGCTAAATTCAAAAACCTCGTTCTATATTATAATAGCAGTGGACCTAACGAATTATATATATCTCAGTGATCTTTCAAGACAGTTAATTAAACCACTAATTTTTATTTTTTTTAATAATGTATTTCAGGTTTTGTTTTGGGGTGTCCTACCTAATATAAAAGGGTCAACCTTTTCCAATTTAAAAACAGGCCTAATGTTCACCATCCTGATACAGTACCTCCAGAGACTATCCTTGGCATATCCACTGTCCATGAAAATTGCTAAGGCCACCGGCATCGTGACGGAAACAGCCTGGCTTGGGGCTGCTTATAATCTGATGATATATCTGTTGTCAATCCATGTAAGTCATATATTTAAAGTAATGTAAATGCTATGATACAATTGGGTTTTCTAATTCATTTCAATTATTTTTGACATTAGGTTGTGGGAAGTAGTTCATACCTTTTATCAATTCAGCGACAAGAAGCATGCTGGAGAAGTGTTTGTGAACAAGAAAACTCAACTTGTAACTATGGATTCTTGGAGTGTAGTAGTCTTGAGGATGCCAGTAGGACTGTTTGGTTCCAATCAAGCAATATCACGAACGATTGTGATCCACTAACTAGTAATTACCCATATGGAATATACAGTGGAGGATTGAGTGTTGGTCTTACATATTCCTTGTTCTTGAACAAGTACTTCTACTCTCTCTGGTTTGGCCTCAGGAGTGTCAGGTAATAAAATATACATACATACATATATATATATATATATATATATATATATATATATATATATATATATACTGTCTAAAACTTTTTTTGGGTTAATAAAAGCAGCTCAAGGCAAGGAGTTGTGTTGATTTTGTGTCTATCTATGCAGCACTACAGGGCAGAACCTCACCACAAGCATTTTTGCTGGAGAAAATATTTTTACCACCCTCATAGTGATGCTTGGTTTGTTTAACTTAGCCTTGCTTGTTGGAAATATGACGGTGAGGCTAAATATTGAATTCTCTCTCTCTCTCTCTCTCTCTCTCTCTCTCTCTCTCTCTCTCTCTCTCTACATATAAAGATGATGCACACATATATACATATTGCAAATATATACCCACACACCTATATAAGTTCGTTGTCAATTTTTCATAAAAGAAAAGAATTCTGAATAGTGGAAATATTGTTTCAATTGGCAGAGATACCTCCAATCCACAACGGTCCATTTAGAGGAATGGAGGCTTAAGAGAGCTGACAAAGAGCAATGGATGCATCACAGACAGCTACCTCGTGAATTAAGAGACTGTGTGTTCAAGTATGATCAATATAAGTATGCAGCCACCAAAGGAGTTGATGAAGAAGCTCTGCTCAAAGACCTTCCCAAGGATCTCCGAAGACAAATCAAACGCCACCTCTACCTCAACCTAATTCGACGAGTAAGTTCAAAGATCCTACCATATTACATCTGTTGATTTTGAGAAATTATACCATCAACCTATTGTAACTTTATAGAGGTTGTCATACTCATGGATTGTGCGGAAGCAACAAAAACAAACAATAAATCACCTCAAGCCTTATATTTTACTTCTGTACAAAACAGGTTCCATTGTTTGATGAGCTGGATGATCGGATGCTAGACTCGATCTGCGAGAGGCTCAAGCCTGTACTTTATACTGATGGCACATTCGTAGTGCGCGAGCTTGACCCTGTTCACGAAATGGTTTTTGTAATCCGAGGCCACCTTGATACTTGCACTACTAATGGTGGACAAATTGGGTTCTTCAATTCATGTGAAATTGGCCCGGGCGACTTCTGTGGGGAAGAACTATTGACATGGGCACTTGACCTGCATCAAAATGGCATCCTCCCGTTGTCCACTCGCACAGTAAAAGCCATTTCTGATGTGGAAGCATTTGCACTCAGAGCTGAAGACTTGGAGTTTGTAGCAGCACGATTTCACAGGCTACATAGCAAAGAACTTCGGCACAAGTTCAGGTTCCACTCGCACCAGTGGCGAACATGGGCTGCATTGTTTATACAGGTAGCATGGCGTCGATATAAGAAGCGCAAGGAGTTAGCCCAGCTCATTGATAAAGAGTATGGTCCAGGGTCATTCCGCAGCATGGAGTTAGACCAAATAGACACATTGGTGCCTCATCTAGGGTTTGACATAGCACAGCATGCAGCAAGTCTGATAACAAGTATTAGGAGCAGTCGCTTTGGGTCGGATTCAAGTCTACCCAGCACATTGCAGAAGCCATTGGAGCCTGATTTTTATCGTTGAGGATTGAAGGATGCAGGTTCAAATGGGGTTTTATATGTGCCTTGGCACTTGTGACAATTTTATATGTAGTTGGTTTCTGTATCATTTTACAACAATCGAATGGGACCTTTTAGGCTGAGTTTGCTCAAATAGTCATATATATGTATGAGAATAGAATTCATAACTAAAGTGATGGCTTTGTACGTACCTGAGACCGAGGATTCATCCGACAGAATTAGACTAGCTTATCTGAGTTGCATGAAGTAGGAATAGTTCCTTTACTCTAATCCTGAAGAGTAAGTCTAGTGCTTCACTTGATGGAAGCCCTAGGGGATTTCAATGCCTTAGTTCTTCCCTGCTTTATAGAATGGGAGCTTCGAAGAAAACTATACTGCACTCCTGCAATTCAATGATCTCTGTGACGTGGCTGTCAAGATCATGGGTGAGATGGTTCGTGGAGGCCCCTTTTGTTTGAATTGTTCCACGACGTTCCCATCTGCCTTGTCACCCCCCTTGCAGTAGGCTTTAACACTTTATAACACAAAAAAGAACCTTGTCTTCACTTGGAAGTGTTGAATCATCTTTTGTTCTTGTTTTTTTAACTCAAATGAATATATAATGAAAAACCTTATTAAATTATGTGAAACTAATCTGGGTAGCTGTGAAACTTATGGACTCGTTGAAAATAATGTTAGCTGTTTCTCTTGGATGTGATCCACTCCACTTCCCTCCACGTTTGAAATGAACTGCCTCCATGATCTGAGAATGTGGGATTGAACTGCCTCTATCATGATTTGAGAACGTGGGACACGTGTTGTCAAAGTTTGATGGAAGCTTTGGCTATAAATATCACTGTTTGGTCCTCAAATTAAACTTGCTGAACTCATTTTCTTTAGTCTTACACCATCAAAGAGAGTTTGGTAGAGTCTGGAAGTGCCAAAAGAGAAAGAAAAACAGTGGGAAACAGAGAATAGCATCAATGGCCGGAGGTATGGTTTGATTGTATATTTTGGTTTTACGATTCATTTCAATTAATCTTTCCGCATTATGAATCGTTCTATAACTTTCATTTGGTATCAGAGCATGGTTTACATCTCTATCTTGACGTTTTATCACATGCTCTATTTGTCTCTGTTTTTATTTTTTTTTTGGCCGGAGATTTCTGGAATTTTTTTTGGGCTAAGTTTTCTGGAATTTTTTTGGCCCGAGATCTGGCCCTTCGATTGGAAAACCGAGGGTAGATTTGAGTTGCCCATCACCTATACGTTCGGACCTAGTGGAAATCGCGAGAAAATTCATCGCCGGTGAGTCGCCATTGACAGAAGAGGTGACCAGCCAGGTGTTGGAAACCTGCTGTGCGGCTGAGATTTCTGGAATTTTTTTGGACCAAACTGGGTTGGGTTCGACCCAACCCACCCATTCAGATGGCTGCCCAACACTGTTACTTTATGGGTAAAATTTTAAATCTAAGTTTGGGAGGCATTTGGTTGGAAAGGAGAAGCTATCCAATGATTGGCTTATAAATGAACAGGAAATAAAAACAACAGGAAATAAAAAATTTGGTTTGAGCAGTGACATGAACCAGATAAATTTTTGCATATAGTTATTATTTGATTTAATTGTGTGCAATTTAGATGATTGTTGTGCAAATTTAATAATTATGCTCATATTTAATTTGCATGAGTTGATTATTTATGCTCTAAATTAATACATGCAATTTTTGGATGGGTATATATATATATATATATATATATATATATATATAGTTAAAGGCATGAAATTAAATGTTATGCATAATATTATAGTTTTAATTATGCAATGTTTATGCTTAAATTGTGAAAATATTATATGCATAATAATATGTTAGTTTTAGTTAAAATTATGCAATTTATAATTATTCTCATATTTAGTTAATCCTTATGTATAAGAGGTATAATGTCTAGTGATCAATATGATTTTTGGTTAATTAGATAATAGCCACAGCATCGTTAATTAAATAAAAATCATATATTATGATTAATTAGGATCACATGAATAATATTTAGACATTAATTGTAATTAATCATATTTAGTAAAATAAATTTTATCCCACAGGAATTTTTATTATATGATTAATTAGGATAAAATATCAAATGATTCATAACTTACCCACAGGAATTATGAATTAATTTAATCATTTGATAGTTTTATCATAAAGTTTAATATTAGATAGAATATATATCAAATTATAATCATTAATGGACTATTTGCTGTGAGACTATGAATGTGTACATTTAAGGAGGTTCTGTCTAAGAGACTGGATTTTAAGTGGGACCATTGTGACCCCTCCAATCTTTCCTGGGAATCTTGAAGTTCTGTCTAGGAAAGAAAAAATCTTTCCTGGGAACTTACTTAGTAGTACTATTTGTTTCTGCAGTAAAATATGCCTTATACATGATTATTTTGGAAATAATTTGATAAATTCTATCATAAAGAATAATTGAATCAGCTTGAATTAAAAATTTAGCTCACAAGCAATTTTTATGTCATTAGATTTAATTTTTAAGCATGATTTACATTGGTAAACCATGAAATTTTATTTATGCCTCATTTTAATGTAAGCATGTATGTTTAATTTGTGGAAAGAGAGGGTCTTACTTCATTTAGGGTGGATGGACATTGATTATGCTATAAGGAAAGATGAACCACCTGCAATTACGAATACCAACACTGAAGTTGAGATTGCTCTATATGAACATTGGGAGCGATCCAATCGACTCAGTGTTATGTTCATAAAGACCAAAATCTCTGATGGTATTCGTGGTTCAGTCCATCAGCATACTAAAGTCCGTGATTTACTCAAGGCCATTGACGAACAATTCGTCACTTCAGATAAGGCGCTTGCTAGTACCCTAATTATGAAGTTTTGTTCCACAAGGCTCGACACTGTGAGAGGTGTGCGTGAGCACATCATGAAAATGAGGGACACTGCAGCTCAACTTAAAAAATTGGAGGTTAAAATTTCATATTCTTTTCTCGTGCACTATATTCTGAATACTCTCCCACCTCAATATAATCCTTTCAATATCTGCTATAACACACATAAGGATAAATGGTCTATTAATAAACTTATGACCATGTGTGTTCAAGAGGAAGGGAGATTAATTATGGAGATGGGAGAGAGTGCAATGCTGGATACGCAAGGAAAGAATAAATCTCAAGCCAATAAGAAAGGGAAAGGGAAAGGGAAAGAGAAGTTGGCTCCACAAGCTGACATAAAGAAAGATCCTATGTGTTTCTTCTGTAAGAAGAAGGGATATGTTAAGAAAGATTGTCCCAAATTCCAGAAATGGCTTGAGAAGAAAGGTAATCAAGTATCTTTAGTTTGTTATCTATCCAATATGGTTGATGTTGTTTACAACACTTGGTGGATTGATTCTGGTTCTACAATCCATATTTCAAATTCCTTGCAGGGTATACAAAACTTAAGGAAACCGGTGGGAAATAAACAATGCATCTATTCGGGAAACAAGATGCGTTCACATATGGATGTTGTTGGAACATGCAATTTGATTTTAAGTAGTGGCTTTGTATTAATTTTAGAAAAGACCTTTTATATTCCTAGTTTTTCTAGGAATTTAATTTCAGTTTCTAGACTTGTACCACTGGGATACTCTTTTAAATTTTCAAATACATCTTTCAGTTTAATTTATGAATCTGAAATTTTTGGAGTTGGTACAATGTGTGATGGTCTTTTCTGTATTAATTTGCAAAATGATGCCACTTATAATGCTATGCATGTTCACACTGGTATAAAGAGATGTGTTGTAAATGAGTATTCCTCTACATTATGGCACCTGAGATTAGGTCATATCTCCATTGAGCGTATTAAAAGATTAGTAAATGATGGGGTACTTAGTACTCTTGACTTTACTGATTTTGAAACTTGTGTGGACTGCATAAAGGGGAAGCAGACCAACAAGTCTACGAAAGGTGCCACAAGGAGTTCTCACATATTGGAAATCATACATACAGACATTTGTAGTCCAGACATAGACTCACATGGTCAGAGATACTTCATCTCATTCATTGATGACTATTCACGATACATGTATCTCTACTTGCTTCATAATAAGAATGAAGCATTAGATGCTTTTACAGTTTTCAAGGCTAAAGTAGAGAAACAATGCAGTAAGCAAATTAAAATCGTGAGGTCAGACAGAGGTGGAGAATACTATGGTAGATATACAGAAGATGGACAAGCACATGGTCCCTTTGCGAGGTTTCTTTAGGAAAATGGGATTGTTCCCCAATACACCATGCCTGGTTCACCGAACCAAAATGGTGTAGCTGAAAGAAGAAACCAAACATTATTGGACAGGGTGCGGAGCATGCAGAGTAGCTCCAATCTTCCTAAGAACTTGTGGACTAAGGCACTTAAGACGGCTGTGTACATCTTAAACTGGGTCCCAACCAAGGCTATTCCTAAAACACCATTTGAGTTATTTGAAGGTTGGAAACCGAGTTTAAGGCATGTACGTGTTTGGGGATGCCAGTCTGAAGTGAGGATTTATAATCCACAAGAGAAGAAACTGGATCTGAAGACCATTAGTGGTTATTTCATTGGATATGCTGAAAGGTCCAAAGGTTACAGATTTTATTTTCCATCTCATACCACTAGGATTGTGGAATCAAAGAATGCCAAATTTCTTGAGAATGACTTGATCAGTGGGAGGGATCATTCAAGGAACACATTTTCTGAAAATGATCATTCAGATAATCAATCTTCCACTTCAAGTAATAGATTGATTGTTGTTCATAACACCCCTTCAGTACAAATTGGTATTGAACAACCAATCATTGAAGTTCCACAAGCGGCTAACAACATTCAAGAAGGTCAAGGAGTTCAAGAATTACCAATTCCTGAACAACCAGTTGAACCACATCTTCCCCAAGAAGATATTGGTGCAGCATTAAGAAGATCTACTAGAACAAAGAAGTCAGCTATTCCTAGTGACTATGTAATGTATCTACAAGAAATTGATTATGATATAAAAATTGAAGATTGTCCCGAATCTTTTTCACAAGCCATTAATTACAAAGAGTCCGAATATTGGTACAATACCATGATAGAGGAAATTAATTCTATGAGGGACAACAATGTCTAGAGCCTTGTAAAGTTGCCGAATGGAGCCAAAACCATTGGCAATAAATGGGTCTTTAAGACCAAAAGGGACTCATTGGGCAACATTGAGAGATACAAAGCTAGACTTTTTGTTAAGGGATTCAGTCAAAAGGAAGGAATCGATTACAAGGAGACATTCTCTCCTATATCTAAGAAAGATTCCTTAAGGATTGTTTTGGCATTGGTAGCACATTTTGACATGGAGTTGCATCAAATGGATGTGAAAACAGCTTTTCTCAATGGTGATTTAGAGGAGGAGGTTTACATGAAACAACCTGAAGGATTCCCTTCTAGTGATGGTGAGCACTTGGTTTGCAAGCGTAATAAATCCATATATGGTTTAAAACAAGCGTCCCGCCAATGGTATTACAAGTTTCATGGTGTTATTTCTTCATTTGGATTTGTTAAAAACATCATGGATCAGTGTATATACCAGAAGGTCAATAGGAGTAACATATGTTTTCTTGTTTTATATGTGGATGATATTCTACTTTCAACTAATGATAAGGGGTTGTTGCATGGGATGAAACAATTCCTCTCTAAGAATTTTGATATGAAGGATATGGGTGAGGCATCTTATGTCATTGGCATTAAGATCCATAGAGACAGATGCAAAGGCATCTTAGGTCTGTCTCAGGAAACCTATATTAATAAAGTCTTAGAGAGATATCGTATGAAGAATTGTTCACCAAGTGTAGCTCCCATTGTGAAGGGTGATGGGTTTAATTTGAACCAATGCCCAAAGAATGACTTGGAAAGGGAACAAATGCAGAACATCCCATATGCCTCAGCTATTGGAAGCCTAATGTAGGCTCAGGTTTGCACCAGACCTGACATAGCTTTTCCTGTGGGTATGTTGGGACGATATCAGAGTAATCCAGGTTTAGACCACTGGAGAGCTGCAAAGAAAGTGATGCGCTACCTTCAAGGTACCTAAGGACTACATGCTTACCTACAGATGGACTGACAGTTTGGAAGTAGTTGGTTATTCCGATTCAGACCTTGCTGGTTGTGTGGATTCACGTAAATCAACATCAGGTTACATCTTTATGATGGCTGGTGGAGCTATTTCATGAGAGGAGTGCCAAACAAGTCCTTGACTGCTACTTCTACTATGGAAGCTGAGTTCGTGGCTTGTTTTGAGGCTACATCGAATGGTGTATGGCTTAGGAGTTTCATTTCGGGGCTTAGAACCATGGATTCTATTCATAGGCTATTGAGGATATTTTGTGACAATTCAGCTACTATTTTTATGACTAAGAATAACAAAAGTGGTAGTCGAAAGTAAGCATATCGACATTAAGTACTTAGCCATAAGGGAACGTGTTAATGAAGGAAAAGTGGTCATTGAACACGTCAACACCGAATTGATGATTGCTGATCCTTTGACTAAGGGCATGTCACCATCTAAATTCAAGGATCATGTAATGTCAATGGGACTTAATTCCATTACTGTAGTTCATTCATTGTACGAACTATGTTTCCTTATTGAAACTCTTACTTAATGTAATTTTTCTCATATTCATGTGCACCTTAATTTAATTTGAGAAAAATTTATATGTGTTGGACCAAGAATAAACATAGGGTTTATTCATTCAGAAATTGTTGCCACATAAATTTTAAGAAATAAATACATGGTAATACATAGAAGATAATACTCGTCATAAGAGGACTTATCACCATGATTCATGTACTTATTACTTAAATACAGATTATCGATGGATTTAATATGTGAAGTGTGGATCAAGTGAGAGAATGTTAGCCATTTCTCTCGGATGTGACCCACTCCACTTCCCTCCACGTTTGAAATGAACTGCCTCCATGATCTGAGAACGTGGGATTGAACTGCCTCTATCATGATCTGAGAACGTGGGACACGTGTTGCCAAAGCTTGATGGAAGCTTTGGCTATAAATATCACCTGTTTGGTCCCCAAACTTGCCGAACTCATTTTCTTCAGTCTTACACCATCAAAGAGAGTTTGGTAGAGTCTGGAAGTGCCAAAAGAGGAAGAAAAACATGTGGGAAACAGAGAATAGCATCAATGGCTGGCCGTATGATTTGATTGTATATTTCGGTTTTACGATTCATTTCAATTAATCATTCCGCATTATGAATCGTTCTATAGCTTTCAAATAATTCTAATCTAGTTGGCTAATGAAATTTTTTTTTCAAAAAAAAAAGGTAAAAGAAAAATTAACTCAGTTATCGAAGGTGCTTTTGCTGTTTCATGCATGTTACATTGTTTTCCAAAATTTTATTCATTTTGTTCAGAAATTAAATTTGAGTTATAATGTTTGTAAAAGTTCTTTCTAATTATTTATGTGTTGACAATTTATTTCAAAAGTCTATATTAAGTCTATAACTATTAAGATATTGTCGCATTAAAGACTTGATTATCCAGACTCAAATTAGAACTCATACATTTGAAAAAGAACTTTGAAGATCAATCATATACTTCAGATCTAATACAAGGTAGGTAAAACACACACTTAAATTTCATGCATTCATGCTAGACTATGGTTAAGATATTTGTTTGATTAATCTTTCTAATTGACTGATTCACCTTAAGACTTTTTAAATCATTGAATATAGGTTAAGCACTTTTAATTTTGACTATAAACTTAAATCGTGACTAAAATATGTATTAAAAACTCTAATAAACACTTAATTTTTTTTGGCCCTTTCAGTTAAATTCGTAATTTATTGTGCAAAATAGTATCCTTCACAATCAAACAAAAACTTATTTGCGATCGAACAGAGTGTCCCGTTTGATCGGAAAAGCCCCTCCCGATCGAACTTGTGTCTATTTTCAGTGATATTTTTCTTTGTCTTAATTCCAAGTCCTAATAGGTTCGGGTTTCTTATAAATACATAATATGCGAAAACAACACAAAAAATATAGAAAGTACTTGAGCTTTTGCATTGGTGAAGCACCCTTCATACACCTCTTTATTGGGTACTTTGTTAATCTTTTCAATCCTTCAGCCTAAATTCATATTTAGTTTAGGATTTCATATAGTCCCTAACTTACAAAGGTGATTGTAATATGCTTTGCATCTAAGAGAGAGTCTTCGATTACTTGTTACTACAACACGAGTTTGTGTTGATCTACGAGAGATCAGATTGGTGGTAGAAGAGGTTGTAGTGAAGAAATCACTAGTAAAGATGCAATTGGACTCTATAAAAGAATATTACCAGAAAGTACCATGGACGAACTGACTACTAGTAGAAGAATACGACAGACTGTAGTAATGTTAGTATTCTAAGATTTGATATTTTCAGGTGTTGGATTGGATTGAAATTCTTGCAAGTTGTAGGTTTTATTCTCTCAGAAAGTTTTCCACGTAAGACTCAGTACTCTCTCTCTCTCTCTCTCTCTCTCTCTCTCTCTATATATATATATATATATATATATATTGTGCTTGATATTATACTTTTTTATACATTTTTATTTAGCACTTAGTTGTATTTAATTGTGGAGTCCGATATTAAATTTATATTTAGAACAATCAATTTACTGTTTAGTTCAACAATTTCTATCTAATTAACTTCATTAATTGAAAAATTAATTTGAGCCTATTTGTGTTACTCTGTGAGACAATTAGTTTATTAAAAATTAATTTATTTAATTAATTGAGACCTTAAACCTTCTCATATTCAGTTCAACTTCTTTCCTAACAAATTTCTATTAGAATTTTAAGAGTAAATTTTACTATGTACAAAATAATTCATTGTGTGAAAAGTAATATTTTTTTGAATTGTATGGTGAGATTTTGTAAAAATATTATATAATTTATACCATCGTTGTAATTTAAAAACATTATTGAAAGAGGACAAAAATACAAAGAACGGGGGGATCCCCCAAGCTCAAAGCACACTAGCAAAGCCTCTACTAGAAGCATACCAACACACATAAAGGGGGTCAAGATCTCTTAAAGATTTAAAATTATCAACAGCTTTTGGGAAGTTAAGTTTATGGCCTCAGATAATCTTAAAGGCTTTAGAACTGGAACTGAAGTTTAAGTTAGGATTAACTATGCCTTTGAGTATACCACTAGGTAGCCATGGATCTTACTAAAGCCAGGTGTCATTTCCATCACCAATTCTATGAATGATGAAGTTTTTTGCTCTATTTCTCAGTTGTAGCAAATTTCTCTAGGACTAGCTATTGGCCTAAGGAATTGGAAGGGACTAGAAACTATTACATTTGATCCTATAAATATGAATCCATTTCACTTCCTATTAGTATATGTCCCACACATGTCAAGGGGATCAAAGTTGAGTTCTAGTCTTGAGTGTTTTTTTATGCCCAATCACCCTTCATCATTTGGAGTGCAAAGTGAGTGCCAATTAATTTTGGCAGAGTAGGTCTTAACCAGGCTGCCTCTCCACAATGAGTTTTTAATCTTGCTCTCAACTTCTTTAAACGCTTTTCTCAAAAATATAAACATGCCACTACA
This sequence comes from Nyssa sinensis, assembly GCA_008638375.1. NCBI lineage: Eukaryota > Viridiplantae > Streptophyta > Magnoliopsida > Cornales > Nyssaceae > Nyssa > Nyssa sinensis. The sequence continues at coordinate 56,811,360 of CM018031.1, read as the reverse complement.
AGAAACAAGGACTATTCGCGACGCCCCTAAGCATCGCTCATAGTAGTAGAATGCATCGCTAAAGCTCTTTAGCGACGCACGTTCGAGTGTCGCTAGATGCGTCACTAAAGGTCGTGTCGCTAATAGTATTAGTGATGCACAAACCGCTATGCGTCGCTAAAGGTTACCTTTAGCGACGTCCACATGGTGTCGCTAATAATGGAGAATGGGCGTCGCTAATACTATGCGTGGGCAGTTTGTGCGTCGCTAAAAGTTACCATTAACGACGCACAAATGGCGTCACTAATAGTGGCCTTTAGCTATATTTATCCAATCTTTAGCGACGCTTGTTGTGCGTTGCTAATAGTGTAAAGCCAATCTTTAGCGACAAATTTGAGGCGTCGCTATAAATTAATTTCTTAACTTTTAGCAACTCCTGTTGTGCGTCGCTAAAAGTTTTATTTTTTTTTCATATATTATTTTTTTTATTTGTTGTTTTATTCCTGGTTAAACCTGTATGAACCATCTTGATATACAGTAAAATCCAAACATTCTAAAATGAATATATATATTGAAAAAGAAAAAATACATTCATATATATATATATATTATACTAATTAATTACTTACATTTGTAAAAGTACAATTTAACAATAAATATATAAATAAAAAATTGTCTTAAAAAATATAACTACAGATGTTCGATGAAAAAAACAAAACAAATAAAAATAGTCACTCCCGATGCAAAACCTAAAGACTCCGGCGCAATAATCCCGATGAATCTGAAATAAAGACCAAGTGATATATATTAGAATACTTATTAAATATATATATATATATATGAAAGTGAATATATATTTTTTTTTCCATGCATAAATAGTAAGAACGACATAAAGTAGCATAAGTTGCAAACCACTAATCCAAATTGATTTCCCTAAGTTTTTGGTAGTCTATTTTGTCATTTGTGAGGTGTGTGATGGGGTTTTGAGATATTTAGGCAGATATTCGGTATTTTGGTCCGTCAAAACTCCAAAACCCGCCTTTTCGGAGTAAAAACTTGCATAAGTTTCAAAACGTTGATCCGAATCGAGTGTCGTAAGTTCTTGCAAGTCTATTTTATCATTTGTGAGGTGTGTGATGGGATTTCAGGGTCGGTAAGCCGATATCCAGCATTTTGGTCTGTCAAAACTTGAAAATGGGCCTTTTTGGAGTAGAAACTTGCATAAGTTTCAAACTGGTGATCCGAACCGAGTACCATAAGTTTGTGCAAGTCTATTTTATCATTTGTGAGGTGTGTGATGGGGTTTCACGGTAGTTAGGCCGATATCTGGTGTTTTGATCCGTCAAAACCCGAAAATAGGCCTTTTTGGAGCAGACACTTGCATAAGTTTCAAACCGGTGATCCGAACCGAGTACCATAAGTTTGTGTAAGTATATTTTATTATTTGGGAGGTGTGTGATGGGGTTTCAGGGTCGGTAGGCCGATATCCGGCATTTTGGTCTGTCAAAACTTGAAAATGAGCATTTTTTTAGCAAAAACTTGCATAAGTTTCAAACCAATGATCCGAACCGAGTGCCGTAAGTTTTTGAAAGTCTATTTTATCATTTTTAAGATGTGTGTGATGGGGTTTCGTGGTAGTTAGGCCGATATCTGGTGTTTTGGTCCGTCAAAACCCGAAAATAGGCCTTTTTGGAGCAGAAACTTGCATAAGTTTCAAACCGGTGATCCAAACCGAGTGTCGTAAGTTTTTGCAAGTCTATTTTATCATTTTTGAGGTGTGTGATGGGGTTTTGAGGTCGGTAGGCTGATATCCAGCATTTTGGTCTGTCAAAACTTGAAAATGGGCCTTTTTAGAGCAGAAACTTGCATAAGTTTCAAACCGATGATCCGAACCAAATGGCATAAGTTCGTGCAAGTATATTTTATCATTTCTGAGGTGTGTGATGGGGTTTCATGGTATTTAGGCTGATATCCGGTGTTTTGGTCTATCAAAACCTGAAAATGGGCCTTTTTGGAGCAGACACTTGCATAAGTTTCAAACCGGTGATCCAAACCGAGTGTCGTAAGTTCGTGCAAGTCTATTTTATTATTTAAGAGGTGTGTGATGGGGTTTTGGGGTCGGTAGGCCGGTTTCCGGTGTTTTGATCCAGCAAAACCCCAAAATGGGCCTTTTGGAGTAGAAACTTGCAAAAGTTTTAGACCGGGCATCCGAACCGAATGGCGTAAGTTCGTGCAAGTCTATTTTATTATTTGGGAGGTGTGTGATGGGGTTTCGAGGTTGGTAGGCAGGTATCCGGTATTTCGTGCAACTATAATTTTTTATTTTTACGTAACATTTTCTATAAATAATAAATCCACCAAAGTATATAATTTTAAAAACTTACCAAGGCTGATCAGAATGTCCCTGCTGACTGAGCATCGTCTGCACAAGAGCCTCTAGCTGGGCTTGGCACTCCACGAGCGACATCATCTTCTGCCGCAGTTCTATATTCTCTCGCTCAACTGCCTCAACTCTCTGGGTGGCTGCATGAAACCTAGCATCGCTTTCGATGCTAGAGGACGATGCCATCGGCTCCATCCCACTCCCTAAGCCACGCACATATCCGCGCCTCTTGCCCAAAACAGTCTCCCTTATCTGGTCATCGATCGGCGAATGCTCACTCTCAAGAGTCGGCTGAGCACGCAGTTAGACCATCTCCTCCTATAAAAGCACATAAATATATGTTACTACTTTTATAACTTTAGATTAATATTAAATTAGTAATACTAGTATATATACATAAATAACTTACATAAAGTCACTGAGCTTCAGGCCCAGTCCAACCCTTTTGGGGATTGTAGTGCATCTTGTGCCACAACTCAATGGGGCTGGGTGGTGCACCGGTCTCTTGGTCTTGTTGCGGCAAATAAACAGTAGCTTGTGAAGATTAATTTCATAAAAAGATTATACAATAAGAACTTGATACATGTATTAACTTACCATCTCATGCCTATACCTAACAAAAGATCGTGATCCACCACAGTGGGTCACATGTTGCTGGCTTCTGTTCTCACTATTTTTCCTGCTAAGTTCCTACACTTGGCCAAAACAAAGAAGGTTAGTATAAATGACAATGATTTATCATACAACAAAATTAATTTTGATAATTTTTACCTAGAATGCATCACTAGCGAACTGGTCGCATAGTAACATCCAATCCTCCACCGCCACCCCCTTGTAGGGTCTGTCGCGAGGCTCTCTACTAGCTTTCACCTCCGCCTGGTAGTGCATATGGAGCCTGTGTCGATAGTCCCTGAAACGGACTCCTAAGTAACGGTCCACTGCCTTCACGACATGAGGCAGGTCGAGGTCGATGTCAAACTTCTCCTATAAAGCATGTCATTGTCAAAACATTACGGCATTAGATATGTTAAAATTTAGGTGAACACAATAATAAAAGACATACCAGGATATGCGCATGAATATCCTGTCTCTCCGTGTCAGTGACCCGACTCCAGTCACTAATGGGGCGTGTAGCCGGAAAATGATGCCGACCTCCATGGTGAACTGCTGTGCCCACCCACCAATGGGCTTTAGCAAGCCCAAAGGTATCTCAATTCGAAGGCGCGCGCCCCCTGCTGCCTCCATCTGAACCCGCAAGCTACGATTCTTCGACCTACCACGCCCTTGTCTAGGAGCGGTGGCCGAAGCTTTAGAAGAAATAAAATAGAAACAATTAGTACCATATTTATATAATCATTAATAAAAATAGAAACTATGCATACCATCGACGGCAGGATCGGTCGACCTTGTAGATGAGGGGGAAAGAGTCGATGGGTCCTGCATAACTGTGCGCCTGTGTGAACCTGGTCCAACCATATCTACAAAGAAAGTTTAAAAATAAAATTCTTTCTATTTAATCATAAAAATTAAAATCTTAATCGAAGTAAAAATGAATACCCATTACATCATAAAATTGAATATCTATTACATTATAAAAGCCGCAATCCATTACACTTGATACTAACACATGTAACACCTATTACAATTATTCATTTGAGTTTGTATCGATCATCATCTGGACTTGAATTTTCTTCATTCTCGGTACAATACTCTAACAACGTGTCATCATCAAATCATTAATGAACGTTGCATCCGTCGGATCTAATTGTGTGGTATTACTGACGTTGGAAGCTACGACATGATCTGCTTCTATATCAGTTCTATTCAACCGATACGAAGTAACATCTTCCTGATCATGCCGGACAACACCATCGTGGGCAGTTTGAGACTCTTCTTGTAGTGCCTCCTCAATCCTCTCCAAATCTTCATCTCCCTCATCAACTTCTAGGACATCATAAACATTTCTAGATTTTATTTTTTGGACAACATGCCAATCACCTCTGATTTTTGTGTCCTTCAAATAGAAAACTTGTTTTGCTTGAGATGCTAAAACATACGGATCATCTTTAAATGCCTTACATGATGTATTAACACTTATGAAGTGCTTATAGATCTACATTCTAGTCTTCTTATTACTTATATCCCACCAATCACATTTAAAAATATACACAGAATGACCGTAATAATAATGTAACTGTATGATGTCTTGTAAAACACCATAGTACTCTACTGTTTGTCCTGCGTCACCATCTCCCTGAACAAGGACCCCGGTATTTTGTGTTCGCCGACTGACCTCACGTTCCCTCGTGTGAAATCGAACACCATCAACAATTAAATCGGTGTAGCGGGATATCCTTTGATCAGGACCACATACCAAGGAATATAATTGATCGTACGCCTCAGGAGATTGTTGGTGGCATAATAGCTTCATATATTAATTCAATACAAGTACAAAATTAATTGAATACAAATGCATTAACTAATACAATTACAATTAATTCTAACCTTGTCTTACACGTTCTCCGAACCACTTTGGAAACAAATTTTGTTGTCTTTACTCTATATCAGAACTTGATACATGTTCTCTCTAAAGCTCGATCCTATTCTCACTGCATAAGATGAGATATGTTATATGTAACTTATATTTGTGTACTAACGTAGTATTACAATGATTTAGATAAACTTACTTAAAATATGGCAATGTCTCATCGCAGTTGTTGAGCACGGTGTAGTGGGCTTTTTCCAAGTCTTGAGGATGACACCATTCATATATACAGGCACCTATTGGTCGCACATTCTGATTAAACACCGTAATGCCAATTCGTTGCTGCCCTGGACATCTATCAGAATTTCACTCTTGATGATTAAACCTTGTCTCAATATCTTCAAGATGCATAAAGCAGAAGGTAAGACATTCAGCATCAACGTAAGACTCAATAATTAACCCTTCCGGTCATGCTTTGTTACTCACATATTGCTTCAATGTGTGCAAATATCTGTTTTAATAATTAATCAGTTATACATTAAAATAGTTAGGATGGATAGATATAACAACTCATAAAATTAAATGTACCTTTCTATTGGATACATCCAACGGTATTGGACAGGTCTGCCAATTTTTGCCTCATGAGGCAAATACACAGCTAAATGGACCATTACATCAAAAAAAGCTGGAGGGAAAATCTTTTCCAACTTGTAGAGGATCACGAAAACATCCCTTTCCCAGTACTTCCAAATTCAACGTCTTCATAGATAATTTTCTAAAAAAGCAGCCCAGCTCAGTCAATGTAGTTGATATGTCATCGGTCAGATATCCACGTAGTGCAACCGGAAGAAGTCGTTGTAAAAGGATATAGCAGTCATGACTCTTCAATCCGGATATTTTCCCATCTATAACATTTACACACTAAGATATATTCGATGCGTATCCATCTGAAAACTTCACCGATTTAAACCACTCGCAAATCCTCATTCGCTCTACGGATGATAAAGTATACTGTGCAGGAGGCACGATATATTTATCACCGCTACGTATTAGGTGCAGCTCTTTCCGTATTCTTAGCTCTTGCAGGTCTAACCGGCCTTTAATAGTATCCTTCGTCTTCCCTTCAATGTTCATTAAAGTTCCTACCACATTATCACAGATGTTCTTCTCGATGTGCATAATATCCAAATTGTGCCTTAACTTAAGGGTCTTCCAGTACGGCAAATAAAAAAATATGCTCTTCTTCATCCAATTTAACTCCACATTAGCACGCTTCGTCTTCTTAGTACCCGGTATCTTCCCAAACTTCACTAATTGGATGAGTGCCAATTGCGCCAACACGTCTTTGCCAAACAACAATGGAGGTGACAATTTGCATTCAATTTTTCCATCAAACAGATGCTTCTGCCGATTTCGGCAACCATGTGATGGCGGTAAAAAACGACGATGGCACATGTAGCATATCTTCTTTCCATTGGACAAATGTAAGGAATATGCATCCTTATTGCAAACCGGACATGCCAAATACCCCTTAGTGCTCCACCCAGACAAGTTTCTGTATGCTGGAAAGTTATTTATGGTCCACAGTAACGCTGCATGTAATTAAAATGTCTCATTCTTAGAGACGTTGTATGCCTCCACTCCCACCTCCCACAATTCATTTACCTCATCCACTAAAGGACGCAAGTACACATCAATTTCATTACCAAGAGACTTTGGCCTTGGAATAAGCAACGAAATGAAGATAAATGGTTCTTTCATACATTTCCACGGTGGCAAGTTATACATCACAAGCAACACCGGCCACATGCTGTACGCATTACTCATGTCACCGAACGGATTGAAACCGTCGCTAGCCAGCCCAAGTTGTATATTACGCGGCTCATTTACAAACCATTCATGATTTTTATCAAGCTCAGCCTAAGATTGAGAATCTGTCGGATGCCTACATACATTTTCCTCAGCAACACGCTTCTCCTTATGCCACTGCATATCTTCTGCCGTCTTTTGAGACATGTACAACCTTTGTAGCCTAGGTTTTAAAAGAAACTATCTCAACTCCTTGTGCGGAATTGTCTTGCTCTTTCCTTCATTCAGCTTGGACCTGGGTTCGTGGCACACCGTACACTCCATTCATTGTTCAATCTCCTTCCAAAATAACATGCAATCGTTTTTGCAAGCATATATGGGAATATACCCGAGGCCCAAATCTCTTAATATTATTTTCGCCTCGTAATATGATTTCGGAAGGGTCTCTCCAATAGAAAGCGTTACTTTAATTAATTCAATGATCATATTAAATGATTTGTTACTCCATCGGTTGATGGTCTTAATATAAAGAAGTTTCACGAGAAAGCCCAATTTCGAAAATTTATCACAACTTGGATATAACGGCTGCCTTGTTTCCCTCAACAAGGACTCAAACGCTTCTGATTGTCTCGTGTCACTCCTTTGACTACTCGCCCCAGTTGTAGCCCCCTGCAAGTCTGCCAACATTTGTGGCAAGCCTTCGTAACGAACCCCAACATTATCACCAAAGTCATCGTCGTCGTCTTCTTCTTCATCCTCAAATACCACTCGTACGTCACGGCGTTCCCCGTGAAATTCTCAACACGTATACCTCTTGTCTATCCCGTGTTCGAGTAGGTGCTCTTTGGCCTCATCTATGTGCATATAATCCCTATTATTGCACCTCTTACATGGACATCTTATCATATTTCTCCCATCTGCAAATGCACGAGCAAACTCAATAAAATCTTTTATCCCTTCACATACCCTGGCAAATGCCTGTCCCTCAAGTCCATCCAACTCCTATCCATTTTCGTCTACCTAATACAAGTCAAAAATGATACTCATTATAAATATGAAACATAAATCCTATCACCTCTAACTTCTCTCTAAAGGGTAAGGTGGTCCTATCCCATTCGTGAATGCACAATCTACATTGCAATCAACAGCAAATGAAATGGTTGATTCCACTCGAACAAAAGTTAGGCAGCATCTCCCCACGGTTCTCCAAGTATACGAGATAGACGTTAGCACGCCTAAATATATACCCAGAGAACAATAGGAGACTGTGCTGAAATTTTGTCATAGTGGAATATTCAAGCATGAGTAGCTATTGATTGCAATGCAGATTTATGCATTCCTAAACTATCCTTTCTGGACAATTCAAAAATCGATTTTCATACACACGAGCCAAATCGCAAATAAATTTCCCGACAAGATTCACATGTGATGAAAATGACTCCCAAACAGGGTTAGGCTTACATGAATGCAATTATACATTGAGTTACATAATCATTTAGTTACAAACACTACTAAAACAAGAATATGGCATTCTAGCTAATTTAAATATATATTCAGAACATGGCAGGGCAAGGAGAAAGTAGATTCTTCAGCCCAGTCCTGAACTAATGTCGGGTTTTACTATCTTTCTCCACTCTATTGCATGTTCATTAAATGTCAAAGCCACCTTTTAACAAGAAAATATTTTGTTCTAGAGAGTTATTTTTGTTGGAACCATCACAGAGAACATCTAAAGGAAATGTGATCATGGTTTAGAGTTCAAATAAAATTCTCAAAACTCTCCAAATATTTCAAGGCAAAATGTGTAAGTGAATCAAGACTTTTTTTAAATTATAATTTTTTAGGAATTAATATTAAAACTTCATTTTCTTTAATTTGTTTCCCATTTTCAACTCTTTATTCTAACCCAACCTCTAAAATAAGTTGTTAAGAATAATCAAGTGCTTTTGTTCTTCTCGGATTAGAAATACCTTTTTGTTTGCCAAATTGAACTAGAAAAGAATGGGTGAGGCTCTATTAATCATAACTATAAAATCATGTTTTTTTCCCTTCCAATTTGTTTATACGAAACAATTTTGGATTTTTTTTTATAGGTAATACACACGCACGCACCCATATCCCAACCGGGATTTGAACCCTACACCTCTTCCCATTTATATTTTTCTCTTCCCATTTGTACTTTCAGTTACTTTTCTATGAATTTGTCTTCTATGAATAAAAATATTTAATAGATTAATGATGAAGTGAGTTTTATAAATTTCAAGTTTTGACTTCTCTTATTCCTTACACTACATATGGAGCCATCACTTTTTAAGTAGTTTTTTTAACTTTGGTTGTAATGGCTTAACTTTCTTTCTTTTTTTCCTTTAAATTTGATAATCTTTTAGTTGAGATAATTTAAAAGATTGTGGTATTAGCTTTTCACATTTTACTTTTTCTTGTTAATGCTTTTCAATATTTATTGTTGGTTTTCATGCATTGCTAATAATATACTTTTTACAATGCTAGCCTACCTTTTTGCGATGCTATAAGGCGTCGATAAAGGTCTAATATATATAGTTAAATTATGTCAACATTACATTCCATGTCTTAAAATTATAGATCAGTAGTTTTATTAAAAACAAATTGAGAATTCTGAAAATATTGCAAGGTATAACAAATCAAAGTACACAAATGAAGAGAAGAACTAGGAATGTTGATGTTTACCAAGAAAGCTAATCTGTACACATATAGAACCACCAAAAAAAAAAGACAACGGCAATAACTAAACAAATCCAACAAATTGAAGATCACTAGAAGGAGCCATTATTAGGCCAAATAAAGAACAGAGTATCAACAAACAGAGCAAAATCAAACCACACCATTGTTACTGTGCTAAAATCACCAAAAGATCTGGATTGCAATGACAACTCAATGTAATGTATGAAAGTAAAAAATGAGTCAATCCATAGGTACAAGAAATGGGGGCTATAAGCTAAAACCTAATAACTAAAACAAGTAAACTACATTGATAGGTTAAAACAAAGTTGCATATGAGAGAGAGAGAGAGAGAGATCATAGATCAATACCGAGAGGTCGTGACAGTCGGCGGCAGCAACGCGATGGTCGGCGGCAACAATGTAACGGTCGACGGCAGAAAAAGCGACCGTCTAAGAGAGAGAGAGAGAGAGAGATCAGAGATCGATACTGCGAGAGGAAGAAAGCATCTGAGAGAGAGAAAGAGAGAGAGTGATCGAATGAGTGATATAAAAGGACGTTTATTAGCGACACCTAGTGTGCGTCGCTAATACGTGTAAGTGTGTCTCTAAATTAAGGTTAAACGACATCGTTTCCAATATCCAAACCATTAGGGACGCCCCCAATGAACGTCGCTACCACCATCAACTATTAGCGACGCACATATGCGTCGCTAATAGTTGACGGTGGTAGCGACGTTCATTGGGGCGTCGCTAATGGTTTGGCTAATAGCCCCTTATGCGTCGCTAATAGTTTAGCGCCTAATTTTTTGCACAGGAACCTAATTTTTTATTAATTTTTCCCTACTATTAGTGACGCGCTATTGTGGCGTCGCTAAAAGGCACCTTTAGCAACGCTTTAATGGGCGTCGCTAAAAGTACATATTTTTGTAGTGTGCTATACCACTAGATTTGGATGCTACTGAGGATAGAGATGAAAAGTTACATTCTAGCCGCATATGATAGATTTGTTAGCCCAACTGTTGATGTTTTTGGTGATCTTTTCAATTAGAAGTTTTAAATCTTAATGTTTTAGTTTTTTTTTTTTTTTAGATAAGAGGGACCCCTAGGTATTTCACTAAAAGCCTTCCTTCTTGAAAACCAAAGGAGTTTTAGACTTTATTTTTCAGATGTTGATCCACTCCTGCAAATAAGATTTGACTCTTGCTAGTATTGTGGGTGAAACCTGATTTTCTACCAAACTCCTTCATGGTGTTAGAAATAATCTGGATAGAATTTTGGTCATGGGAAACTAGGATGAAAATATCATAAGGAAAGGAAATATGTGTGATATCTAACTTACCATACTTAGGATGATAGGAACAGGAGTTGCTAATGGCTTATTTAGCGATCATGCAAATGAAATCCTCCATGATGAGAATAAATAGCTAAAGGGACATGGGGTCCCCTTACCCTAATCCTCTAGCACCTAAGAACTGACCTTCCAAAGCCCCATTCATAACTATAGAGAACATTGGGGAGGTAACATATGTATCGATCAATCTTTTGAATTTGAAAGGAATATTTATAGCTTCAGTAACCTCTTCCAGGAATTCCCATTCAACAAATCATAGGCCTTTATGAGGTCTACGTTTATAGCACATCTAAGTGGGATGTTATCGTTGTAAAAATTTTTCATAAGCTTTTGTATAAGGAAAATATTTTTAGCAATGGCCCTATTTTTTAAGAATGTAGCTTAGGCAAGACTAATTAAATGCGGCATGACAGTCTTCAATCTGTTAGTAATAATCTTGGAGATGCCCTTATACAAAAAAGTACAATAAGACATGGGCCTAAAGTCACCAAAAGATGATGGATTTTCATTTCCTATAAGGAAGAAGACAACATAACTTTTACAATGTCCTCCCCTATTATAGGCCAACACTCCTTGAAAAACATAACATTCAATCCATCTGGCCTAGGGGCCTTTTGGCTATTAATGGAAAATAAAGCATTTCTAATTTCTTAGTGTGTGTCTCATCCGAATAGAAGAGCCCCTTTCCCCCGAATGCATGTTAGAAATTGGAGATTTTGATTAGTTCTCCTATTCCAAATCTAATTAGGTTTAGGATCATTTATAAATATTTGATGTGTGAGTTTCTCACTATAAAAGTGCGATCGATTTTGCTTTGTAGAGAGATAGATTTGTAAAGGCTATTAGATCGTGGTTAAAGTGGTTATTATGAAAAGATGAGCTTGAAAGCGTAGTCAATGAATAAGAACATTACGTAAAGGATTACGTAAATGATTGACTAACGATATAAAACTATCAACTAGTATAGCATGTTAGTAATCAGTGATACAGTGTTCATTGTACTAATTGATTTCTTAGTGATTCATTCTCTTATAGTTGTGGGTTTTATTCCCCATGAGGGTTTCCCATGTAAGATCCATGTATCTTACTCTTGGATGTACTCTTTATTTTTTTACTTATTGTGATATAATTAAGGACTTGGTCATAACTGTCACATCCCAAAACCCCATCTTATGCGGATTAGGGATAATGACCGGCCAGTTAAGCACCTCACCAATATACTATCCCTTTTGTAGAATATTGATGGCGTGTCTAACTAAATGCCTTATAACTGGTACAAGTAATCCATGCATTCATACATATATATAGCAACAGAAATAAAACATGGATTCCATCATTTACTTGGCAGAGCATATACTAAGTTCTGATTATTTCATAACATCAAGTTTTAAATATTATATCCCATAAAAATTTCTCTTAGCATTTTGATACAAAACAAAGCCAAGTCAGTCAAAAGCTAGAGTCTTCTATAAAAATTGTTGTAATCTATAGTCCATCTGCTTAGGTCATGCTATTTGGGCCTTCACCTGAAAAATATAGGATAAAACCCTATGATTTTCTTGAAAATCTTATGAGTAACATAAGTTCCCTGTCATGAGTTTCGGAAACCCCTTTCATAAACATACGTGGATAGTAGTAAAAAAATGTTGTAGTGAAAGCTACTGGCTTTCTTAAAACATATACATATAACTGAGTTGCAAGATATACAATAAATCATGCAAGTGCTTATGCCAGCTGGCTAATTTTGTAAGATAAATCATGATGAAAATAAAATTTTATGCTCATAAGCAAATAACAAAATAATACATGCCCAACATCCATAAGTTGTCACATAGTGACCATAAGTTGTCACATAGTGACCATAAGTAATTAAAAGTTCATGGCTTATAATGCCTACTTATAAAGACTTACTAGAAGTCTACTGGCAGGGTTCATATTAACCGACTCTTAACTCTCGGCAGGGTTCACATGGGTGACATGTAAGATGGCATTCAAAACATGCTTGCAATACTTCATTAAGATATCCATGTCATTTAAAACATTAAAAGAAATGCTAGTTAAAAGCATGCATTCCAAATATTTAATACAACAATAGAAAAAAGTCATAAAGTTGTAAAAGGACTACATTTAATGGAAATTATCTCAATTTCAAGGTTCAAAGTTACTCACATTGGATTTTTAGTATTTCATTCCTATTTTGATTCCATTGTAGCTATCCTGTAGCAACTATCACATTCCTTATCTTGTTTCTAACGTAAACAGATTCTCCCCGACACTTTCTCTATTTTCAAATTCATCTTTTGTCTATGCTTGAGTGACTTCCCTTTCTAAATTTACGGGAGCTTCATGTTCTCTCCTCTTTCCTCTAATTACTGCAAGTGTTACGAATGTAAAGGGTTTACATCTAACAACTTCAACGTTCTTAGTTATCCTTTGTTTCCTCTCTTTGAGTCTTTTTCTTCCACTATTCATCATTCATGGGTTATTGCTTAGCTAATTTTTCCTTCTTTGACTGATCTTTAAGTCTTTAGATCCTATAGAAGTTATTAACACTCATTAAGTACTATTTTAAGGATACATTTCTTAAGGACCTATACTTTATGGGCATTATTTGGTTAAACGAACTCCACCATTGAGTTTAGAATAGTAAAAAAATGCTTAAGTATGAAATTTTGTAATTTTCGCTAATCATTTGGTTGCTTAACTAATGTAGTAAGTCACATTAAATGTGTCTATCAATCTTTGTTTATATATTTAGAAAATTCATTTGTTAAATAGAATTCCACCATTGAGTCCATAACACTAAAAAATCCTAGCTAGGTTATGCTTTTTTGAATCTTAATTTGGTTATATATATATATATATATATATAGCATTATTTATGTTAAAAATAATTTCTAGGGGTAAAATCGTTATTTTTGCATTATTTAGGAGCAAATCGTTAATAACCCTTATACGCCTGTTTGGTTGCAAACCCAATAATGCAAAAATAACCTCCTAAAATAATTAAATGATTATTGGATTTGCAACCAAACAGGCGTATAAGGGTTATTAAAAATCCTAATTCAAAACGACACAGTTTAATGGTTTTTAGGCATGAAATGACAACATCTTGGGCTAGGGTTTCTTAAATTGGTTTGGTTTAAGCGACAGGGACTCTCTGTCATTTTGGCTAAAACGACACTGTCCCACTTATCGCCTTAATGTTTTAAAACTCATTCAAAACGATGAAACTTCAAACATCTAAAACCCTAAACGACAACGTCCTACTTAATGGATTTATAATCACATGAGTTAGCTCGGCCGACTCGCCCGAGTTGGCCAAGTCAATTCCATCATCTTTATCAATTCTTCCCTAAAACACAAAAAAAAACCCTCAAAATTTCAGTCACTATTTCATGGCTTTTGGGGTTGATTCAAAACTCTTTTTTTATTCTAATCATCATCTAGGACCTCAACTTAGGTTTTGGCATTCATTTGATGCCTCGAATCAAACTAGAATAGGGTTTCTAAGATTTGATATTGTAACTTGAAACTAGGTATATCTCAGTGGATCTTTAATCAAATGACTATGATCTTGTTGCTATGAAACCCTTTTGGTAAGAGCTTCAAGTCCATATAATTAGAATTGAGCTTAATTAATGCTCAATTCTGTGATTTATAGTTTTCAACCCAAACTTGCAACTCATTGTTATGGGCTCATTTTTTAGCTATGTGATCATGGTCTAGGTGATTTTTGACCCTTGTGACATACAGAACAAGGCCTTATACTAAAAAACAACTAAGATTTAATTTGGTTCAAATTTATGCTTTGACGGTCCATCAATAGTTGCTCCTCTCTATAACAAGCCATTTAGGGTTTTCTGAACCTTCCAATAAGCTTTATTCAGTTCCTAAAACATGCAAAAAGCTAATGGAAATGAAAGAATAGTGTTCTAACTTGATTTGAATGAATTCAAAATTTTCCTTCACTTTATCTCTCCTCCTTCTCTCTCTATCTAAGCACCAATCCAGCCCTTCTTAGTTCGAATCTCACTCTCTTTCCCACTCAATTTTAGTGTATGAGGCATACGTTTGCACAACTTATATGTATAGATGAATTCCTTCACAACTAAAAAATTTTGGGTCAAAAATGGAGGCTAGGAAGTGACTTAGGGTGGTTGTGCAGGGGGCTACAACTTGTAGGGCTACTCATGGTGGGCTGTGTTTATGCAATTCTACATAAATGCATGCATGCACATGGTTTTTTTTCAATTTTTCCTCTTACACACACACACACACACACCCATATGTGTATGTCTCTCTTCCCTCTCTTATCATGGGCAAGTCACATGACGAGTTTTATTTAAGATATATATTTTTTATACTTTTAATATTTTATTTTATTATTTTATAATTATTTATTAAATAATTCACAATCTTTGATGTAAAATTTTTTCCAACTTAGGTTAGTAATGCACTTGGTTACTTAACCCCATGAACCTAGGTTAAGTTAGGTTTACATGTAGTTTAGTTAAATTTTAACCCTACCTTAGGTTATGGTCTAACTAGGGTATTAGCCTATCCTCAGGTTAGGTTAATTTTCTAACCCTAGTTAATAAAATAGCATTGTACATATTGCTCAAAGAATTTTCAAAAATGTTTTCATTGATATAACTTTTTAACACATATTTTGCACAAAATTACCCAATTCATTTGGTGTGAGTATTACAATAACACGGTAGGAATCTAGTATTTAAATAACGATCTTGAATACTTAATTAATCTACTTAACTTCATGATTCCTGTCTAATTAATTGGAGAATTTATTTAGAATTATTCGCATTATTCGATGGAGTAGTTATTAATTGATTAAACTAATTTTAGTTAGCTAATTATAAACCTAAAATTTTATGGAGACAATTGTGAGATACAAGAAACCTTAACAATTCTTGCATAGCACCTTTTAAAAGGGAATTTCACTATTTTCTAAAACATAATGAAATTTCATCATTTGTTAAACATAGACAAAATTCATTGTATTATGAAACACAGTAATATTTCAAGCAAATGAACAAAATCGATCTTCAAAAAAACTCATTTCTTTTAGGCTTTCTATTAATGGTGCATGAGGGAAGTTGCATCACAAACAAAAACCAGTCTCCACCAACAAAAAGGAGGTGAATGAAAGAAGTGTCATCATCAACTCTAGTCATTTGATGTCTTTGCCACAAGAATGTAACCCAAACAATCCCAAACCTACCCCAAGAAAATTCTTCTATAAATACCTGCTTCAATTAGAAAACCACAATTAGGTCTTTTAATGTTTATTTACACTTGAATTCAATTAAACCTTCATAGCGGTGGGCCGTGTTAGACAAACCTTCCTCCATGTGATTAAAAGGGTAGAAATTATAGAGATCAATCCTACTACTAATATATAGGGTAGATAGGTTCCTTGAGGATCCAAAGATTGTGAATATTCATACACGATATATGGACCAATCCTAGCTCGCTAAAGTTTCTCCAATTCTCGAACCTAAGACCCGCCATTGAAAAACTCTAGTAAGTGAGGAACAAAAATTATTAGAAGGCAACGTTAGTATAACCATTAGATCTTGGAATTAATCAAGTTTGAGATGTCCAACAACTTGACAATATCATCTAGGTAAAAGGTGACGTTGGCATAACTGCTCCTAATCGACTACGTTGACTATTTATCCTCTCCCTCACTGTCCTTGGACATGGTGATACAAACACTAAACCGACGATGGATTGTTTGGTAAGGCTCATTTTGGAATTGTTTCATGGTTGGGGATAGAGAGACGGTCCCTTTTTTATAAAGGAAAAATTTTCATTAAAAATTTATCAAAAGTAGACTTCAACTCAATATAACAAAAAAATAATTAGACCTATAATAACAAAAAAATGAGTGTGGACTCACTTTGCAAAATAGTCTAGGCAAGAGACTTATTCATAATTATCCCATTTTCTTAAATACTCAAAAAAAAAAATTTTAAAAAAAGAATAGTTTATAATATTTTCTTTTTAAAATTAAAAATAAAAAAACACCCAAAAGTGGAAAGCGCATCCGAACAGGATAACCCTCTCCGTTAGAACGGACAAGCAATACGAGTCCGAATGGAAACACTAGTTGCGTTCGAACGTTTGTGGGCAGATCGTCACCTTAAGCAAACCAAATGTCATTTTCACTAATCCACTCCATTCAAACTATTCTCTAAGATTCCTTTGAGTTTTCTTGTGAGTTTTTAGCCTATTCTCATGTTTTTTCTAGCTTCCTTTTATTATTTTATAATTTATGTGTGTACCATAACATTTTCACCATGATATTTTCATAAACACTGCTCATTTTGGTTTTTTTGACGGCCCGAGGTGTCCACGATCGTCATGTCAGATCATGACTAGAGGCACAACTTGTTCTACCAAGAGTCCGGTCCTTTCAACTATATGATTCATTTATCAAGAGTGTTGATAGTCGCTCTATACTAGTAGAGAAAGGATTTGATGTGTCCGTGTTCACAGGTAATCAACAGTTCATCCTATGGTTCAAAGAGCATGGAGACAAACTACCTCACAATCTCAGGCATAACATAAGAAGAGATTGTTCGAGGCTTTTATCGAGGTATTTGTAGTTTCAATGCGCGCACACACATTCTATAGTTTCCTTTATAGGTGCACATAAGATAATTATTTCACCAGTGCTTATGGTAAAGACACTTAGTTTACTTTGACGCAATGAGGGGCCACTTAGGATTTTTCCTTTTTTGTCTAAGCCTACTGTGTAGGTCATCCGGTATTTAACTGGTGAGAATGATCTTCCCTTCACTACTCTTATTACTTCTAGTTTACTAGGGCAAATTAGGTTTTTCCATAGGTTTGTGTCTACTTTTATTTTTCCTCAGAGTTATCTTACTTATCTCACATTTGAGATGGGTAAACTTCTGTATGCCATAGCCAATGGAGTCGTCATTAACCTCCCCACCATTATCTATCGACTCATGTTCGACATTGTCCACATTTAGGGTAGGGTTAGCTTAGGTTTTCCCATTTTGTTATGATCATTAGAGACCATTATGGTCTATAGCTCACATGGAGTAAGCTTACCCAAATGACTAAAATCACGGATACCATGATGGCACGTAGCCAAGCACAAATCCAACAACCGATTAAACAAGAGGAGTAGTCACCTCCTTCTCCTACTAGTGCTACTACCGAGGTCGGTCCTTCTTCATCAGCTCCTCAATCTATAATATAAATTATCCAATCAAGATTTGTCTTTAGTTTTGGATTAAATAATTTGTATTTGTTTTTGATTCTCAGTTGAATCTAAATCCTCATCTTTTTGGCATATATATGATAGTAAAATTTATTGGTTCATATATATATATATATATATATATATATATATATAATTGTCTTCTTTGATAGTTTACTTGGCATATTTGGTTCGTGATATATGCTTTGGAATGTCTAGTATTAACTATTTTGGTATAATCGATCTAGTTATTTCTCTTTTTATGCTTACCTTCGCCATTTTATGACAAAATGAGGAGATACTATACATTATTAATTTAGTCCCCTCTAATTGGGGGGCAATAACATTTTATTGGATTAAAAGGGAGATTATCTCTTTATCTTATTTATTTCTCTCAAGTGTTCTGGTATTTGTTTATTATCATAACACAGATGCTACTCAAGATATTTGTTTCACTTGCAAATTTTGAGTCTTGGTGGATTATTACATCAGTTAATTTTTGGTTTCGGCAAAATATAATGGGTTAATTATTGTAAAATTTATTCTTATGTTTTGTCATAAAATTTTCAAAATGGGAGATTGTTAGGAAATTTGAGTTACAATAGTTGTAAATTTCTCTCTTCAAATATGTGTTGACAATTTATTCAAAAAGTATTTATTGAGTATGTAATTGTCAGGTTTGACTAGGTTTCATTGTTGTTACAATATTAGTCAATCGTTTCATTGAATATTTGATCATGTCGGGCTTAAATTACAGCTTCATGTGTCTACGGATGAACATCATTAATAATATCTTGTTACTTCATATCTACTATAAGAAATGTATAAACACACATACATACAGTTGACCATCTTATAATTAATATTCATTAAGTTAATAATTTCTAATAATTAATAAATTTTTAAGGAACCAACTTGGTTCATGGTGGATAATTAGTAATTCTATTACCTAATAATTAATATTTTTCTAAAAAAATATTTATAATATTAATTGTTAGATAAAGAAATAGTTATATATCCCATTGACGACATGTATTGATAATTATATTTATTAATTATACATAATTGAAGTCAAAAGTATTATAAATGATAAAAAATTATAATATCAGGAAACACAATTTCTTCACTTGAAATGAATATTATGAGTTTTTTATACCATAAGTTAAGTATTATATGTATTTATTTATAAAAAAAAAAAAACTAAACTGTCATTGAAAAAATATATATATAAGGCCTTCTTTTTATATTGAAAATCATTTACATGTAATAAACTCTTATTCATGATTAATGAAAGTATGAGAAAACTTAATAATTATTAATTCTAATAATTAATGAATTTTCAATCTCCCATGTCTATTAATTATAAGAGGGTTGACTGTATCATGCATATATATTAGGCATATTCATATAAAGTGTGTGAGTTTAGTCTTAATTTTATGTGTTGAGTTTTTCTGGGACTTATGTATAATTAAACATAGGTTTTGCACTTTTTTGATTTAACTGTAGGCTTAAAAGTGACTTAAAATATGTCTAAAAATGTCCCTTTGACTAAAATTCAAAATTGAAATAAGCTTCAAAACCAGTAGTTACCCTATCGGAATGGAGCAATAGTCATGTAAGAACATTGTCCTGTCCGAAAAAAAGAGCCCATTTCATCAGAATGTGTGTCAAAAATCAAAGATTCTGATTGGTTCTTCTATTCTGAATCTAATTAGGTTAAAGTTACCTATAAATACATAATGTGTAAGTTTCTCATTATAGACGTGTGATTTTGCATTGTAAAGAGGCAGTTTGTCATTCTAATTAGTAAGTATTTAGGCACTCTATAAATCCTTGAGTTTACTTCTCTAATTTTTTTAGTTTGAATTTCATATAGTCCCTGTTTCACAAAAGTGATTGTTAAGGTTTTTCATTTAAGAGAGATCTTAGGACACTTTTAGTTAGGAGTGCAACTCACGCGGACTGGGCAGTGCTCAGGTTGAGCCATGTCCAAGCCCAACCCAAGCTTTAAAACAGTCAACCCAAGCTCGACCCGAACCCGACCTTGAACTCGAACAACCAACCGAGTCTGACCCAAATTAAAATTTATTAGTATCGGGTTCAACCCAAGTGCGACCCGAGCCCGATTATTAATTTTAATTTTTAGATTTCATTCATAATTTCTTTAATAAATTTTTTATTTTGTTCTTATTTTGATTGTATACTAGAAGCTTCAATAATTTCTCTCAATTTCTCCTTCTCAAAGAAACAAAAAAACTATTAAAATAATTCCTTCAACATAATTTAATTTAAAAAAATGTTAAAGGTCAACACATTTTTGAAATTATAAAAATATAAATAGTAATTATTGGAAGGAATTCTTATTAATCTAATTGTATATAACTAAAGTATGAAAAATATAACATATAAAATATTGAATTCGGGTTCGAGTTGGGCTCGGGCTGGGCTCGGGCTCGGGCTCGGGCTCGGGCTTTCAAAATCTCAATTCAAGCCCAACCCAAAGTGTAAAAATTGAAGCACAAGCCCTAAAAATTTTGGGTCGGGCTCGGGTTAGGTTCGGGTTAGCCCGCCCAAGTTGTACCCCTACTTTTAGTACCACTACACTGGTATGTGTGGATCTGAAGGGTATCAAATATCGTGGTTAAAGTGGTTGTTGTAAAGAGATTAACTTGAAAGCGCAGTTGACAGATAATAAGATTATGTAAAGGACTATGTGGAGGATTGACTAAAGGTATAAGACTACCATGTAGTGTAGCAGGTTAGTAATCAGTGGGCTGGTATTTATTGTATTGATTGGTTTCATAGTGATTCATTCTCTTATAGTCGTAGGTTTTATTCTTCAAGAGAGTTTCCAATGTAGGATCAGCGTCTCTTACTCTTGGATGTGCTCTTTATATTTTATGCTTATTATTGTGATTTAATTAAGTACTTGGTCATAACACTATACGAAACTAGTATTTAAATAGTTATCTTGAACAATTGGTTAATCCACTTAACTTCACAGTTCCTATCTAATTAATTAGGATAATTAATTAGAGAATTTATTTGGAACTATTTGCATTACTCTATGGAGTAATTAATTGATTAAATTAATTTAGTTAATTAATTATAACCCTAAATCATCTCAAATGGGATCATACCAATTGAAAAATCCGTAGCTATTTGATTTGTGGTAGCCAAGAGACCTCGTTCATTCCTTGATTCAAATCAGTCCATATTGTTCGAAGTTTAGCCCTTTTACCATAGTGGTAGTACTTGGTCTCAGTAGTGAAATCACTCATTTCTTCTCTTCCCCTTCCCCTTCCCCTACTGTGTTTCGAACTCCACTATTGGAGCTCATTTGCCCCCCTAGCCCTCCCCAACATAATGCTTTGTTCTCCCCTACTCTTCATCTCCATTTGCAATTCAATGTTATGGCTTCATTTGGTTGTTATATTGTTAGAACAGCACAACAATTTATTAAATAGTCTTTGCCAGACGAGCACGTGAGATGCATACTCAATTTTTGTTTGATTTCTTGTCTGACATTGGATGACTGGACTATATTAATATAAAATCAAAAATTCAAAGATCAATGTGTCGAAATTAAAAACACAATGTGTAAACTGAGACATACTCCAAACTATAAGATTGAAAAGTAAAATTTACTCCTACTTTTATGATGAGGGTTACAATACTCATTTCTAGTAATTATTTAATAAAACAAACACATCATATCACTATAATTTAGTGAGACAATCAAATCATGTTAATGTGATTGCCTCATTAAATAATTTTTCGTTCCAAGTAGCGATTATAGTTTAGGCCATTTTCTTCTATCACACTAAAGAAGAAGGGGCAGGAAGGTATTTTAATGATAAAAAAATTAGAAACTTGTACATAACACTTGCTGACTAGTTTAATTATAATGTTTCCAAGGAAAATATGAGAAATCTCAAACCCTTTATCTAGAAGTGTATTACAAAAGATAAGAAAAACAAATTGGCACAAGCCAAAACACTAAATCTCGATGGTATCACGTTTGCTTTCACTAATGAGAGGAGGTGATGGAAGGCCTATCTTGGTGAAAACATTTGGATGAACAAGATTTGGATCTGATATATAGCACAGTGGTGACATTATTGGCGATAAGTATGTTATTATCAAAAGAAATCATCATGAGCGACCTTAAATATGCAGTAATACTCTTTGTCTTAAATTTTTATACCAAATTTTACATTTCAAATGTTGTATTACTAGAACATTGGTGTTACTTTAGCTATATTAATTAATATTTTTCAATAATACGCTGTCACATTATTTATGATGCAATTTTTTATATAAAAATTTGTGACATGTGACATTACTCATATTGTGTATTTCAATTGAGCTTGATGGGAGTTCCCTCTCTCTCTCTCTCTCTCTCTCTCACACATACACACAATTTTGTTGGTTCATTTCTCCTTCTTTTTTTGGGTAATTAAAACTTTATTAAACAACAAAAGGGAACAAAACACAGCAGAGAAAACAAGAAAGAAGCTACAGCAGTGAATAACAAAAAAGCAAAACCCTGCTCACAGAGCAGGTATCATCTAGGAACATTCCAAATTCCGTAGAGCTAGAGATTGAAATCAGTGACTTTCATATAGCTATATAAGATCATTTTCACTCTAATATGATTGACAATCTCATCTATGCGAAAATTCCTTTCTGGCCGGATACTGTAAATAGAGGCAGCAAAACACCATTTCAAGACGAAACAGTAGAATGAGTTACCTTTGAAAAGGGCCATGAACCACTCTTAAACTAAGTTCCTTTTATGAGGACAGGAGGAGACATGACACTTGGCTAAAATAGAAGACCAAATATGAAGAGGAAAAGGGAAGGAAAAAAAAAAAGTGGGAGTCAGATTCAGGATAGGGTTTCGATTGATGATTCTACAATGTAAGAGCTTGTCCAGAATAACAAGGCTACCTTTCCAAAGCAACCGAAAAATGAATGCATTCTTAGGACAATTAGAACTAAACCAAATAAGCCTATGCCAAGGGACAATAGGGAGTTTCTCCCTCAAGTAATTCCAGGTTGAGGAGATAGAGAAGAGTCCAGAGTTCAAATTTTTTTAAATTGCACTGTTGTTACAATTGGGATTTGGAAGGCAATGAATTGAATGTGGCTGCTTAGATTAACAAGAAACCTAGGCCATTGCCATCTTCCATCAAAGATGATGTCAGAGACTTTGGCTAGGGACATAAAGGAATGGTCATTGAGCAGGACATCCTTAAAAACACCACATAGATGCCATGGGTCATGCCAAAGGATGGTAGAAGTGCCATTTCCTATTTTATAGGTTATCAAGGATTTTGCTAAACCTCTCAAATTGAGAATTCCTCCAAGACTAATTGCAATTTTGAGGATATTTGGTGGACTATAGGTTGTTACCTTGCAATTTTGAGGATATTTGGTGGACTATAGATTGTTACCTTTAAGCCTATTTGTATGGATCCATTTGATCCATAGAGAGTCTCTGTGGCTGCAAGTAGACCAGAGATGTTTGAGAATGAGAAGCCATGTTCCATTCATGAAGCCTTTTAAAACCCAGACCACCTTCAGCTTTGGGGGTGCATAAGGCAGCTCAACTAACTTTGGGATGGATGCTTGTGCCTGTTTTTCTTGACTAAAGAAATTCTCTAAGTTTTTTTCTCTATGTCCCTAATGACTTTTTTAGGTAACATGAAATGAGAACACCAATAAACTTCCATGAAGGATAGAGATAGCGAGCTGAAGTCTCCCTGCAGATGAGAGATATTTGTTAGACCAATAGGAGATTCTTTGAGTAGTTTTATCAACCAAATGGTTACAGCCCTCTTTTCTAAGTCTTGTGGTGAACAAAGGAACAACAAGGTACTTGATCGGGAACTTGCCTTCTTGGAAACCAAGAGAGATGCAGATTTGGCTTTTTAGAAAGGAGCAAGCACCTGTAATGAAAATAAGGCTTCTTTGGTGATTTGGTTTAAGGTCAGACCTTAATTCAAAACCATTTAGGACATGCTTAATGGTATGAATGGAGTCAAGATCATCACTATCCAAGATGAAAAGGTCATCCGCCAGGGTTAGGTAAGCGATTTGAAAGTCTTTGTAGTGAGGGTGGAAACGAGGATGGAGAGATATGTTTAGAAAGCATTGTTGAGGAATCTTCCATAATAATGATGAAAAAAGGTAAGGTGATATAAGATCACCTTGCCTCAAGCCTTTAGCACCAGGAAAGAAGCCTTGAAGGGACCCATTGGTGATGACTGGGTATATGGGAGTGGTTATGCAAGACATGACCCAATTAATGAAGCGAGGCATGAGATTTAAAGGAGTAAGAGTGTCCTTGATAAACATCTAGTTGACAGAATCAAAGGCTTTAAGCAAGTCTATTTTCATGGCACATCTAGGAGTGAGATTGTCTTTGTGGTAATCTCTCACTAGATCCTGCATAAGAAGGATATTGTCATAAATTGACCTTGATTGGCATAATTGTTTTGAGCCTGTCAGCAAGGATTTTGGAGATAAACTTGTATATGACATTGCAAAAGGCAATGGGTCTAAATTCTTTGAAGGTTGAAAGGTTCTCAGTATTAGGGATGAGGGCTACAGTAGTGTAGTTCTAGGATTTTGAAAGATAGCCAGAGTGAAAGAAGGAAAGAACTGCAGCAATAACATCATTACCCACTATAGGCCATCAGAATTTGAAAAGTGAGCATTGAAACCATCCGAGCCTGGCGCTTTTTGGCTATTGAAGGAAAAAGGTCATTTTTACCTCATCATCAGTAACAGGGGACTAAAAAGGAGGCTTTGATCATCGGAGTGGCTTTAAGCTTGGGGTTCGATCATTTCTTGTTTGTATAATAAAACATACTGCATTTTATCATATATATATATATATATATATATATATATATATATATATACACATCATTCCATTGAAAAGCCCCCTTACAACAATAATACATCTCAATAATATATAGATGGCTTGGTTGGCCTTGAAGTCCCCTGATTGCAACCTGAAAATAAAAAATACCTCAATATAAAAGTAACTTTAATTTATACAAGTATGATGAAATGACACTTGCTCTTATTCCCCCATTAGAACCTTCTTTCTTTCACTCCTCATCAGACATATAATCAAGCTCAGGAGGCCTCTCTAATGAGCTGAAACTACCCAGATCAGACCCGAAACGATTGCTTCCACCCATTCTGATGTTTGTAATCAGCCTGGCCGCATATACTTCTAAGCCAGACCCAGGTTGGGGCACAAATATGTCCATTTCATCAAACCTTGAATTATCAGCAGAACGGAGTTGTGCTGACTCCTTGCACATTTTATAGCGACGCCATGCTGCTTGTATGTAACATGCAGCCCAAGTTCGCCACTGGATTGAGTAGAACCGAAACTTATTTATGAGTTTTTTGCTATGCAGCCTCCTGAATTGCAATGCCACAGACTTCAAGTCCTCAGCCATCAGAGCAAATGCTTCAACCTCAGAAATGGCCTTTACGGTGTTGGTGGATGACGGAAGGATATCACGTGGACGATCAATTGCCCATGTTAACAGTTCCTCCCCGCAGAAGTTGCCTGGACCAATACGAGATGAATTGAAGAACCCAATACGTCCTCCATTAGTAGTGTAAGAATCAAGATGGCCTCGGATGATGAAGAGCATTTCTTTGACAGGATCACCCTCTCGAAATAGGTATGTGTCTTGGGTAAATAGTGCCGGTTTGAGCCTCTCACATATTGCATCTATCATTTGATCATCCATTTGATCAAAAAGAGGGACCTTTTATTTTTCGAAAAACAGAAGTCATATTAGATATTATGATAGAAATATCTGTCACAAACATGTTTATAAATTAAAACCATGTTTGTTTAATGGCTCTGGAGCATCCCGTGTCAATTTTCACTTTTAATGGCAATTTACGGTACGTGCACCAATCCCATTCAAGAATTTTTTCGAAAGAAATTACATACTCGACGAACTAGATTGAGGCAAAGGTGGCGAATGACTCTTCGTTGGAGATCCTTTGGCAGGGAACTTGTAACAGTTTTTTCATCAACTCCTCGAGTAGCCACCCATTTGTACTGATCATACTTTCTAACAGATTGACTTAATTCTGGAGGTAGCTGCCTGAGACGCATCCATTGTTCTGTCTCAGTTCTCTTCAGCCTCCACTCTTCTAAACGGACTGATGTGGATTGGAGATATCTCTACACAAAAGTGTAATGGGAGGTTTAGGAAGTAACATCTTAATTCTATATATTAGTTGTGACAGCAATAGTGTGTTTGTTACGAATCTCAGATTTATTAATTGTGCAGTGTCATATATATATACACATACATACAACCTAGACTTACTTGCATATTCCCTACGAGCGCCGCAAGGAGAACCAGCCCAAGAGCTGCAACAAGGTTGACAAAAATAGTTTCTCCAATGTAAGCGGTTGTAGCAAGATTATTTCCAATAGATCTGCACAAGTTCATGAAAAAGAATATCACGAGTTATGATTTTTTTTTTTATTATTTTTTTGATAATCCTGGAACTAATCCTAATAAGCCAGATGTAAACCTGGAGACCCGTGCAGTTCCCCCTTCCACTTGAGTCGGGTTATTACCAGGCTGAAGCCCTGGATATCTCAAGGGATATCATTACTTTTGTGCGATATTGAACCTATGACCAGTGTTTTTAGAAGGTACTTATCATGGGACTCACAATCACTCGGCTCCTCCCTTGGGGTTACGAGTTATGATATTTAGTAGGAGTAATGTTAGTAAGACCTCGTTTACATGTGTCAACGAGTCTCTTATTTATTAAAACTTTTAAAGAGTAAGCTCCATTTATTTCAAGGGACTAATGGATGCATTTTCAAACACCAGTAACCATAAGTTAAGAGTTTTGAGAGTAATTTACGCTAGGCTCTGCAGTCCCCAAAACATACAGTAGAAGTATTTCTGGGAGAACGCAGAAGATGTAGATCCAGCTGCCATTGCTATTTGGTATATACCCCACTCATAGCTACTACTTGAATCACACAGAGTTGTGACATTTGTTGATTGGAACCAGGCATCCCTACTTGAATCATTCATTGTACGGCAATCAAAGAATCCATATACACATGTTTGGTTTTCCAGATCACACGCACTTCTCCAGCATGCTTCTTGTCTTTCTATTGTTAAAAGATACCAACAGGCACCTGAAACCTGTTTTGAAAAACAATGGAAATCATCAATCCCATTTATAATTTCAACATATATATATATATAAGTCAATGAGTACAGTTGGGTTCTGTTAAGATACATTGCTTGCGACATAGAAGAGAAGCATATTATAAGCCGCCCCCACCCAGGCCGTTTGGGTCATTTTCCCAGTGTCATGGATAATTTTTGATGAGAGTGGATAGAGAAAACACAGTCTCAGAAGGAACTGTATAATGATGGTGAACCTAATGGCAATCATTGAGTTGGCAGATGCTGAACGGTGCACAGCAGGTATGACTGTCCAGTTCAAAAACTGAAAATTCAGAAAAAGAAAGTGGTTTAGTTAAAAAAGAATACTTTAATATATAATTAAATATGTTTGATTCATAATATAATACCAGGTTTCAAAAGTCAACCATGTGGGGAGTCTCTAACTATGTCCCCATGGATTATTAAAAAAAAAAAAAAACTGATAGAATGATTCTTGAAATCTGAAGCCCTGTTTGTCTTGCTGGAAAAAGTTTGTTTTCCCAGTATGCAATTCATCTCTTTTGCAAAGAAAGTATAGTTAAAAATGTACAAATTTTGGAAAAGCTGTCAGCATTAGATGCTGCAATCAAACAGGGCCTTGGCATTAAGACAAGATGATAGCAAAACAATCAACTACAAAATGAAGCAGTTTAAATTTGGAATTTGATATGCTTCTCAGAGATCTTCTAAAAAGATGGGCAATTGCACATATTATGGTTTATTGAAGCAATATATAATGCATAATTGCAAGCAAATCCTTCAGAAAATGAATTCTGGTCAGCTCGGAAATGAATTCATAGCAATAAATGAAACCAAAAATTCAGAAAGTATTTGACTTGGAAATCTCATTCATTCAAGAAGAGCACAAAAGTTGCATACCTGTGGAAAGGGTAGAGCAGCCAGAAGATCAATCAAGAAGCGCAGACGGTACCGGTATGCAATCTTCCAAGGATCTATAACAAGTTCTCCTCTCCCAATTACACGAGAGGAAGGGGCAATATAAGCTGTTCGAAACTGGATTACTATGTTAATCCAATAAAACACATCGGTCACTGATCTAATGTTTGTCAGGACTTTTTCAAGGGATACCCCAGTTTCAATGCACAGCTCCGGGCTAACCTTGGGCACGAACAAGTAAAGAGGATCAACAAAAAGAGAAACTAGACCTGCTACTAGAAAAAGCTCGTTCCATCGACGTGCCACAGTTCCTCGAGGATCCAATATAGATCTTTTTACTCCCTCGTAATCCTCAGAAAAGACTCTGGAAAGCATCTCAGTTTTCAAGCACCCTCCTGTTTTCCCAATTGCATCTTCCCTGCTTCCCTTTTCTGTGAGTTCAATCATGTCATCATCCTTGGCCGATTGGTGATTTTCAAGTTCAAAATCATCCTGGACCCTGAAAAATTACACGAAGAATGAAATATGAATATATATATATATATACACAAATATATAATAAGTCTTGCAAAGCATATAAATTCATGATCAATTTGAAATTCTGGTGAAAAGCTGTGATAAAATAAGAAGTAGAACAGACCTTGATTTCCCACCAGTCATAAGTGCTTTAACAAAACTCATGTTGTGGCTTCAACCAGATGTATTTGGTCTAGTGTAAACATGAAAATCAGATTTTGTTAAAGGCAATGGACAACCAGAAATTGATGAAAAAGAGAACAAATATGACCTCCACTAGTAAACATGTTACAATATAATACTAAATTCTTATATTCAACTGGTGACATATATATATGCTTCAAGAGAACATCGTTGACAGACAAACAGGACCCCAAACTCAAGAGGCTGTATGTCATGTTGACTTTCCACATTTTGCTTCTTGTACTCCATCTAGACTAAAGAGCTGCCCCATCTCAAATTGCAGAAGAATTGTAGACAAAGAACATGAAAGGGCATTTGTAAATTGAAATGGAAATGAATGCATTCAATTTTTTGTTAGGCACAAACTCAATTTTTTTCGGAAATGACCCACCATAAAAACAAACTGTGGGAGTTCTCCAACTTTTTGTTCACAATCCGCTGCCAATCCCCATCTCTGTATTTCGGAATTTCTTGCTCTATCTTGGTTTCACTATTGTTAGTTTTCATCTGTAATAGAGGGATAATTAATTTACATGCACAAAATGATTTGATTGAAATTAAATGGTTTAAATCACCACATGTAGATAATATTTTTGAGTTTGTACCTAAGGTGACAGTTTTAGAGGGCTCTCGTGGCCAATGTGCGGGGATGAAGAGCTCTGATCAGGATTTTGTAACACAAATTATATAAAGCTCAAAGAGTTGGCTATCTCACAAATATTAAGCCAATATCAATAATTTTAATGACATTTACTCCAAGCTTCTTACCTGCCTTAGCTAGCTCTTTATAAATTTCAAGTCACCACCCACAGAAACAAACATGTCCCAATGAAATTTTAAAAGCCATAATACATTTTTAAGGGCTTGTATTACATCACAGTTGACTTGTAAAGTTCATTAGGTTCTCAAGCAATGTTAGCATGAAGAAAGTACAGCAGTAACCCATCATTTCGTGTGCTGCATTTAGAATGTATTATGTACAAGCCAAGATATAACAATTTGTGATCACACAGTACTACAGGTTCAACTATATACAGAATCATGTTCCTGCAGGATGGTTCAAAGCCATTTGTCAGAAAAATTGAATTCTGAAGTTTGTCTTTGCAAGTTAAGGGAACACATATACCATGCCAAGAAACATATAGAACATCACTCTTTAGAAATTGAGGCCTGTTCTTGACATGGTTTGAGATGAAATTCCAGATGAAGATAAAACACATTTTTGCTATAAATCAGTAACAAGTGCCAATTAAAGTTGGGATATAACTTACTCTGTCATTATATAATTTTTAAAAAGAAAACATTCCAATATTATTGGTTGTATTTTTCTTGTCCTAACAATTGAGACATGACTTTCAATTACTAGACTCACATTTTCTAAAAAGCAAGCAAGTACTTGTTAAAACACATCAAATTCTTTGAAACATGTAATTTGTAGTGAAACATGTTAACCAGGGGACCAATCTATGAGCCCACTACCTTTTATGGGTGATTATAGGACTATATTAGAATCCTCAATTGAACTGGAAATACATCTGATTCATCATGGGATGATTAGACCCCTAGTATGCTGAGGCAGGTAGATATAGTTGACCAATTTGAACAAACATGTTTTTACAGATTTCTGAATATAATGTTTGTTCATCTCTATTATAATTCTTTTGAAACTTAAATATCTCCATCTGGGTGATACATAACCATCTCCCTCTTTAAGTCGTGAGTCCGGTTTCCCTTGTCAAAATTCATTTTCCAGAAAAACCATCTTATAATGCAGGCAGGCATATAATGCTAAGTAGCACATATTTCCAGTTTTTAAGATGGGTGGATTATCAGTTTCTTGTTTCTAGCCTCTTGTTTATCATTTTTCCCTATTCATTTGACACAGAAAATCAGATAGTTCATAGAATATTAGAAAGGCTTTGTCTTACATTGTTGAGCCAGAAGTGACTTTTCTGGCTTGTCTTCAGCTCACTTTTGAATTTTTGGATGACTATTATTGATTCTCTAGTTACAAAGGGCTTACCTGATGGCTTGAGATATCTGTTCTTCTTACTTGTACCAACTCTCATGCATGTATTGCAAAGTAGCTAAGACTCTTCCTCTGATTACTAGTTTTTTTAATATTGTTGGAATGTCAACGAAAGGTGAGCAATCAGTGATTAATACATGTGTTGCTTTGTCAATTTCCCCACATCTCAAAAGGTTGAAGATGATGAAGAAAAAAAATAGAGTTGGTGGAGCTTGAGATTGGATATATCTACAAATTCTCCCTTAATCTTTCTAGTCAAGTTGTGGCCTCTTCCAGTTCTAGTTCAAAGAAATGAGTGGTGGTGATACTTGAAAGATAATATGGCAAGGTAAATGAATTTTCAAGCTGAAAATTTGCATTGGAGGGTTAGAACTTGATGTAGGCCTGCTGCATAATTTACTTGAAAATAACACATTTTTAGAGGGGCAATTCCAGATGTTGTTTTTCATTTTTTTTTTTTTTTAAATGTCAGTTGAAGGCTGAAATGGTCTGAAAACAGACATCTTGAAGTTTTTCATCATTAAGATGTTAGGAAGTTTTATGAGGGGGAGAAGAAAGAATGTCCAAGTCCAAAATTAAAGAAAAATTATCTTAGTATTCCATGTTGGTTCAATTTGCAACATTCCAGAGAGAATTCCATTTAAGACATCTGAACTATTCAGGAATGGCATGGCATTGTTCATGAGAAAACTAATGGATTTATCTGGTGATTGCAAAGGAAACATTGAGCTGACCATCATCTTTAAGACGGTTTAACTTCTGCCCAGCATACCAAATGAAAAGGTTTCCAAACTAGTGCCCAGTCCAAAGCAAGGCTTAAGACTAATCATTTTTCATGGTTTTTGGTTCAAGTGGAAGCTTAAGTCCTCATTTAGATATGTTTTCAAGAACTATTTTCAGTTTTTATTATCGATTTTCAAACTTTGATTCTAAAATTATATCCATTTGCCGAGTAATCTTCTAAAAACGTATCTAAACGGGTCCTAAATATTTCTTTTTGCATATGACAGTGCACTAAGTCATTAATGTATTGATTCAATCCAAACAAGTATTGCCAACAGCTCCTAGTGCATGGATGCACCGAGGGGATGGAATTTTTGTGATCCCTCTTTTGCAAATGATTATGTTTGTACAGCATATAAGTATTTGCAAAATGATTGTTTTACTTTTCCTTTTAAGCTTCAAAATCCAACACCCAGCTAATAGACAGTGTCATTGTACTATCAAACTTTTGAAGCAGGGATTTAACTTTGATAAAGCAGGAGTGTTTTTCAGCCCAAATAACCAGATACTGTTTCTGGGCATGTAATTGAAGATTTTCAAGCAAAATTAGGTTTGTTCTCTTATAATTATCGCGAGAACCTTGTGCACCGGGTATGGCCTTTTTTTAGGTCTCTTCTGCCAGCCTACTCTTGGATCTTTTTGCTTACCCAACACACTAACCAGATGAGCTCAAAGTTTCAAATTGTTTGGGATTATGATGGGGAACGGGCAGGAGCCCACAGGCAATTTGTTTTTGATCTGGAGATGTTATTATGTAATTTTATTTTAATTTTAAGATTTAATTTATGTTATTATATTTAGGATTTGTTTGATAATTTGATATTTAGGATAAGATTATTAGAAGAATATTTAGGGATTTAATTAGTTTGGATTTGTTTTGAAGTTCCTATATAAAGGCATATCCTATATTGAATTACTTAAACTTTAATTGATATTGAATAATACAAAATTTCACTTGTTTTCTTCTGTCAAGTTTCTCTCTCTCTCTCTCTCTCTCTCTCTCTCTCTCTCTCTCTCTCTCTCTCTCTCTCAGATTCTCTGTTGGATTCTCTCTTCTTCTCTTCCTTCTTCTCTCTTCTTCTCTTCTATTCCCCTTTCTCCTCCTACATCCGATTTGCTTGTTCATTCCTCAACTTTCTCAAAAATCAAATGCATTGCTTCTTATCAAACTTAAGGTTCCTTCATAAGTTTTTAAAATTTCTTTGTATGTTATGTTGTATATAGAAGAATAAAACAATAATTTTATCGTCCTCCTAGTTGTGAAAAAAAAAAAAAAAACAATGTACATACACAACTCACTCCTCCAAATATTTGATGACTATGCATTTGTTATCCTTTCATTCCTCATCTACAGAAAAATCAGGTTCTGCTGGCTTCTGCAGTGAGCTGACAACACTGGAATCCGATGCAGAGTGTTTTTTGGCACCCCTCCTTGTGCTTGCTGCCAACTTGGCTGTATAAATAGCAAGGCCTGACTCAGTTGGGGGCACATCTATATCCATTTGTTCATGTGACAGTTCATAATCAGCAAACAGAGGGTTCTCTGTAGCCTTGAGCCCAGCAGCACTCTTTCTTTTTTTATACCGGCGCCATGCTGCTTGTACGAAACATGCAGCCCATGATCGCCACTGGTGTGAGTAGAACCTGAACTTGTGCCTGAGTTGTTTGCTGTGTAGTCTTCGAAATTGTGATGCCACAAACTTTAAGTCCTCTGCTATTAGAGCAAATGCCTCCACTTCAGAAATGGCTTTTACTGTGCGAGTGGATGATGGGAGGATGACACTAGGACGAGGGTCAAGCGCCCATGTCAGCAGCTCCTCACCACAGAAGTCACCTGGACCGATGCGACACGAATTAAAGAACCCTGTACGGCCACCATTAGTGGTATAAGAATCAAAATTGCCTCGAATTATGAAGAGCATTTCGTTAACAGGGTCACCCTCACGCACTAGGGATGTGCCTTGGGTGCACAAGGCGGGTTTAAGCCTTTCACATATTGCATCCAGCATTCGTTCATCCATTTGATCAAACAGTGGGACCTGTGAATATCATTGAAAAATAAAATTAGACCAAAATGGATTCTGAGCTGCTGTGAATTAAAAAAATCCTAAATATAAGGTTATGTTTGGAATCAACATAAAATCAAAATGATTAATTCTTCTTCTAGAAGAATGAGTTGCAAATCAGTAATTTATGTAAGCATATGGTGGAGTTAGGAATCAAATTCTAAAAGCCGCATTAATGCAGCCTGCATTTGATTTTACAATTTGTTCGATATAGAAGGCATCATGTTCTGTTGATATCCTTGGCCATCTCATCTTTTCTATCTTAAACAACATCCTTTTCAGCCTGCTCTTGTTTGCAGTCAACTCTAAAACATTCCTCCTCATTAATGTAGTCAATAGCCTTTTTGTTATTCTTAGCCAACTCCCTCATCTTATATCTTTGGTTAGTACCTGCTCCCAACTTCTCACCAAGTAATTCATTACTATTTTGGTCTTCTTTTTCTTTTTTGTTCCCCCATTTTTATGGGGTCATATAAAAGGAATTTCACCACCTAAAAAATTTCTTCAAAATTGTCCTTCCATTCTAATTTGAATTATGAAAGAGAATGGGAAAGTAAAATCTTATGCCTTACTCGTCGAACTAAATCAAGGCAGAGGTGCCGCTTGATGTCTCTTCGGAGATCCATAGGGAGGCCCTTGAGAAGAGCTTCTTCATCAACTCCTCGTGTAGCCACCCACTTATATTGATCATATTTCCTTACTGACTGCCTTAATTCTGGAGGTAGCTGCCTATGACGCATCCATTCTTCTGTATCAGTTCTTCTGATCCTCCATTCTTCTAATCGAACTGTTGTGGATTGGAGGTAAGTCTGCCAGTGAAACGTGTATTAATATATTGAATTACCATATGTTAAATTAAACTATGGCATTTTAAAACTTTGGAACTAAAAGGATTGAAGAAGAAAATATAATGCATATTGGTTAGTGTGTGTGGCATAAACAAGCCTCCGGATATGATCAGGTAGATTGAACCTCCAGGAATTCCCATTGAGTCTTCCTGGAGGTGTAAGCTGAACACTGTTTCTTTTTTTCTCTTTTTCTTTTTGTTTCTCCCTGCTTTTGGGCAGGGGGGATCCTCTGTGTCTCAGGTAACGTCATGCTGACCCCAACCAGTTCATCAATTAAAAATGAAACAACTATGTGCTTCTGAAAATACTTCTTTTCTTAAACTAACTGGATGCCTAAACTTTGATAATTCTAGGTATTAATTACAAGTTGAGAGATGTCAAAGAACTTACTTGCATATTTCCAATGAGTAATGCAAAGAGAACCAACCCCAAAGTCGCAATTATGATGGCAAAACTTATTTCTCCAACATTAGTGCTTGTTAAAAGACTTTGTCCTAGAGAGCTGCACGTACGAACCAAAGTGAGCACTGGAATTACAGATTCATGGGGGGTATTTTGCATGTCCTGTGGAAATGAAACTGTCCAATTTTGTTCAAGGAAGAAAGGTAAAGGGTCATCCCATACCTTTTCACCTAGTATGTAAGCTACCAATTGGGGGGGGGGGGGGGGGGGAGGGGGGGAATGGGGATTATAGGATCTGTCATTCCACTTCCAAGAAACTAAACAGTGCAATAAGATAATTACTTTGGCCAAACTTGCTTGACATTTAACAAGCACTACCTTTTCCTTGCATTTGACAGCACACTTCCATCCTCTAAAGAAGTAGTTTGATGACCAAGCTAGAGTGACTGAAAATTGGATAATTATGAAAAACTATAACAAAAATGATTCTGTAGAAAAATAAGAGAAAACTTGTAACAGATGCTAGGAAAAGAGATGGAAGCATTCTAGATTTTGCAAGAAACACAAGGTAATCCTTTCATTTCCATGGACGTGCAAATTCCCCAAGTAAAAAGGGAGTTTAAGAAAGTATCTTACCTCAGGTTCTTCAGGCCCCACCAAAGGCAATAGAAGTACTTATTGACGAACAATGAGGATGTAACACCGGATGTCAATGCATCGCCATAGATACCAAATGGATAAGAATTATTGTTTGGGTCACATAGATTTGTGACATTGCTGGATTGGAACCAGGTGACTCTATCAGGCGTTCTTGACCCTGTCGCAATCAAAGAAACTATACTGACAAGATGAAGTCTCAAGATCACATGCATGTCTCCAGCACGCTTCTTGTCTCTCAATTGATAGGAGGTACCAGCAAGCTCCTAAAACCTAGATTTACAGAACAATTGAAGAGCAACAAATGGGTTGAGATCATGTTTTAGCTTACATGGAAATAAAAGTAAATAGCTTCAGAAAATTGGTAAATAATTTACACTCCATTTGTTTGCCAGGAAGAGGAGGGGGTGTTACCACCTCTGAATCTTACAAAAGATTCAATTTTTTGGGTCCTTTTTTTTCATTTTGGTTTGACTTCGTGGCAACAAAAGGAGCACTATGCTAAAGTTTTATTCAACTATTATGTAATTCACCCACCCCACTTCAAACCCATTCTTAAACAACCAAGAAATTGATAAAACATCAATCATCAAGACACCAATAATAGTGTGGACTCAATGATATACCAAATAAGGTATCAGAATGAGCTAAATGTGCTACTTCCCCATCTCTACTAAGATCCCCATGTCAGTTATGAAAACAGTAGCTACGCAAACTAATAGCAGAACAATGAAAAGTCAAGCATGACAAAATGAAATATGAACCTAACACAATATGGTGAACCAAACAGGGTTGATACAAGAAAGAAAACAATTTCATAGCGAGATCCATGTGGTTTGGCAACTGACCACTCCACATATAAGACATGCATGCCTGATACAACTATACGCAAGTGACCACCGACCTGACACAAAATGTGTACTTAAAACCAAATGCGAATGGCAGATTTCTTTGTACTTACATGGCTTGCCAACATGTAGAGTATCAAGTTATAGGCAGCCCCTGCCCATGCTGTTTCAGTCACAAGACCAGTAGCCTTAACAATTTGTGATGAGAGCGGAAATATAAGAAAAAGTCTGGGCAGGTACTGGAAAATGAGAATGAAGCGAAGGACATTTTTAGTGTTCATCATCATCGAACCCTTAAGATTGGGGATAATAACCCAAATTAAAACCTGAAACATAAATAATAAACAAAGGGCTTAACATGTTGGATCGCTAAAATGCAATAGAAAGGCTGCAACTGAACTGAAATGGAAAAATTAAAAATTGCTTGGCATACCTGAGGAAGGGGCAGTGCAGCAATGAGATCGATCCAAAACCCCTTTTTCAGGTACCTTAATGCAATCTTGGAGCGGTCTATAACAAGCTCTCCTCTCCCGAAAACACGAGAAGAAGGTGCAACAAAAGCCTTACGAAACCGAACAAAAATCTGAATCATGTAAAATACATCTGCAATTGATCTTATAATTGTGAGGACAACTTCAAGGGTAATTCCAATATCTATGCAAACATTGCCTCTGACCATTGGCAAGTAAAAGAATAGAGGGTCCACAAACAAAGAAACTAAACATGCTACTAAGAAAATCTTGTTCCATCTGCGAATGGTCTGTCCTCGAGGATCCAATATCTTTTTCTTCACTCTCTCATAGTCCTCAGAGAATACTCTGGATAATACTTTAGCTTTCAATGATCTTCCAGTTTTTACTGTCTCCCTCTTAGAGCTTGATTCTGCTATCTGTGTTCCATCAATCTTGTATTTGACCGTAGGTACACTATCCCCATTGCTTGTTGGGAATTTGGCTAATTCTAGATCATCTTGGAATCTGATATTTGTATATAAACATTTGATTTAGAAGGTGATTGACCATGTAACTATATGCTGACAATAAGCATTACCATAACAATAACAACAGATTGAAATAATGAACATTGATCAAATATAAATTCTATGAGAAACAGCTAGCAATAGAAAGTAAAGAATTCAAAAGCGTCAGACCTTACGGATCTTGAATCATATGCCATGGTGCTTAATAAACAATTCTCGCCGCCGTGGCTTCAATTAGAGGAGGATTTGATCTGCAATACAATATAGATAAACAAGAGGCCGGTGAATATCAGGCCATGAACATGAATAACCTGGAAATGACCGGTGATGAGTCCTGAGCCACAAGAGCAAAAGTGACACCTTTTATGGCTTCTTTCAACAGGAATCGTGTGAAGAAATGAAAAGAAATATCCATCAACTTAAACATGGAGTAATTAAGACTCTCTCTCTCTCTCTCTCTCTCTCTCTCTCTCCTTTTTAGACGAAAAGTATAAGTCAAACATGTGACCAATTTCTTTGAATTTCTTTCTGTTGCCTTCAATTATAAAATTGATCTAGTATATAAAAAGTTTTGAATTGGTCTTATCATGATTCTAAGAAAAGGGGAAAAATTGCTAGAAGAAAGTTTTAGAGAGAGAAACTTACAAACATTATATATTCTTTGAAACCAGTCTCTTGCATTCTGTAGTACGCTCTGTGTTTTATGACTTCCTTGTTCCTTGTAAGCTAATGCTTTCTCATTCCTCACTGATTCTTATTAGTCAGTACTAAAAGTAGAAAGATAGAAAACCCAGAAACAGAACAAAAAAATTATTTGAATACTTATTACCAAACAAGGAATGAGCTGAAAAAAAAAGTGGCGTGATATACAATATAGTGTCAGAACATGGAGAATCTATCTCCTCTTGTTCTTGTCACCCAAAAAATAAAGATTTGTTTATATGATTAATTTCCAGTTCAAAATTTTAGAAAAGGAAAGAAGAGTTAACATAAGGAAGCAGAATATCAATGTGCAATCTTGTACCGACTATATGGATATGTATGTGTCTGTGTGTGTATATGTATATGTATATGTTTATATATATTTATGAGAGAACCGAGGAAAAAAAAACCATGAATCTCTCTCTCTGTCTCCGGACAAGAGGAGGTTCAGAATGGGGTGGAAATGTGGAAGAAGTTTTCAGTTTTTTATTCAATCTGTAACAATGGAGTGTTGTTTTTTTCTGTAAAGATCCGAGGAGGTGACTACGTTGGATTTTATTACTCTACTTTTCTTTCCAACATGGGGCCGAACTTCTTTTCTTTTTCCTTCCTTTTTTTTTTTTTTCCCCTCTCCCCGTAACGTATGGACGGGTTCACACTCTGGACGGCGGATAAACGCTCAGCTCGAATTGAACCATATTCTGGCACCATATTCATGGAAATGGAACCCAAAGTAGGGAAAACGTGGTTGAAACTTGAAAGTGCAAGGAAAGGAAAATTTAAGAGAGAGAGAGAGGGAAATTATTATTGTTCCTTTGTTTGGATTGCAATTCGAGATTATTTATATATATATAAACACATATACTATTTGATAACTATATATTTTTAGATAAAGATTTTTTTTGAAATTTATGAAATTATACTCATATCAACTATTTTTACTGACAAATAATAAATATTTTTTTCAGTTAATATTTTTTTCAAAAATGACAAAACTCTTCCTTTAGTGTTTATTATTTTTGCATTTTTTCATTTTTGATCAATTTTTTTAAATTTTATTATTTTATTTTTTTTATTTTATATAAAAATAAATTTAAGATTTTAATCAATATTTATTTGAAAAAAATAAAAAAAAATTGGTCAAATTGAAAAATTTTTAAAAAAAGAAAAAGAAAAAGAAAAACACATGAAATGGACAATTTTATCATTTTAAAAAGAAAAAAATAATTAGAGGGAATATTTCTAGTTTGTCAAATAGAGTAAAACTGTCAAAATAATTTTAGAAAATTCAGAAGAAATTAGTGTAATTATCGAAAATTTCAGAGAATGTCAATATAATTTATTCTATATTTCTTATCATTAGTTTCATAATTTTTAGTTCTTGAATTAAAGTCATATTGATATTTTAAGAAAATTTATTAAAATGAGTTTTTTTATGTTTCCAAATTTCTTTACTTCTAAACAGGTTGAACAAGTGAGTTTAAAGTTTAATCTTTTCCTCCAAAAGACTTTGATATCATTCTATGCGAACTCTTTTTTTTCCTTCAAATCACTCAAAAGTTGCATATTGATCAACTTCAAAAATTACATATTTTTATAAATTTAACTACCATGTAATATAAGAAAAAGTGGTATTTATAGAGAGAGAATAGATTTAAGGTTTCAATTATTAGTATTAATAATTAAAAAAATAGTAAATTATACTGACATCTTCTGAGGTTTCTGTCAATTATACTAACTTTTTTCGAGATTTCTAAAATTACACTAACCTCTTCTATTTTACCTAACAATATAGAAAAACTGCCCTCCAGTCAAAATTTTTAATAAAAATAACAAAATTATCCATTTTATTTATTTATTTTTCATTTTCTCAATTTTAACCAATTTTTTCTAGAGTTTTTAAAACATTTTCCTATTTTTTATTTAAACAAATTAAGGTTTTAATCAATATTTATTTAAAAAATTTAAAAAATGGTCAAAATTGAAAAAAAAAAAAAAAAACATAAAAAAGATAATTTTGTTATTTTAAAGAAAAAAGTTAATTGGAATGAGATTGTCAGATAAAGTAAGAGGGTCAATATAATTTCAAAAATTTCAAGAGAGATCAATGTAATTGTCAGAAATCTCAAAAAACGTGAGTATAATTTATCAAAAGAAAAATTACTAAAATCCCCTCAATAAAAATCATAAATCCAAAAATCCCACAAAAAAAAATTGTACATTCACAAAACTCAAATAAATAAATCTTGGAGCAAAAAATATCCAACCATTTCAAAAAATTCCATCCAAAAACAATATTATCTGGACATAAATACCCTCCTCCAATCTAAATTCATCCAAACGGATGCATATATCAGGGCATTACTTTCAACTATTTTAGCTTATGGTTTTTTGTTTTGAAATTAGAAAAATAGATTTTTATTCCAGCCGTTCATCAGTAAATAAGTGAACTAGTGATTAGGCAATATATGACAGCCACAATCACCAATGCTCTAAGCTGTCATTTGTCACAAGATTCACCCCTTCTGATCATATCGTTCGTCTGTAAACAAGGTGGCAGTATAACTCAATTGAACTAGAGATTAGGCAATATATGACAGCCGCAATCACCAATGCTCTAAGCTGTCATTTATTACAAGATTCACCCTTCTTATTACGTGTCACCATCATGCATCATTGTCATCCGTACTAAGAATCGTTGCCGACCACATTTAGAATCTTATTACTGTCACCACATTTAATGTTTGTTTAGTTTAAGTTGCGTTTGATTAGTGATTCAAATATAATATTTTAAATTTTTTTAAAAATTTTATAATTAATTTTTTAAAACTGTGAAAATATATTTAAATATGATAATCTAAATTAAAAAAAATTAAAATTAATAACTTGTTAAATGCGTATCCCGCGTTTTGAAATTCAACATTTGTATTTAAAAATCTAACTGAAACCTTAGTCATTGATCACTTTCAGATTACCTCTCTTCAATATTATTTTATTTCGTGACCGAAATTCTATTCAAATGATACAAATGTTCATTTCTTACACAGTTGATACAAGTTTAATTTTTCTTCCTTTACTTTTATATTAAAAAAAATTACAATTCTAGAGCCAATATTTTCACCATTAAGTCCATGGATTTATTAAAAAATATATTTATAAAATTATTTCAATTGTTAACTAAATTTAAAATGAAAAAGAATTCATATGTACAAAAAGTAATTACATTTATGTATAAACGTGGTGCATTTCTATATTACGGACTCACTTTTGTAGAAGCAGTGGTATATTTCTATACATTTAATGTTAATTTTTTTATATAATTTTGAATTAAATAATATTAATTAAATTACTGTTGTTCATCAGTCAGAAAGAAACCAAATATAGGAAAAGAAATTCATCCAACTTATTTTTTAAAATTATTTTAATTGTTAACAAAATCTAAAAATAAAATATATACATATATATAGATATATATATATATATAGACAAATATTGGTACAAAAATGTATGTACTAAATACCCACTTTTTGTACATATGTATTTTTTATTTTAAATTTGGTAAAAAATCAAAAAAATTTGAAAAAAATTAGGTTGGATGAATTTTTTTCTTATAATTGATTCTTTTGTAATACTTCGACAACTCTAATTTAACTAGAATTATTTAATCCATAATTACATAAAAAATTTGCCAATGCTTGTAAATTTTTTAAATACATGTACAAAAATGTATTATTTGTACGAAAATATACCAGTCTTGTACAGAATTGTATCACTATTTGCATTATTGTTCGAAAATGGTAGCTATTGGAATTCTCATATTATAAAAAAAATGTACAAGTATCATTACAAAAATGTAGTATTGCTTGTGCAAAAATGTATTAAGTACCAATTCAAAAACATAAAGGTCTCCTTCTCAAATATGACTCCATACTTCTCTCTATATTCCCATAGACCAAAAAAAAATCCAGTAATAAAGTAATATGGAGTTTTTTCATAATTATGCAAATCAAATTTAAACAAATCACATCAATAAAGTCATAATAATACTTTAATTTAAGATATATGTCACGTATTTAATTTAAATTTGCATGATCGTAAAAAACCTTCATACTACTTGATCGTGACTCCTCCCCAGAACTAAACCGAAATTTTAGGGTGAACTAATTTAAAAAAAGCCAAAATCTTATGTGTATAAAAAAGATTTTCTAAAATTTGAGGTGAGTTAAAGTCCGACCTAGTCCACTCACACCCCCACCCTTGGATATGCATATATATATATATATATATATATATATATATATATCACTTAATCATATATGTCCCCACCCCCACAACCCCTTTGTGATTGATTTTTCAGTATTGAGGAAGGAAAGAAAAGAAGATGATGGGTTGGTGAAATAGGGTGAAACAGAGCGGCAGTGAAGAAGTGGATAAAGAAGAAAAAAATTGGTGACTTGTCTATCATGTGACATGGAAATTTTAGTCAATTCAGCACCCATTACTTTAATAGTAATTTTTTAGTGTAAATGCAATTTTAGCATTTCCTTATCAGCTTTATTATAAATACCCAAAACTAGTTTCTCCATGTGTAAAAAGTCAATATTCGTTAGGTTAAGTCAAATTTTTCATTTTTTTTTTTTAGATTTTTAATCTGGTCAAAATCTTTGATGGGCTTTTTAGAATGAATTTTTTTTTTTAAAAAAAAAGGGGTTTTGGTATTTTTCCCCAAAAAAAAAAAAAAGATTTGTTAGAAATTTGTTATGCCCCTACCCTTGGAGTACCTTGATTGATAAAAGTCAAGCATCCAAAATATAAAAATGAAATCACAAGATTAAGTAATCTTCATTGCCAAATGGGTAGTAGATAAAAGAATATTAAAAAAAGGCAAAGGAACAAATTTTCCACACTATGATTTGATATTTTCCCATTGGAAGGTAGCAAGTAGTTCAAACAATAGGTTTATAATCATTATTATTTTAGTTGACTTTGTAAATACACTATTATGCCACTAAAGGTTATTTCTTGGGATAGAAGAAGTCAATCTTGATTTTGTGACATAATATCTGCATTTCAATCGTTAAAACAAGAGCATTATATGGTAGATAATAAATCTCTTGGGTAAATTATATTCTTACGAGGTTTTTAATCATTACGCTTAATATTTTTAAAAATTTTAATAATTATACTAATATTTTTTGAGATTTTAAAATTTTATTGGCCGTTTTTATTTTTAATGATAAATAATAAATATCTTCTTTTAGTTAAATTTTTTTAAAATGATAAAATTGTTCATTTCATGTCTTTTTTTTTTTTACATTTTCTTAATTTTGACTAATTTTTTTTAAATTTTTAAAATAAATTTTTTTTATTTTATATAAAAAATAGATTTAAGGTTATAATCAATATTTATTTAAAATGAAAAAGAACGGTCAAAAATGGAAAAAAAAATGTAAAAAAAAATGACAATAATAGGATTGTCATTTTAAAAAAAAATTGACTGAAGAAGATTATTTGTATTTTATTAAATAAAGTAAGAGAAGTCAATATAATTTTAAAAATTTCAAGTATAATCAATGTAATTGTCAAAAACAAGAAGTTATTGTCAATGTAATTTTATCCTAATCTCTTTTCTAGTTGACGTAATTTCAAGTATAATTAATATAATTATCAGAAATTTCATATTAGTAAATATAATTTTACCCTAATCTCTTTTCTAACCTTTTTCTTTTATTTTTGCAGTAAAGACTGTCTTTTCAGCTGAACTTGAAGGATTTAAGGCTATTTACTAGCAACAGTATACCTATTGGGCTCAAAAAAGACAGTTATCAAATTTTG
The DNA here is from genome assembly GCA_008638375.1 of Nyssa sinensis. NCBI lineage: Eukaryota > Viridiplantae > Streptophyta > Magnoliopsida > Cornales > Nyssaceae > Nyssa > Nyssa sinensis. The sequence continues at coordinate 56,767,406 of CM018031.1, read as the reverse complement.
TTTTCCCTTGTGTCTAATCCTTGCAATGCCAGGCAACTCCTGATGACTTTTTGCAGTATTAATTTGGCCCCATACATGACCAAATAACTGCATCATGACCAATGGGAGCTGTCTCCCTTAAATCCATATTTCAAATCTAGAAAAAAAAAAAAAAAGAATTTTTCAACGGAAGAAAAAGTATAAGAAACGACTTTTGATTCATTTTATAATTTGTCTGCCACTTAAGGTGGTCAAATTTAACTATGTGAGTGTTTAGTGTGGTTCACTTGAGGTTGTCAAATTAGTCATTTGGAAAAATTATGTAGTTAGGTGTATCTGATTTTCATACAAGTTTTTTTCTTACTAACCAAACTTCTAATAAATTTATATATATATATATATATATATATATTTTACTCTTTCTTCTATTTTTTATCACTCTCCACTTAATCAAACAGAACCTAAGAAAAATGTCCTAAAAAATTTAGAGTAAACAGTCACATACGTCTTACTTTACTTGAATGTTTGACAATCTAAGCACACAAGTAGAATTCAAACACCTCAACAAACGATACTCTATATAAGAGAATAAACTCTTTTTATACTCATCAATCTTAAGGATGAAAAATAAAATGAAAAAAAATTGATTAATTTGGAGCAAAAATACTTTGTATTCTTTCATCAATTTTCTGCCTAATGACTAGGCTACATAATAAGATAACCCTTTTGTTAGGACTTTCAGTTTTGTTGAGTATTAACTAATCCGTGTTTGATAAAATTATTGAGTTGTATTTAATTCAAGTCATGATACTCAAGTCTTGTGATCATTATTGCAGTTCATGGGATTATGAAGATTCTTTAAGGATGGTAACAATGGTAGTTGAGGTATAATTTCTTGAATTTAATACACCATGAATTCACACACACACACACACACATTTCATTTAGTCAAAATGTTTTCAAATCATAAGTGTATTTAAATTATGTTTTAACGTTCTCGTTCAAACCAGCATTGGTTTCGATCGAACAACCAAGATAGTAACCAACATGACATAAGTGTTGAAAAAAATGGGTTTAAGCATATTAAATTAGCTATCTTTTAGCTAAAATTAAAGTAGTTCCTTCAAATTAATTTTGGTGGGTACACATGGGAATGTGTTCTCCTCCATGAGGAGATGAAGATTATATATTGGGTTGCTCAAAACCATTAAGGAGTAAATGAGAAATTGCCTCCAAACATCACCACTTGAAAATGGTAACAAAAGCTTTAAGTTTGAAAAAAAGCTTGTGTCCCACATAGGATGGAAACAAGACTTTTAAAGAGTATATATACACCTACCTTGGACTGGGGTTTGGGCCCCAAGGGGCACCCCAATTTTGTGGAAGGGGAAGACTTAGCACATGCTTGGTTCACCACACGCAGGCCATCCGCCGCCCCGTCCCGTACCGAACCGGGCCGGGTTCGGGGCTTGGGTGTACATATCTTTTTAGAGAAAATTTATTTAAAATTTTCCAAACCCGAAACGTTGTCGTTTTGCGACATGCGTATGGTTACCGTTGGGAGTCCAGGACTTTGTCGTTTTAGGAAGCGTTGTTTGACTGAATGGGCGTCTTCCACAGATGCGACTGTGTTTGTTCGCCATGAACAGACACGACCCAAGCTTCATGCCTATACCAAACAGTCATGAGCGAGTCTCTAAATAGGATACGATACAAGCATTCTGATTCATTCATTCATTCAATTCATTTTGCATATCGTCTTTATTTTGAGAGAGAGTTCTGGACAAGTTCTAGTTCGACAGACAACCATTGGTAGTGCTTGCCTTTGTGTTGGGAGATCATTTTATCCTGGGAAACAAGTTGCCAAGAACTCTTTAGCACCACTGAGAGAGCAATAAATTGTCTTAAGGAAACTGTGTCCAACACAAGACTTGATCAGTTTCTGTATTCGGCAAATTTCCATTTCTACGATTCTGTATTCTGCAAATAGGTTCTATTTTTATTGCTTTATTTCTGTTCTGTTCTTCAATTTACTTATAGTTTATGTACTGTTATATATATATTAGTTTTATTTTCTCAATTCTGCCTACTTGTTCTGAAGTTCAGAACTGGAAGACCAAAAACTACAGATCTGAAATTCAGAACTGATCTGAACTAGAAGACCAGAAACTACAGATCTAAAATTCAGAACTCATCTGAACTGGAAGACCAAAAACTATAGATCTGAAATTCAAAACTGATCTGAACTAGAAGACTAGAAACTACAGATCTAAAGTTCAGAACTGATCTGAACTGGAAGACCAGAAACTACAGATCTGAAGTTCAGAACAGGAAGACCTGAAATACAGACCTTAAACTTCAGTTCTGAAATTCAGAACTGCAAACTACAAACCTGAAATACAGACCTTAAACTTCAGTTCTGAAATTCAGAACTTGAAATACAAAAATTCACAAACCTTCAAATTCAGTTCTGTAATCCAGAACTTGAAATTTAGAAAATACAGAACTTAAAATTCAGTTCTGTTTTAACAGTTCTAGTATACTGGTTTGGTTTATGCAAAAATATATTTACAAAATTTGCCTACATTTACAGAATTTGATTCTGAAATTTATTTTTACTAAATTTGAATATCTTGAATGCAAACAGTAATGGCTACTGATTCTACTCCTCCTCCTAACCCGACAGTTACGGTGGTGCCTCCTCCTACGCCTTTAATGGCACCTATGACTGTGAGTCATGGAGAGAGGCCAGAGAAGTTTAATGGGACAGATTTCAAGAGGTGGCAACAAAAGATGCTGTTCTACTTGACCACTTTAAATTTGGCTCGTTTCCTTCGAGAAGATGCTCTCGCATTGAAGGAAAATGAAACTGATAAGCAGGTAGTTGCCGCTGTGGAAGCATGGAAGCATGCTGATTTCTTGTGCCGCAATTACATCCTAAATGGCTTGGACAACACATTATATAATGTGTATTACGCCTTCAATACTGCAAGAGAATTGTGGGAATCCTTAGACAAGAAGTACAAGACTGAGGATGCAGGGCTCAAGAAGTTTGTAGGGGAAAAATTCCTAGACTACAAGATGCTTGATTCCAAGACTGTTATCAGCCAAGTTTAAGATCTACAAGTGATTTTGCATGACATACATGCAGAAGGGATGTCTCTTAGTGAACCCTTCCAAGTGGCTGCAATTATTGAAAAATTGCCACCCTTGTGAAAAGAATTCAAGAATTACCTAAAGCATAAGTGAAAGGAAATGAGACTTGAAGACTTGATAGTAAGGGTGAGAATTGAGGAAGACAACCTTGCATCTGAAAAGAAGGCAGGCAAGGCCATCATGGAATCTAAGGCCAATGTTGTGGAACAAGGGCAAAGCTCTGGCAATAACAAGAAGAGGAAGCACAATGGGAATGGTCCCAAACAAGGTCCTACTAAAAAGTTCCAAGGTAAGTGCTATGTGTGCTACAAGCAAGGGCACCGTGCTAAAGATTGCCGTAGTCGCAAGGACTAAGGAAATCCAACCAAGAAACGCCCTCAAGCCAATGTGACTGAAATGGACAGTCTTTCAGATGATGTCTCAGACATGAACCTCTCAGCCGTAGTCTCCGAGGTGAACTTCATTGGCAACAATACCAAGGAATGGTGGGTGGACACAAGGGCTACTCGTCATGTTTGCTCAGATAAGAAAATGTTCTCATCATATCATAGTATAAATAATGGAGAACAACTCTTTATGGGCAACTCCTCTTCTTCCAAGGTTGAAGGCCAAGGGAAGGTGGTATTGAAAATGATATTGGGCAAGGAACTTACTCTCAATGATGTGCTACATGTGCCAAAAATTCGAAAGAATCTAGTGTCTGGATCATTGTTAAGTAAGAAGGGCTTCAAGTTGGTGTTTGTCTCAGACAAGTTCATCTTACCAAAAATGGGATGTATGTAGAGAAGGGGTACATAAGCAATGGGCTCTTCAAAATGAATGTAATGACCATTGTACCTCCTACTAAGAATATTAATAATAAGAACACATCTTCTGCTTATATGCTTGAGTCTTCAAATGTTTGGCATGGTAGACTAGGACATGTTAATTATGATACATTGCGTAGATTAATTAATATGGAATGTTTGCCTAAATTTGAAATAGATCCAAATCATAAATGTGAGATTTGTATGGAATCTTACAAGAACTTATTTTCAATCAATTGAAAGAAGTAGTGAACCTCTAGAATTAATACATTCAGATATTTGTGATCTGAAATTTATTCAAACTAGAGGTGGTAAGAAATATTTTCTTATATTTATTGATGATTGCACAAGATATTGTTATGTTTACTTATTGAGAAGTAAAGATGAGACATTGGAAATGTTTATTCATTTCAAAAATGAGGTTGAGAATCAACTTGATAAGAAGATCAAGATATTGAGAAGCGATAGAGGTGGTGAATATGAAGCACCTTTTGGTGAGTTTTGTTCACAACATGGTATAATACACCAAACTACTGCACCCTATTCACCTCAACAAAATGGGATTACTGAACGTAAGAATAGAACTTTAAAAGAAATGATGAATGCATTACTATTAAGTTCTGGACTACCTCAAAATTTGTGGGGGGAAGCAATTCTTTCCACAAATTATATTCTCAACCGAATACCTCAGAAGAAAACCAATAAATCCCCTTACGAGTTGTGGAAAGGTCGAAGACCTTCTTACAAATACTTAAAAGTGTGGGGATGTTTGGCTAAAGTGGCGGTACCTATACCTAAAAAGGTTAAAATAGGACCAAAAACAATTGATTGTGTTTTTATTGGGTATATTCATAATAGTAGTGCATATTGCTTTCTGATTCATAAATCAAAAATTTTTGATATGCATGTCAATACTATTATCGAGTCAAGGAATGCATCTTTCTTTGAAAATGTATTTCCTTACAAATCCACACAAGAGGCGAACTCAAGTAAAAGAACTCATGATACTACAATAAGCAGTAGTCAAGGCCAACAAGATGATGATGAACCCAGACGCAGCAAAAGAGCTAGAACATCAAAATCTTTTGGTCTAGATTTTCTAACATATTTGTTAGAAGATGAGCCTCAAAGCTTTAAAGAAGCAATATCGAGCCCTGAAGCTCCATATTGGAAAGATGCTATAAATGATGAAGTAGAATCCATTCTGCAAAATCATACATGGGAACTAGTGGATCTTCCACCAGGTTCAAAACCTCTTGGATATAAGTGGATATTCAAAAAGAAAATGAAGGCAGATGGATCTATTGACAAATACAAAGCTAGGCTGGTTATCAAAGGTTACAAGCAAAGGGAAGGCTTGGATTATTTTGATACAAATTCACCAATCACGAGAATATCATCCATTCGAATGTTAATAGTTACTGCAGCTATACACAATCTCGAAATACATCAAATGGATGTAAAGACAGCTTTCTTAAATGGTGACTTGGATGAAGAAATATATATGAAACAATCCGAAGGGTTTATTGTTCCAAGTCAAGAAAAGAAAGTTTGTCGGCTTGTTAAATCCCTTTATGGATTAAAGCAAGCACCAAAGCAGTGGCATGAGAAATTTGACAGTGTAATGATGTCAAATGGGTTCAAAATCAACGAGTGTGACAAATGTGTATATGTCAAGAACACCGAACATGGGTTTGTCATTATTTGTCTCTATGTTGATGATATGCTCATTATGGGTAGTAATAATGAAGTCATTAAAACTACCAAGAAAATGTTGAATAACAAATTTGACATGAAGGACTTAGGTGTTGCCGATGTTATACTTAGGATAAAAATCTCTGAAACATCAGATGGACTAATATTATCTCAATCACATTACATTGAGAAAATTCTCAAGAAATTTAAACAAGATGATAGTAGTCCAGCGAGGAACACCTGTAGATGTAAATCTACATTTATCCAAGAATAATGGCAAAAGCATATCACAACTAGATTATGCACAAATAATTAGCAACCTAATGTATGTCATGAATTGTACCCGTTCCAGATATAGCTTATGCTGTCAGCAAATTGAGTAGATATACAAGTAATCCAGGTCCTAACCATTGGAAGGCAATAGTTAGGGTTTTGAGGTATTTGAAATATACCCAAAACTATGGATTGTACTACTCAAAATATCCAGCAGTACTTGAAGGATACTGTGACGCAAATTGGATATCCGACTCCAAAGACTCAAAGTCCACAAGTGGCTATCTATTTACACTTGGTGATGGAGCAGTGTCTTGGAAATCTTCTAAGCAAACGTGCATTGCCAAATCCACGATAGGAATCTGAGTTTATTGCACTTGATAAAGCTGGTGAAGAAGCAGAGTAGGCTTCGTCACTTCCTAGAAGATATTCCAATATAGCCTAAAACCTGTGCCCGCTATCTGTATTCATTGCGATAGTCAATCAGCGATTGGTAGAGCATAGAGTTATATGTATAGCAGTAAGTCTCGACATATTCGTCGAAGACATAATACCGTGAAACAACTTCTCTCTAATGGTATTATGACCATTGAATACATAAGGTCAAAAGATAACATTGCGGATCCGTTAACTAAAGGTTTGACCTAGAGAACAAGTAAGTAAATCATCGAGGGGAATGGGTTTAAAGCCTATACGCTAAAGAGTCGCCATAATGGCAACCCAACCTAGCTGACTGGAGATCCCAAGATCTAGGTTCAAAGAGACAACCGAATTGTGTGTGACTCATTGAGATCACTATGGAGATCAAACTCCCACTCATTCCTATGATTAGAATAGTGATGCCTGCAGCATTGCATAAGGTAAGCTAAGTTTTTAATGATTCTTATATCTTGTTAAAGACGAGTGGAGTATAGCAGAATACTTATCATAAGAAGTCACCTATATGAGTGTGAATTGGGCCGGTTCTATGAGAATGATAAAGGCTAAATTCTCTAGGAGCACTCATGAAACCAGGAATTGTTCAGGGCCAAAATGAACACAATCGTGAGAACCAACTATGTCAGGAAAGATTCTGTGTGAATGCTGTTGTCTTGGTTTACACAAACGATTGAACAGTTCAAGACATCATGTTCACTGATCAATCAGTAACCCCGATAGCATTTCACAAGGGAAGGTTCAAGGCCACAAGCTACCTTTCTCTATACAGGAAATTTCCAAATGAACTCTCTCTTAGTGTTTGCATGACATTTGCATTACTTTCAGTCAATTTCATTTATGTGGAGGATTGTTGAAAAAAATGGGTTTGAGCATATTAAATTAGCTATCTTTTAGCTAAAATTAAAGTGGTTCCCACAAGTTAATTTAGGTGGGTCCACATGGGAATGTGTTCTCCTCATGAGGAGATGAAGATTATATATTGGGTTGCTCAAAACCATTAAGGAGTGAATGACAAATTGCCTCCAAACATCACTACTTGAAAATGGTAACAAAAGCTTTAAGCCTTGAAGAAAAGCTTGTGTCCCACATAGGATGGGAGGCTTTTAAAGAGTATATATACACCTACCTTGGAGTGGGGTTTGGGCTCCTAAGGGGCACCCCATTTTTGTGGAAGGGGGAGGACCTTAGCACATGCTTGGTTCACCACACACACGTGCGTGCGCGGCCGTCGCCACCCCGCCCGCACCGAACTGGGCCGAGCTTGGGTTGCTGTGTATATATCTTTTTAGAGAAAATTTATTTAAAATTTTCCAAACCTGAAACGTTTTCGTTTTGCGACGTGCATATGGTTACCGTTGGGAGTCCAAAACTCTGTCAGTTTTGGAAGCAGCTGTTTGACTGAATGAGCGTCTTGCACAGACGCGACTGTGTCTGTTCAGCCATGAACAAACACGACCTAAGCTTTATGCCTGTACCAAACAGTCATGAGCGAGTCTATAAATAGGACAATATCACAAGCATTCTGATTCATTCATTAATTCAATTCATTTGCATATCGTCTTCATTTTGAGAAGAGAGTTTTGGACAAGTTCTGGTTCGACATACAACCATTGGTAAGTGCTTGCCTTTGTAGTTGGGAGATCATTTTATCCTGGGAGACAAATTGCCAAAAACTCTTTAGCACCACTGAGAGGGCAATAAATTGTCTTAAGGAAATTGTGTTCCAACACAAGACTTGATTCAGTTTCTGTATTCGGTAAATTTCCATTTCTACGATTTTGTATTTTGCAAACAGGTTTTGTTTTTATTGCTTTTATTTCTGTTCTGTTCTTCAATTTAATTATAGTTTTTGTACTGTTATATATATTACTAACAATAAGTTCGTTCTCTCTCATTCAAATGACCACGACAGTGAGTTCCTTTAAGTTTTATTTCAAAAGCTCGTTCAAACGAACAAAAACTCGTTCAAACAAACTTCGAGAAAATTGACGAACTATGTTCAATTTTTATAAGGATTCCTTGTGTTTTAACCCTAATATATAAAAAGATTTTACACGAAATTTGAAGTACTTTTAGCAGTTGCTATAATTTATCCTTATTCCAAAAGTTTTTTTAGGGTATATATTTATAATCATTCACATCCATGGCTTATTGATTTAAGAACCCCATCATATACTTCTTCTTCATCAATACAATACAAGTTTGTGGAATTCAAGCTAAATGCAATCGGTAGAATTCGAGGTTGCGTGGAGATTCCTAGCTACGATTGAAATGTTCCGTTTGTGGATTCGAAGCGAAAATTTACTTGAAAAGCATTTGTGGATTCGAGTTAGAAGAGATTTAGTACAAAAACAAGGCTTGAGGTACTGAGTCATTATGTCTAACACATTTGTAATCACCAAAGCTCTTCTAGTGAATTCAAGTATCTAGGTTCAGCGCCCCAAAATTTTTCAAAGCAGATACAATTGATTTGCGGTGGTTTCCTAGTCAACAAAAATCGGTATGTTCATTTTTTTATTATTATTATTATTGCTTTATTACTTTAATTGGTAATTCACACTGATTTGTTGTTGCGCGCACTGGAATATAAGTTTCACTAAATTAAAAATGAGAATCTTAATCATTGTTGGATTAAAAAAAATTTTAATTTGCAAGTTGACCTATTCACCCTCCCTTGATGTCAAGGTTCTCTCATCTAGTTACACATAGGCCTATCACCTTCTCTTATCCATAAACCTCTTAGTTTGAAAAAAGAAAAGAAAAAAGATTTAATATCATGCCTCAAATACAACTATCTGGAGAGATTTTTTTTAATACAACAATTGGAGGAGGAGGAATTGAACTCACGCCAATTGCATGAGTGGACACTTAAATCACTCGAATAGAATCTCAGTCCTATTATCTAAACAAATTTTAGTAGTTTAGTTTTTTGAAAAAATAATAATTCAAAAAACCATCACAAATGAGGTTTGCAGCTTTATTTGAATCAAATTCATCTACAAGTAGTGGAAGAGATAATTCAAATTTAGGAAGGGCAGAGATATAAGGCCATATTTGTTTCATAAATTGAATAAGGATGGATTAGCTATCTCTTCACTAATAGTGATAGGATTAGCAATCTCACCCTTCTCATTCTATTATTTTATACATGCTATGGGTCATTATTTACTCTCAATACTATTAATGAGCTATTTTCTATTTTACCAAACACCGACTTCACAAAAATATAAGAACTAATTTATCCACGCCCTTTCCTGAACCAACAAACAAACATATCATTATCCTCTTTGAAAGTATTTATAGATTGATAGAAATAAAACTTTTTCTATGACTTGTGATCAAATCTTCATCCTGAATGAAAAGGAATCCATTTTCTTAGTTTTGATGTGATTGTCATTCCATTTTTGCCATTTTTGCTCTTGTAAGCTTTCCTAGAATTTTGGCTGCGTAAAGGGTAATTTTGTAAATGAAATTACAAGGGATAGGTTTTTTTTTTTTTTTTTTTTTTTCCCTTCTTCTTAGGTCAGGTCACCTGGCATTAATGGGTGGGGTAGGTGCACTCTTCTTGGGTAGACAGCGGTGCTTAGTTTAATGAAAAAATATATGACATAAAAATATTAAAAATACATATAGAAATGAGCATGGATGTATAATTCAAAAGTTAATTACAAATATGAAATAGAATAAAAAAAATATGACAGTAAAATAGAAATAGTGTATTATTATGGATAGAAATAAGTATGGGTATAATACAATCAATAATAAAAAAAACTTTGGGACTAAAATAATGCAATGGTTATATATTATTTATTTCAATATATTATAATGTTTATATATGGAAGTCTCAGGTTCGGGTACCGAAATAGCCCTTCGCTTGTGTAACGTAGTCGAAAGAATTTCATGTACTGGACTTAGAAATTTTGAAAAAAAAAATTAAAAATCATATTTTTGACCTTTTCTTGTAATGTATTATCAATTAATAAGAAATTAAAGATAAATAGAAAAATAATATTTGAATGGCTATGTATTTATACCCATGTGATGTCCGTAAATTCACATAGAATAAGATCTGTTAGTAGGGTAAATGATAATGGGTCTCACCCTTATGAAAGTACATGAATAACATATGAACACAAACACATGAATCATAAATCATTGCTCTGAATAAAATCATATTTTTATGTAAGTATTTAAACAAAATTACATAATCATGACTAATGTATTTTCTTTTGCCTCTTGTATCCTAATTTCAAAAATTAAATTTCAGTTTCAATAATTTTGTTACACAAAATCTAAAAGATTTTTTACACATACTATAGAATTCAACACGTTAACCCAAAAACAATTTAACCAAAAAAATTAATTTTTTTTAGGATTACGTTTTCATAAATAAAAATGCTAGTATCTACTATTTTATTAGCTATATTGTTTACTAATACTGCTAGGAAAAGAAAAAGATAAGTTAGTTTATTCGAGATGAAAAGATTCATCTTTCTCACACATATGACTTTATCAGTTGTACACACACAGTTATTAGAATTTCTCCCACACACGATTTTGGTTCGAATCGCTGCACACACATAGTTATTAGAATTATCAACAAAAAAAATTTCCATAAAAAAATTTCAAGGAAAAAAATTTTCTGACATTTTTCTTATTGTTTGGGGTAATTTGGAGAAAAATAAAAGGATTCTTAATTTTCAACATATTTCAATTATAAAATAAAAAAGCAATCCCAATACACAAAATAATTGAATAACTTTTGGATAAATTACACTGACTTCCTATGAGATTTATGACATTTACACTAACTTCTCTTGAAGTTTTTGAAATTATATTGACCTCCCATACTTTACAAAATAATATACAGATGCCTCCCTTCTATTAATTCTTTTTTTCCAAAATGACAAAACTATCTCTTTTATTTATTTATTTTTACATTTTTCTAATTTTGACCAATTTATTCTAACTTTTTTTTAAATATTTTTTCATTTTTTTATATAAAAATAAATTTAAGGTTTTTATCAATATTTGTTTGAAAAATAAAAAAATGGTCAAGTTGAAAATAAAAATAAAAATTGTAGTTTTGTCATTTTGAATAAAAAATTGATTGGAGTGAGGTATCTATATATTATTTTGTAAAGTATAGAAAATTAGTATAATTTCAGAAACTTTAAAAAGATCAGTGTAATTGTCATAAATCTCAAGAAAAATCAGTGTAATTTATCCATAACTTTTTTATTGTTCCAAGGTTTGTCCTCTAAATAAATATTAAATCCCAAATTCCTAAAAAAATATTTTAATTCCCAACAGTTATCTGACAAAAAAAAAAAAACTTTTAATTAAAGAATTCTCTCAATGCGTCAGTCAAACAATGCATCAGTCAAACAATGCATCAAAAAATAAAAAGAATATTTAAATTAAAGGGAATTGAAAGAATCTATAAATGAAGAGAAGAGTCTTGTGCATGGAGTATGGACTTCTGGTTTGGCTGCTATTTGCTTTAATATCAATTTATATTCTTTGAATTAGATTTGTTTATTCCAATATGACACAAAAAATATAATCCAATTATCTGTTTGATCCGAATTTGTTAACTTGTTTACTTAAATGAAATGAATGCGGATTAAATAAATCTAATATGTTACTTTTATTAATATGCAAGTCCAATGTGTTAATGATTTGATTCAATTAAAGACAACATGTATATTAATCTTAACATATTATATATTTTAAATTTATATAATAGATTAGATTTTAATTTATATAAGATTTTATTAAGTTTTATATATTTTAAATTTTATGTATTATATATACACTATAATATAATATTTATATATTAAAATTTATTGTATCAAATCCAATCTAATAATTAATAAATTCAAATTAAAAATAAAATTTCGTAAATACATCAAATTTTTAGATCAATCTAATTAATAATTTTCTTAATAAATAAAATTGAGATCAACAAATTCATTTACATACTAATAGGTACGGATAATAATTTAACCCATCATGTTGAGAACTCGTCATCTATAATAGGAAAAATTTGAGTAAAGTTATGTCAACTCCTTAAAATTTGGAGGAAGCTTAGGGTGAAGACACCCCGTCGTGTCCCACCCCATCCTGTCTCATCTCGATTATATAAAATAATAATAAAATAACATATTTCACTTTTGAAGATTTAAAATCGTGATTTCTCTTATATAAAATCACACAAGATGTTATCCCATAATTAAAAATTTTGATAAATACGTTTTTTAATTACAAAATCATGCTTATTCATTCTGTCTAATTTTTATTTATTTATTGTGATAGTGTTCAAGCTTTTAGAAGAAAGCTATAACACTTATTTAATATGTCCAACCATCCATAGACTTCACATCTGGTTGGATGTAGTATTTGTTTTTTTGGGTGGTCGAAAACAATTTTCCTTTATTTTTTTTATTTTTTCTTCAATAATTACCAAGTTCGTTTGAGGCCACAATATAAATAGGTTATATTGACCCACAAAATTTCTAGTTGAATTGAATGGAGTTGAAGAAAGGAACTGGTCATAAAAAATAATGATAAATTATACTGACTTTTTATAAAATTTTTGAAATAACACTAACGTTTCCTATTTTTAATGATAAATTATAAAAACCTCCCTTCTAATTTTAATTTTTTTCAAAGTGACACAAATACCACTTTTCATTTATTCTTTTTACATTTTTTCAAACTTTTTTTATAGATTTTTTTTTCATTTTATATAAAAAAAATAAATTCAAGATAAATAACTTATATTTTTTAGTCAACAAATATTTTAATTAATATTTATTTGAAAATGAAAAAAAAATATTAGGAAAAAAAATGGTCAAAATTTTTAAAAAGTAAAAAAAAAAACATGAAAAGAACACTTTTGTCATTTTAAAAAAAATAATACTAGAAATTTTTTTTTTTTGTAATTTATGAATAAAAGTATGAGATAGTATAATTTCAGAAATCTCAATAAAGATCTTTACAATTGTTAAAAATTTCAGAAACGTCAGTGATAGGCCATAAAGTAACAGACCAATTCAAACATGACACGTGTACAGTGCACTTGGGTATACAGATTAAGAAAAGCTTTCTTATCCAGAACAGTGAGGGTACTGAACAGTACACCACCTCCAGATCTAGCTTCTCCAGAGCTTGCGCCTCTAGAGCTGGCGCCTCAAGTGCTGCCCCCAGCAACTGAGCTGGCCTCTAGAGCTTTTGCCTTCAGAGTTGGTGCCTCAAGCACTGGCACAACCAACAAGCACTGCCTCTAGAGCAGAAGGGGTTTCGAACTAGTCACTGCTTTCCATGGACTTCCGACCTCGGAACAAGGAAATAGTATTCAACAAGAAAACTGTCACTCACGAATATCTCTCAAACGCAGTATCTAACATGGTAATTGCTATCCTCCGATGATCGAATCTCTCTATTCATGACTCCAAATCCTAATCAACTAAAAAAATCTCTAGCCTATAAATAAAATCCTAAGACAGCGAATTTGGAACTCCTATCGAGTAAAAAATACAGCATCAATCAGTATAATTTACCTAATAAAATAAAATACACAAAGAAATGAACACACACGTACACACACATATGTTATCTTATCGAGATTGAAGAAGTAACACCCTCCCATTCCTCATTCCATCACTGACCATGTTGTTCTGTCCCGTGCAATGTTCGTGACGGTGGGCGACATTTTCGTAAATCCGAATAACACCAGGGGCTTGTGTATAATTGCCGCCAGGAGATTATGAAGATCGATTAAAGATAAGTCGACAAGCCAGGGAGATCTCGGGCCCCCGACCGACCCAGCCCAGCTCTGTCACCCTTGATGTGTTGGCATCACAGCGTCGAAAAACCAAATCCTCTGATGTTGGCATTAATCATAACCATTCATTGGCTGTCCATTCTAGAAGGTGCCCGCGATTGGTCAGCAGTAGACTGGATTGAATCAAAGATGGCCGACAAAGTGGGACCCATCTATCCCCTACTTATCTTCACGTGGCATGATAATCATATTTTTACAAATTTTCTTACTTTCATTTTCATGTTTGTATTGTCTCAAAATTTGTATTTGGTCATCTGTAATTAAAATTTTAATTTGTTTTTTATGTTTTGATTTTACTTTTTCAGAACATTAAAAGTACAGTTCAATTCCTAAACACACTTTTGTGCAGATGCCATGGCTAATCTGAGTGTAGCTCAAAGAAACCCTTTGATAGTGCTCGATAGTGCTGGATACTCCGCTTAAGGAAATCTCCAACTGGTTATTGGCTGACCTCTGCATGAACCAACTTTGAGAGAAATCTCTGAATGGGGTTACCTATTTCTCTCTTTCTTTGTTGTTTCCTGTCTTTAATCCTCCTAACCAAAATAAAAAAATTAAAACAACACCCACTAACATATGCTTTTAGGCCTAGTTTGGCGGAGCAGGAGAAAGGAGAAAACGTCTGGATGCTTCCGTGATTTTCAACAGAGCAAAGAACAGCCTGTTCCTACGACCGTATTTTTATTATCCTAATGTGTATGCAAATATACAATCACACTTCTTACAACACAATGTTTTAAATATATCATATATAACACTCCCAAATTGCTGAAGGACTCCACATTTATGAATTGAGATGATTGAATTTCCTTTAAACACTTAATAAACTCTAAAATCAAGAATAATTTTATAATTTCATTTATTACAGTAAAATTCCTTAGTTATTTGTTAAGTGCAAGACTGGCAGAATTTTTACTCAAAACAATATGCAAGTGGGACATCTATAATCACGTTCTTCTCGTTCTCAAGAAATGTTAGTGCCGTTTATAAGAAAATTTATTTCATGTGACTGTCAAACAGTGTAATATACAATATTATGTTTCTATCATTCACAATGGATCGTAGTAAAACTTACAAATACTAATGTGATACTCACATGTAATAATTTTTTTATTCATAGTAATTCTTAGTCTCAATTTTCCAAGTTGGTATATGAATCATGATTCACATAGTATTTACTATTTAGGATTAGGGCAAGTAGACATTTTCATGCTTATGTATGTCTTAGGTTTGAATCCAAACAATAGGAAACTAAAAATTATAGTCTCAACCAAAATACAAACCAATAACTGATTTAAGTTATGACTATCACACTAATTTGTGGCTTCAAAATCACAATTGGGCTAGTGTGGAAGTGGATTTGAATTCACCTCAAATGGAACTTGACATGAAGACCAAAAACTCAAAACCATTTAACAGGGTCCAGGTCCAAGAAGACTCAGTCCCATTGACACAGTTTATCCGAATATTTCTAATCCAAATTCACCAGCTCTAGAATTATCTACTTCTAGACTTTTCTTTCAATTAGTTATACACACGTGTGCGTGTGGGCGTGTGACATCTATTTGAACATCTAGACCATTAACAATGACTTGTATTTTTTTTTTTAAATATAGGAGCAACAATAATATTATTTTAAAATTTTTCTCGTGATTCGCAAAACATTAATATTATGTGTCAAGTCAATCTTGGTAATAAATTAATTTTGAATACAAGAATGCAAAAAATTATTCTAGGCACGTATGTGCGCATGGTACAAAATTCAAACTCGAATCTAGTCATATTAAAAAATAGATTTTAACCAGAGTCTTGATGCTTTTTCACATATCATTGGTAAATAATATGCTTTTTTTTTTTATCACTAGTAAATAATATGTTTCCAAACCACTAATGATCTTCTTCCTTGGACACTTTTCCAAACCGTAATTAACTATTTTTTTCTAATAAGCAGGTATCTGAACTAACTTGCACACACCTCGACTAAAAATTGAAACATTTAGCACTATTGTTTTAGAAAAAATATGGCATCATTAGGTATTTAGTTCCTAATGTCAAAATAAGCTTTTTAAGCATGTGCCCCCCCCTTTCATAAGATAGTTCACATTGTTTTCCTGGTCAATCTTGGTAAATGGAATTAATACAAATCAACCTTTGTTGACTTCTTCAAGAACACCCCAAAAAAAAAAAAAGGAACTTCTGATATATAATGTGATTTAAGGGTTATTACTTAAGATAATTATAGAATAACCAAAATCAACACTGAATATAATAGTTCATTATACGTTCCACCCACCTACGAGAAAGGCGTTGAGCCTTCAACAAAGCTGCACATTAGAATAAAGACTTCGAATGGGTCAAATTCCATTACTCCCTGCTCTGCAAGCCATCCCTATTCTTTGTTATATTATCAGGCCGTCAAATAACAACATTTTTAATAATTACATCCATACTATGTTCACATTGGCTTTCTAAAGCTAAATAACAATGGATTTTGCTCATTCAATCAACCTTTGTTTGGTAAGCTAGTAAAATTGGTCTTGCGCGTTTAGATTTTATACATATTACACACACACACACACACACACACACCCTATGTCCCAATTGGGATTATTTGAACTCTCAATCTCCTACTTTAAAGGCAGGGGTGGAAGTGATACCATTCAAACTCACTCTTACAACTTACAAGCAAAAGATTAGAGGCCTGTAGTATGGGCGCAGGCCGAGCATTAAGGATCCAAAACATGTCCCCTAATTGCATAGCTAAGCCAAGCATAATTTGGAATGCACATACGACGTTTCAATTTACTTCTTTTGTATTTTCATTGCATCAATGAGCAGGATTTCCAACTCAAATGATCAAGCAAACTGAAGATTCTACAAAAAAAAAAAAACCAAAGCAATTTAACGCAATACAGGGAGCAAAATTCGGGACAAATCATGTCGAGGAATTAGATTATTCGCCTGGGGTGAAAGGAAATAAAAATAAATACCTTCTCTGGAACAAGACTTCAGAAGAGTGAATAGAACTACTTGTTTTCGTATTCCTGTGAAGCAGAAGCAGCTTTTTTCAAACACGATCTCATGATCTTTCCAAGCTTGAAGCAAGCATCAAGGCATAGTTCCATTGGCTGTTCATGGATGAATGATGATACATTAACTTCATTAGCCCCATCATAGTTTATCTATTCTATCAGTTTTACAGAAGTGTTATTCTTCAAGTGGCCCTTTTTCTTTTCTATTTCTTTTAGTAGTCTTAAAATATCCTTGATTTTGAATCTATGTGCATATAAATGTATAACAATATTCTACAAATGCTTGTGTAAGAACAACTTTTCTCACCACTGTTCAAAACTTTTTTTCCCCGATAATGGGAACCTCAAATAAATAGCTTAATAAAGTAGAGAAATCTTCAAGCCAAAGGTGCATGCAAACATGCAAGTGCCAGCATCCAACTCTCAATGCACAGAAGTGCATCAAATATGCTGACTAATACATTATCTTATACAAGAAATTAAATACTCAGAAGTGGAAAAGAAGTTTGGCGAAGCAGCATATAAAGCAACATAAGCATGCCAGAAAACTGCCATACCTCGTGAATCTTTGCAGTTGGCCATTCTCCTGTGAGAGTCAGCTGAGTGTCCTCATTACGAGAAGGCATACAAGTGGTCATTAGACTTCCATCTTGGTAGTTTCTTCTTCTGAAATAGGATCAATGACAAGGTTCTTCCCCAGACAAGACTAGACACACACAAACACGGAAAAAAAAGTGTGAAACATGAGAAATCAACAATAGGACAAAACTCTTTAAGAGTCCTGAAAAAACCATATAAATGTTGATAAGTAATTAGAACTCTATAGTAGAGTTATGGATCTTTGATAAAGATGGTTCATCAAACTGCTGGTACATTGAGTTCTGGTTATAATCTACCTTTCTGGTAAAATATAGATGTTGGCATGCCTGTTGTTTTGATTAATAATCTCAAACAAATTAGTCAGATCACATGGTTTTAAATTGGGGTCACGGGATACGACTCGGTCGCGGTGTAACAGTATCGGAAATATCGGGTCATTCATAACGGGAATTGGAAACCGCAATTATAATTTTTTTTCAAATACTAACAAATCTCTTAAAAATCATTAATATGCCTATCTTGACTACAATTATCACATTTTAATAATATTTTACTATTATTTTTCAATTTTCTAACACCTGAAAAATATTTTTCTTGTAAATAACACTAAAAGATATTTTATATGAATTTTTTTATAAAACTAAACTAATGAGAAGTATCATTTAATTTGAATAACAATACAACAAGTAATATAAATAATAACAAAAACTGATTATAAGCATGAAAATCAATATAGTGTGATTAGGTATAGAATAAATTTTTTAAAAAAAATTTGAGGCCAAAAAGCCTTTTTCAATTTGTATTGACTCAAATGTTTTAATAATCCATTTCAAAAATTTTTGTATTATTTTGTTAAGTATTTCTCTTGTATATAAATCTTATAAAAATAGAAATCATAAGAATTCTACAAAAAATATATATTAAAAATTAAAAATCAAAAGAAAATTAAAATTTGAAAAAAAAAATCTTAAAACAGTTGTAACAGTCTTGTAACGGCCATGACAGTCTAATTACGGCCCGTAATGGCCAATATGACTGTGAATTTTAGTCACATTGATATATCGGCCAGTATCGATATCGGAGGGTCAAAAAACTGATACGTGACAATCGATACATAACGTAACGGCCGTTATTACCATGCCAGAGCCACCCTATAACCACCGAATCCTCAACCAACCAACCAACATGCTTTGGATCTATCTCAGTAAGAGGATTATCGGTCACATTTTAATTTCCATTTCCCACATAAAAACACCTTAACTGCATGAGCCCAAGCTAAATAATTCAAACCAGTCAACTTCCTAGATGTGATACATTTAGGCATATCATCATCCCTCAACAATGAAGGCTATTCCTCAGCCAAGGCAACAAATCAAGACCAAAAACTCCAAAAAGAAAACAAATGAAGTACTCACAAACACCAATATGGCAAAAACCTAAACTCGACTTAGAAACAAACCAAAGACATCCAAGCATGATACCCAGTACACCACGAACCTAACACACCCTAACACAACTAGCTACCCTTCGGGAAAAATAAAAATGTAGCTCTAAACACAGGGCCAAACGACTTTCTAGGCCAAAAATTGCAAAAAAAAATGATCAAATGGTCATGCGTCTACCCCAAGAAAGATTTGTAGGACAAAGTCGCACTCCTCATATGTAGATCAAACCATCAAACAAGAATCAAAAGCTCCAAAAATGTAGATCGAAAAAAACAAGTTTGAAATTCCAAAAATAGGAAAATGCATTCAAATGGATTCAAAAAACTTTGAAAAAAAAAATCACCGAAGACATTAGCATGAGGAGACAAAACTAGCTTTATCTTTTGGTCATCGAGAAGTCATCAAAAAATGATGATGTCATGCTGGCATAATCAGTTGGAATGCTGATGTCAACAAGAACTGTGGTCTCTATTTTTTCTGCTGTGTTCTGAAAAATTTCTTTCCAAAACCATTTGCTCTAATACCAACTTATGTTCTACAACATGAAGATTTGGGTTAGAAGAAGAGAATAAAGAGGAAGAAGAGAGAGAGAAATTAAACAAAGCTTAGGGTTCATCATCTATTATGTCCTTGCACCTTGTATATATATTAACATAGGACCATAGTACAATAGTACCCTTACGGTAAAAAGACAAATGCAAAATAATAATAATCTAACTCTAACGGAACCAAAACTTCTAAGAGTAAAGTTCATTAACTAATTGGATATATATTGTTGCATGTAAACTTTAAACTTACTGCCACCAGATTCCAATACTAATGCAAAAACATCCACAGTTGTCTTGGGGAAACTATCTAGTATTATAGCACCCTCCAAAGCTTTATGCAGCATTGAGAAGAACTCTTTGTTGTCTGATCCCTAACATTTTTGAGGACTTCAATATTAGATCAACCCTAACACATAAAGGACTTTAAATATTAGATAAAATAATTGGAATTTAAGAAAAATGGGGAAATTGCGTATGAAACAAGGATTTACAGAATCCACATTGCCCACATACCTGTCCACGGACTGGGGGGCCAAAAGTTGTATAACTGACATTACAATTCAGCCGCCCTATATCACTGCCTTCTTACTTTCCCATGGCCCGAAGCTGAAACAAGAACACATTACTAAGAGATAGTGTAAGGGTCTAACCGGTGACTAGAAAGTCATATCAGAAAATCTAAGAACTGACCAAAAGGTAAAAGAGAAGAAGAAGAAACTCCGGGGGGTTGGGCTGGGGAAGGAAGGTAAGCAATAATAGAGTAAGTACACAAAAGCAGTGCTAGTCATCGGCTGTTCTGAGCGAATCAAATGTAAAGATGTAGCAGCAACATAACAAAACACAATCAGACACATATCATGCATTACAAAGCTATATTAAAGGAGGAACTTCTCAAAGATCCTCTCTTAGAGAATGTTTTTGGCTATCTTCTGGTTTTATTAAGCTCTAGCCATTTGCCTCCTTTTCCAGGGTTTCACATTATAACATTCATGCATTAAGTCTGGAGCAAACGGTTGGACATCCTTGATAAATGCCTACATCCCATGCCCATGGATACAAATGAGTACATGATGCATAAAAAAAAATTCATTGAAGACTGTGGACAGCTAAACATGTTGTTGACACCATGGTGAAAGAGATTGTGATATTGGAACATATTGACACCAAGCATCCGGGGCATCAAAAACCCTAATGAATCAAAGTGAGAAAACTTGAGTGTTGAGACTTGAGAGCACTTAAAAGCTGTAGGTAATCTTGGCCGGCCTAAATGGTATTAAAAAAATTCCAAACAATGTTACAAAACCAAAAAAAAAAAAATAGAGTGATATAATTATAAATAAATGCCCAACGTATCTAGAATCAAAATATTACTGGAGTGCGACAGTCAATCACTAGATGAAGAATACTTGGACAGCCACCTTTCTCTCCAAATGTTGAAAAGTCAAGCAGCAGGACATTCATTTTTTAAGAACTTTGACTGCTAATTTTGCAATTAAAAATTGAAGGTTTTTTGCATTCAATCAATCTAAACAGAGTGAATTGGTCCCTAAGGAACCACCAAAAGGGCTGAAGGGGGGCACATTTTGTAACATTCCAAAACAATGTTACAAAACCAAAAAAAAAAAAATAGAGTGATATAATTATAAATAAATGCCCAACGTATCTAGAATCAAAATATTACTGGAGTGCGACAGTCAATCACTAGATGAAGAATACTTGGACAGCCACCTTTCTCTCCAAATGTTGAAAAGTCAAGCAGCAGGACATTCATTTTTTAAGAACTTTGACTGCTAATTTTGCAATTAAAAATTGAAGGTTTTTTGCATTCAATCAATCTAAACAGAGTGAATTGGTCCCTAAGGAACCACCAAAAGGGCTGAAGGGGGGCACATTTTGAACAAGCTCATTCAAGTGTGTGAGGAGGTCACATCAACAGCCAAATGCTTACGCTTTGGCCGTATTGCTCAATCTGTGAGTGCCTTTCTTTCCCCCCAAGCCCCCAACTAGAAGTTTTGAGATATTTTATGGCTCTATCATGATATACTAACAAGGTCATCAAAATAATAACTGTTAGTTGTATAAGGTTCTATGTGACAACAGCAAGATCAAGGCTCCATAGTAGGACCACCAACTAGTGTAGAAGGTTCCTACAACTAAGACTGCAAAACAAAATTTTATGACAAACATAATCACACAGTTGAGAGCTTGATATACATTGTTGGCCCATTCTCGACTAACTTAAGCTTTTGGAGCAACCAGTGAACTAACATGGTATCAGAACCTTAGTTAAGTCTCTCTATTTGCATTTATTCTCTATTTAGTTTGTTTGTGAAAAAGTGAACTATGTTCTATTCTGTGTTTGTTTGCCACTTCACGCGCGAGTCTGGGGTCGCACATGAGGGGGAGTGTTGAGAGCTTAATATACATTGTTGGCCCATTTTCTAATAACTAAAGCTTTTGGAGCAACTAGTGAACTAACACACATGAACATCATAAAATTTGAGATAGGCCCCTCTTAAACATCCATTCTCCACATGTAGGGGAGAAAGAGCTATCAATAAAATAATAGATATACTTACACCGACACAATGACCTTGGTATTTCCAAACCCAGCATAAGCAGATCCTGAAGCAGCATTCACTACACCAGTCCTTAAAACTGCAAGCATCCAACCAAATAGTGCTCTTATTTGTAGAAGAACCAAAAAATGTTATTACAATCAAACATAGATGGCAAAAATTGGGGGAGAAAACGAAAAAAAAAAAAGATGAGCAGATAATCTTCAAAAATCAATGTTTGTCTTGGCATGGTATACAGTGCTACAATGTAATAACCCCAAACTACATGTAATTAATCAATTCCACAATACATGATTAAGGAAAGACAGATACCTCAGTTTTCAAAAAATAAAAAGATGCCTTCTAATTAACAGAACCTCACCTACCCTGGTCAAAAACAGTAAAACTAGCAAACAGGCCCAACTGAATCATGGTTCTCAACATAACACTTGCCATCATACTATTGAAAATGTTAGAGTCAGATTATTATTTTTTTGTATTTGTCTTTTCACCAAAAGGGACTATAGTACTTTAGTCTCATGTGTGCGTGTGTGTGTGTGTGTGTATATATATATATATAAGGTGTAAGGGCATAATAGACTGATTAAGCTTTGTTTATACAACTTCAATGCCATTATGGATAAAAGCTGTTGATCTCATGATTTAATCAGCATTAATCATATAACAGGAATTACCAAATAGCACCCTATTTTTTCATCCTTCAAATGGTCTAAAGCAGCAAAGTACCTATATAAGAAGGTATAGACCAATCACGTGTCTTATTTTTTTTCAAAAAATTAAATAGCACAGATGACTATTTATATGAAAAAATGTTGACCTAAATCCATCGGTTCAACCATGGTTCATACTGCAGAATGGGCAACTCACACTTAAACTTAAAAGAGCCATTGGGCAGTAATAGCCCAAAAGCCACTAAAGGAACAGGCAGGTGAGCTGAACCATGCAAACGAGAGGCTTCCAACGCTCTGAGAGAGAGAGAGAGAGAGAGAGAGAGTTATCCTTGTCTATCGGAATACACACATTTTGATACAAATGGAAACTACCCCCCAAATCCAAAGGGATTGCCTTTCCATAGCAGATGAAGCTTATGAAGAAAAAGTCATGATAAGGACCCCGAGATGATAGTTTATCATATACAATTCCAAATTATTTTGAGAAACTAACTCTTATATAAAGGAGAGTACTCCACCCAGGGGAGGGAAAAGAAAAGGCCTTCCTACAAAGAAGACTAAAGTACCTGATAATGAGAAGTGCAAGGAAATAAAGAAAAGGGAATCTCTGTTTGCCTGAAGATGGCATGCCACAAGTAAAGGAAATAGCTTGGGTGTCCTTTGAAGTGAAAAGAAAGAAAAACAAAACTTATGACCCATAACATGAAGTGTACCTCCATCCATATTGTAACACTAACGACTACAAGCACAGAGATGAGAAATCAGCCAATCACTGAACAATATTTCATATTTTCTATTAAATAATTTTGTCCAATAATTTTGTCAGGGTAAGCAAACATGGATGTGTTCTTTTGTTAATAAGAAAATTGGCAAGTAAGCACAAAGATTACGAATCTCTTTCTGCATTCAAGCCTGTTCTTAGTCGCACAAACTTTTGTTGTGGGTGTAAGCCTTGAAAGTACCCGAACGCATAATAGATAGATGTTTTGTTCTTGGAGATAATTGCATTTTGATTGACTCATTGATATGAGGAAAAATAAAGAAAGTAAGTTCAATCAAAAGGGCATGTTCTTCAATGCAGATTAACAACTCCTCAGCTAATCTAAGCAATAAAAATCTTCTTTCTAATTCCAGTAGTGTGCATTATCATGTGGTCTTGCTCAATAACCTCAATATTACACTCCAATACTGAAGAGATTTGCTCCAATGATGAACCCTATCACCTAAAACACTGAGAGACACGTGCACCCAAGCACACCTTAGTATTACACTCAAATACTGAAGCAATTTTCTCCAATGATGAACCCTATCACCTAAAACACTGAGAGACACATGCACCCAAGCACACAATCACAACTTCTAAGGTATAAAATCATGTTTGTGATCTTGCTCAAGAACCTTAGTATTACACTCCAATACTGAAACAATTTTCTCCAATGATGAACCCTATCACCAAAAACAGTGAGACCAGAAGATTGCAATAAAGCAGGACAAGATGGCCCAAGGTGAAAATTCATAGGAAACCCACAAACTCATTTTGGTTAACTATAAAGTAGTTCACATCTTAAACCAGGCATAAGCATTCCATGAAGTAGCACAACAAATTCAGGATCATGTATATGCTATGAAGCATGAATACTTTATTTTGGCTCACGTATTCGTGTCGAACACATGTCGGACACTGACACTCTCAGACACTTTCCAGACACATGTTGGACACACGAAAAAAGAGTGTCCATATATATACATATATTTTTATTTTTTTTGAATTTCAGACATGTTTTCAACACATTATGGACATGTTTTCTATTTTTTTCTTCTTTTTTTTGGATTGTTTCTCCTTTTTCTCATCTTCTCCGTAGTTCTTTCTTTGGATACACACACACACACACATATATATATATAGATATATATTTTATGTAATAGTTAATAAATTTGTTTTGAAATTTTAATTATGGATGTTGGTGATTAAATGAAAAAGTTTTTAAAATTTTATTTAATGACTTTGTTATTTTAATTGAAATAATGTTAAGTTTTTATTAAATGGTCATATAAAAAATATTACAAAATTATATATATTCAACGTGTTCCTGACGTGTTAGTGTCCTACTTTTTGAGAAATAACGTGTAATGCGTATTCAGTGTCAGTGTTGTATCCATGCTTCTTAGTGTACATGTGTTCATGATTCTATTGCATTCGTTCCATGAATTAAGAGAAACATAAAACACAGAAAATTGCAAGCAGTTCCACACTTTCACCTATAAGATTGAAACACAACTGGACAATTAAATGACAGGGAATATTGAATTCAAATACCACTGGCCGTTGTCCTTATAAAGAAGCCTAGTACAATTGTACTACATAAATCACCAAAAATACAGTTCTTTTTTACTTTTGCAGTGAAAAAAGAAAAAAAAAAACTCATGCATGTATTTGTGTCCACTTGATTCTCCAGAAAATACACAGTACACAGAGAAATTGCCTTGAAGCACAGCTTCGCCAAATCAAAACATCAATCGACAGTGAAAAATCTTCAATCCACAAAAAAGGAAATAAAAGGTGAAAAAAGGTATCACACGATCAATCAATCAACCGAATGGCATTTGATGGACTAAAAGAAAAACAGAGCTTAACATGAACACCCAACAATAAGAGAGAGAGAGAGAGAGAGAGACATAGACAGAAAGGGATAGATTAAACATAATGATTAAGTAGATGATTGAACACGATCAGGCCGAGCGCTACTCCATTCAATCAAATTAACTCAAACACTATTATTTATTAAAAATAAACATCTACATAACAACGAGAGAGGGAGAGAGAGCATACAGGCAGGCCTACACTGTTGGAAGTCATGGCCGTCCGGGCGAACCCAATCGACGTCTTTGAAAATGGGTGGTCTCTTCTTATTTTGTGTCGTCGGCGACTGCGAGTACGTTGGCCATCTCTCTCCTTACTTCCTCGTCTTTACGAAGTTGCATACTCGTTTAGAGTAGTGAAAGCGCAGCAGATCACACACCCTACTGCGCTGAGACTAGAGAGGACTTTGTCACCTGAGTCGGCCCACTGGCCAAGGCCGCATAGGAGGCAGGTTTACATCATTCGGGTTATCCAAATCCCAAGACGGCGTCGTATGCGAGCTCAGATTTGGGCGTATACAATATATAGTTTTGTGTTTGTGTATATACATATAAAACACTGACGAAAGTCTGAAGCAACATTAAAAAGATGAATGATGATGCTGTGGACTCCTGGTATTTGCAGCACAAATTTGGGATTTGGCTTCGCAATTTCGAAGAAGGGGGAAATACCCATTTATTAGATACCGGCCTCGTCTCGCTATGGTTTCGCTGACTGCTTGTGGGGCTTTTGGCGTCCCCCAACTCCTGCAAGGAAGGTCAGTTTCTACTACTGCTGCCACTACCTCCTAATTGCACCTGCAAATATGTATGTGTGTAATAGTGCGTGCTTGTATATATTGTTTTGACAGTGACATGGACGTGATGGGTTACACTAGAGATTTATAAATGTTATGGGAGTATATATCTGTTGCACGGACGTGAATGGGTTACACTCTAGATTTATAAATGTTATGGGAGTATATATCTGTTGCACTTTCTTTTATAAAAAAAAAATATTAATTGTTTATTATTCTTAATCTATTACGTGATCACGGAATACACCTTAGAACATCTTCAAATCTTAAAATTTGAAAAAAAAAAATAAAAAAAATTCTCAAACCTATCTTCAAATTTGCATCAAATTTGAAAATATGAATAGTAATTTTAATTTTGATTTTCAAATTTAAAGATTTACTATTTATTCTTTAAATCACTATTCATGTAATATTTATCAATTAATTATTTTTATAATACATTTAACTAATAATTGATTATTTTATATTATTTAAATAAATATTTAAAATTTGAAATTAATTTATCTAGAATTTTTTTTAATTATTATTAATTATTAATTTTTTCACAACTTTCAACTATTTTAATTTGTAATTTCTTGAATATATCATAGAGTTTTTAACCAAAAAAAAAAGTGATAAATAATTAAAGTTTGGATAAATATATGTTAGAATTAGGAAATTTATTCTTAGCCTTATTTACGTTTCTATTTTAGGTCATGTTGACCATCTATTATTCTCTTTGTATTTCCTTTATTTCATTTCCTTATTTAATTAGGAATGTATTGTGTATATATATGAGGTTGAAGTAATTAGAATATATAACTTTGCCCAAATCTCTTTTTGGTTTTAGAGCCTAAGAAAGCTCTCTTTCTCTCCCCCCTCAATCTCGCCTATCCACCCCCCATCATCCAACCCCTGCTGCACCACACCTAGCCCCTGCTGCAGGCCCTCGCGACCCCGGTCGCCCATCATAGCCCTATCGCCAACCACAGGCAACTTCTCTAGCAAGGTCGGCAACCACCTGTGACCTCTCAGGACTCTCTAGTCCTTCGCGCAACCTCGATGCTGCACCTGTTG
The DNA here is from genome assembly GCA_008638375.1 of Nyssa sinensis. NCBI lineage: Eukaryota > Viridiplantae > Streptophyta > Magnoliopsida > Cornales > Nyssaceae > Nyssa > Nyssa sinensis. Next base: position 56,739,842 of record CM018031.1, on the reverse strand, counting down.
GTCTCCTTGGCCCATCTGTGATGTGTTAAAACCTCTCTGTGCTCCTCTTCTGTTGTCTGGGTAGCCGAGTGTCCAGCTGCCCGTGTCTTGTAAGCCGTTTTTTGTACAACTATCGTTCTTTTGTTGCCGATTCATTATTCGGCTTTGTTTCTCGTCTGTTCGTTCTAGTTTTTTTGGACCTGTCTCATGGCTGATTTAGGTAAAGATGTTGTTCCTACTGATCGTTCGACTCCTGTGGTTGCTTGTCCGGATCTCTCTCTTGCCCAACATATACTGGCTCAACGCATCATGAGCGTGTTATTAAATGGAAAAAACTTTCATGCTTGGTCTCGCTCTTTCTGCCTCTTTCTAGGTAGAAAACGCAAGACCGGCTAGTTTCTTGAAAAGATGCCGAAGCCGTCTGAATCTGACCCCACGTTTGAACAATGGGATATGGACAATTGAATCAGTTTGGGTTGGATGTTCAACTCGATGGTGTAGAGGATCTATAATATGTTCATGTATCATGAGACTGTCCATGGTCTGTGGTCTGCACTGTCTAAGATGTCCGCCCATGCACACTATGATTCTCAGATTTTTGAGCTTTATCGGGATATATCTCATGCCTCCCAAGCCACCTTGGGTCTATCGGTTGCTGACTTCTTTGGTTATCTCCAGACCAGAAGGGAGGAGTTGGCTCAGTATGAGCCCCTTAGTGACTTTACCACTGATGGTGATGGTGAGTCCAAACGTCTTGATCGTAGGCATAAATATCAGTTTCTGATGGGTTTGAAACCTGAGTTTGAGGCTCTTAGGGCTCAGATTTTGAACACCTCTCCTATGCCTTCTCTTTACGAGGTGTTTGCTACTGTGGATGGCGATGAACGCCGGCGCCGTCTTATTCCTCCGACACCAACTTCACAGATTGAGATATCTCCTTCCGTTCCTTATCAGATGGCCTTTGCTGTTTCTTTGGGCTCTCGTCCGGCGGGTAACCGTCCATATTGTCAGCACTGCCACAAACTCGGCCATGTCGTTGATCGCTGCTTTGATCTCCATCCTGAGTTAAAGCAGGGTTATTCCAAGAACTGGAACCAGAGGAATCAAGGGAACCGAGACCGAGGAAATGGGCTACTAGTACAGGTGCCATTGCAAAGACTGCACCTGCTCTAGCTATTTCAGATTATAGTTAGCTTCAGGCATAGATCGCTCAGCTTCAGTCACACCTAGGCTTAGGTCCTGCTCCTCCGGGGACTACCTCATCTGCTTGTCCCACGGCTACACTTGCCACAGGTATCCCTACTACTCTTCATGTTAAGTCAAGCCATCCCACTTGGATTTTGGATTCCGGAGCTAATAATCACATGACTGGTGAGTTATCTATTTGTCTTCTCCAGTTACCCCTGTTGTTCAGTCTGTCCATATTGCAGATGGGTCATCTATCCAGATCAGTAGTTAGGGTGATGCAATCCTGTCTTCAGACATCACTCTTCCTTCTGTTTTTTATGTCCCTAATTTTGTTTACAATCTTCTCTATGTCAGTTTACTTGCAAAAAATCTTAGTTGTGCTGTGATTTTCCTACCCAATCATTGTCGCTTACAGGACCTGACTTCGAAGAAGATTTTTGGCAAGGGATATGAGCGCGATGGACTCTATTACTTTGGAGACCCTTCGTCATCCAAAGTGTTAACATCTAGTTTTCAGGCGTCTGTGTTGCCTATGTTTGATCCTTCTGTTTTTTCTCTTAAAACTTTAGATTTATGGCATGCCCGTTTAAGGACATGCAAACTTTCAATATTTATGTTGCCTTTTTTCGCCTTTGAATAAAGCATGCAAGAATTTTAAATTTAAATGTGTGGTTTGTGAACTGTCAAAACATACTCGCACTACTTATATTCCTCGCATGCATCATGCACCGTGTGCCTTTGATCTTATTCATTCTAATGTATGGGGTCCTTCTCTAGTTGTTGCTTTATCTCAGCACCGCTATTAAGTCACTTTCATAGATGATTATACTCGTTGTACTTGGATCTATCTTATGAAGAAAAAATTTGAAGTGTTTTCACATTTTACTAACTTTTTACAAATGATCAAAACCCAATACAATACTGTTGTTCGGAATATTAAGTCTAATAATGGTCGAGACTATATCTCTCATGAGTTTAGGTGTGAGCCTAATAGACGTGGTATCCTCCAGCAACTTACTTGTCCTTACACTCCTGAGCAGAATGGTGTAGCGGAATGTAAGAACCGTCACATCATGTCTGTTGTTCAGTGTCTTTTGTGTGGGATGAGGGTACCTAAATATTTCTGGTATATGGCTGTTCTCACAGCCACTTACCTTATAAATAGTACTCCCAGTCGGATACTCCAAGGTAAGGCCCCCCTACATATCCTTCAGCCTGATAGCACACTTTTCCTATTACACCTCGTGTCTTCGAGTGTACATGTTTTGTTCAAAACCGTAGCCCTTCCCGCACTAAACTTGATGATAAGGCCATTCGGTGTATCTTATTAGGGTATTCTAGCATGTCTAAGGGGTGTCATTGTTATGATCCGGTTATTAGTCATATCTATCACTCATTGGATGTTACTTTTTTGAAAACTGTTCCTTTCTTTTCATGTATTCCTTCCTTGCCGGGACCTGTTGTGGAGATTCTTCCGGAGGACAATCCCTTACTTGTCCGACTCCCATTCTTGAGCCTCTTCCGGTGTCCTCTTCTTCACTTCCTAGCAAGTCCCCTCCTCTGGTAACCACTGTTGATCCCTTCCCTTATGTTCCTCGCCATCCGCGCTCTCTTGTTCCTCCACCAAACTCTTCTCCGAACTCAGGTACTTTATCTCTTCCCTTAGCTTTTGATATCACACCTCCCTGGTATCCTCCCCCTAATCATCATCCCCCCATCCTCTTGGGTTTTCCTAGTAGTACTGATCATCCTATTGCCAAGTTTATCTCTTATCAGGGTCTTTCAGATTCCTATTAGTCTTTTCTTGGTTAGGTTGATTCAGTAGCGATTTCTCAGTCCGTCTCTGAGGCTCCCTAAAATCCTAAGTGGGTGGCCGCCTTGAAAGTAGAAATGGATGCTCTTCTTCAAAATCAGACGTTAGAGCTTGTTGACTTGCCTGCTGGTGACAGAACGGTTGGCTGTAAGTGGGTCTTCAGTGTGAAGTACTTGGCGGATGGCTCTATCGAGAGGTATAAGGCTCACCTTGTTGCAAAAGGCTTTACTCAGGTTCCAGGTAAGGATTTTGGTGCTACCTTTGCTCCTGTGGCTAAGTTAACTATAGTTACGTCTTCTTGTCTCTCTTGCTGCTTCCTATTATTGGACTCTTCATCAGTTGGATGTCAAGCATGCCTTCCTCAATGGTGACCTTACAGAGGTTATCTACATGGATCCGCCATCGGGTTTTCGGTCTCAGGGGGAGTATTTTGGGAAAGTCTGTTGTCTTCGAAAATCCCTCTATGGTCTTAAGCAGTCTCCTCGAGCATGGTTGAGCCGCTTCAGTGATGTTGTTCTGGATATGGACTTTGTTAGGTGCCATTCGGATCATACATGCTTTATTTGATGACATTTAGATGGGCGGTGTATTATCATCTACATTTATGTAGATGATATTATTATTATTGGAGATGATTCACCTAGTATTGCTAAAGTAAAGCGTGATCTTGGGGCGTCTTTTGATATTTAGGACTTGGGTCCTCTACGGTACTTTCTTGGCATTGAGGTTGATTGGTTTTGCCTTGGTATATCTCTATCTCAACGGAAGTACGCCCTTGATCTCCTTCAGGATACGGCTTGGGTGTAGGCCTGCTTCTACTCCTATGGATTCAAATCATAAGTTTTCAACAGAATCAGGGAGAGTTATTATCAAACCCATCCGTTTATCAGCGTTTTGTGGGTCGTCTTATTTACTTGACGAACATAAGACCAGATCTCATGTTTGCTATTAGTGTTGTCAGTTCATGCACTCACCATGTACCTCTCATATGGATGCAATTTATCATATTCTCCAGTACCTTAAGACCTATCTTGGTCTTGGGCCTTTTTATACTGACAAGAGCACAGTTGGATCTCTCCTGTTTTATAGATGCTGACTACGCAGGTTCTAAAAGTGATAGGCGCTCTACTTTTGGTATATGTACTTTTCGTGGTGATCATTCATATCCTGGAAAAGTATGAAGCAAGTGGTGGTTTCTCGATCTTCTGTTGAGGCCGAGTACCGTGCTATGGCCCAAGGCACTTGTGAGCTTCTATGGCTTCAGTTCTCTTCTGACTGAGCTAGGCTTCCCCATGTCGGGCTCATTTTCTTTGTTCTGTGATAATAAGTCCGCTATTATTATCCTCAGACTCAGTACTTCATGAGAGAACAAAACATATAGAAGTCGATATTCACTTCATTAGGGAAAAAGTTCATTCAGGTATTATTACCCCTAGCTTTGTTCCCTCATCTAATCAGACGGCCGATATGTTCACCAAGTTAGTGAGTCCATCGTTACTACAGTCATCTCTTGTCAAGCTGGGGCTCGTCAATATATTCGCCTCAGTTTGAGGGAGAGTGTTGGAATTAGGAAATTTATTCTTAGCCTTATTTACGTTTCTATTTTAGGTCATGTTGACCATCTATTATTCTTTCTTTATTTCCTTTCCTTATTTAGTTAGAAATGTATTGTATATATATATGAGGTTGAAGTAATTAGAATATATAACTTTTCCCAAATCTCTTTTATATGTTAAATAATTATATTTTGGACCTAAATAATATTATGAAAAGTGGGATTTGAGGAATGAATAGCGATTTGAAGATTGGTATGATTGGAGTGAAATGGTGAAACTGTAGGACCTATTATTTTCAAATTTGAAAAATATGTCAAAATAAAGATGAATTTGAAGATGGTGGGTTTGAGATAAATGCATAAATCTGTTGCATTCGTACGTGCTGGCTGAATTATTTGCATTGCAATATTTTGCACGATTTATCAAATGCTACCAGGGGAACAAGGGGCAGGATGGTGGTTGTCCTGTCAAAGATCATAATCCTATCCTCTTTAAGCTCCCTACTCTCTTTAAGAGCCACTATATTAAAGATGTGTTTGTTTTCATACATTATCATTCGTCTTGAAACTTTGGTTTCATTCTTTTCTTGATTATGTATATATAATACTAGTACACTTTTCACTGTAAAACAACTTACTTCCTTGATCCCAGGGGTGTTTCTAATGCGAAACGAAACCTTCTTTGAAGTCATGTGCAATTAAAACCATTTGCCCCTTGCTCTTTCCCCGAATTGAATTGGTTATTAACGGCCCCTCCAAACTCTGCGGCTCTGACTTATAAAGTCACTCTAAGAAAGTTAGAATCATGTCATATTCCAAAACAGGGGGCCTAAAAAAGCTATTTTTACATCATGTTTGTGTTGTGCTTTATATAGTTAAGATGCTAGAGAACTTGTTTTACTTGGAATTGGCTAATTATTACCTGGGGCTTTCTTTTTTAGTTTGGCCTGGTAAAAGCTCAGTGCCACTTTGAGACACTATTTCCTCCGGTGCTTCAATTTTCCTTGGTTTTGGGGACATTCGCCACGATGTGATTTTAGCTTTTACTAAAATTATTGAGGAAGAAAGTGTTTGGCTTGGTAATGGGTAAGAGGAAGATCGTTACTATTTGTTCAGCCTCTCCCTAGGAATGTGTTGGGAAATGGCTTATTGGACTAGGAACCTCTCTAGTACAATTTCCCTCAGTGAAGTCTTGGATTAATACCATACTATGCATATGTTATTAAATAATTGAACAACAGATAATATGGCATGCATCTAAGGTTCCTTTGAGGGAAATTGGGGGTTCACGGGAGAGAAGCCATGTCCTGGCTTATCTATAGAGAGCATTTCTAGAATCACCAAAACATGGTTCTATGTTACACTGTATATAATTTACGAAAGAGGCTGGGTAATAAAAGAGAGTGTGAACAATGTAGCCTTTAGGTGACAAAGGAGTCTCGAGAAGGTGGTCCTTTTACAGTGATCTTTACTTTTTTGGCATGGCAACTCATATCTTGTTCTCTTGGCATAGCAACTCTTTTTTTTTCCTGGTTCTAAGGTTGTAACTTGTAAGTAGTGCCATCACGTGTTGGTAGAGAAGCAAAGGTGGGTTGTAGTGAAGCAATGGTTCAAGATTCGGGTTGAGTTGTGAGAAAGATTGGAGGTTTTGGCACTTTCACCATGTTAGTAGGAAAGGTATTTTCCTCATGGTGTTTGATCTAAGTTTATAGTTTTGATTATCTTTCTAGTTTGACTATGGACATAAACTAAATACCAAACCATTGCAATTCCTTGTGTAGTGGTTGGTTTATGTTTTCCATTTATTTTCTCCATATTCCTTGGCCTTCACTTGCACAAGATCCTTGAGATTTCTGCAAACTACCTCGATCAGCAATTGGTTGAGTTGGGAAACTTGATTACTTGCAACCAAATTCAAAACACTAAGAAATACTAGTTTTTTTCCCTTCAAATAAATATAACATTTAAGGTGAAGCCATCTAAATTTGTTTGGCCTACTTTAAAGGAGTACATGTTTACATGGTTTTGAGAGACTACAATTGCCCGCCTTCTCATTAAAATGTTTACCCATAATTTTTTTCTTGAATGAACTCCTTGAGGTTGGGTTGAATTCAATTCAATTTGTATGGGTGGTCTCTACTTAATCCCATCAAGTGATAGGGGTAAGGAGTCATATTATTTTCACCTATTCTAAGGCTTTTGAATAGAGTGATATTTAGTAGAAACATGCGAGATCAGGGGCCCTAAAAGCATCAGAGCAGTGAAATTTGAGTAAAGTGATAAGAATGTTGGTGACAGTTGAAAACCACGACATCACATATTGGGGTTGGAAAGGAGAATGGGATATCCTTTTCTACATTAATAGGAGTTTATTAATATGATTAATTGGGTCCCTAGAGTTGCTAATGTGGAGCTTGATTTTCTTGCAAGAGTCACCATTACTTTGGAAGAGTTTGCTTGGTCCTGTATATCTCCTTCAGTTCCCTTTTTTTCCCTCTCCTTGTTCCCCTTTTAAGGGGAGGGGGACTATTGGTGTTTATTTGTATTGGTCTCTCTCTCCAGTTATGTTGTTCATTAAATGTTGGAGTAATCCTTGTTTTGTTATTTTATCCTTTTTTGCTCATAAATTCTTGGCTTTTGGAAAAATCTGACTTTCACTAATTTAAAGAAAACATCATTAGCTTAATGGTATCACCTTCACCTCCCAAAGAGGAGGCTGAGGATTCAAGTCTCAATTGGAACATAGTGGGTGTGTATTTCTTACCTATTAAAAAAAAAAAAACAGTGCATGTATGTTGACTGTGTTCATTATTTTCAGTCGTGTGGTTTTGGTCATGCCCATGGGCCATGGCCACTGTCAAGGTTAGAGAGAAGTGAGTCACAGGCTATGATTCCTTTTGTTTCATCTTTCTTCACCAGTATTAAAACCAGCTGATAGGATATATTTACTCCATAGAAATGATTATATGCATAAGTGTGTGTGAATGTATACTATGTATCTATGTATATACATATAGTGCTTTTGGTTTTACTGAACCAGCTTTGCTAGATACGAAAATTCCTCAATCTCTAGTCCTCATATTACGCATCCATAATAAGAATTTGACTTTGAATTGGATATGCAGACGGAGACACTAGAATCCATGGTTTAGTTGGGCTCACAAATCCACGTATTACAAATCCACTATCTGTTTTTTGTAGTGGATTATCAAGGCTTCTGTTTTACAATGTGATTGGTACATGCAGTTAGGATTTGGTGAAGGTGAAAGACAATCAGTGGCAGGAGATTACGAAGACAAGAAAAGTGCTGTCAAGAACAGGACCTTTAAAAGCTACAAACCAGAAAAGATTTCATTGGTGTAGGAGCTCAATGTTGAGTATGTCAAGCACATAACCCCAACCAGTGTTTTTCTTTTTCCCTGTTTTTGCCTAGCTGATCGTTTATTTGTAGGCTTTGCGGGAGAAGGCTGACATAAACTGCTACGAGCACAAGAGAGGTCCTAGATTAAATGAGGGGAAACCAAGCTAAACCGGTATGTATCTGCAATTTATTTGTGCATGGTGTGACACCTTTCATTTGTATAAAAACTTCTTTGGGAATTTGATGTGGTTTTAATCAGTTTAATTTATATTAGATGATTCCCGATTAAATGCTTTCTTGATTTTTAGTCATGCCTTTATGAAGCACTAACAAATGCATCCATCAATCCATTACTGAATGTTTGGACCTTCTTCATTTGGAGGGCTCAAAATCAATGCCATAATTATCATCAAACATGTAGTAGGATAGGAGGACAAGACAATATTTGTTGAATACCTCTACTCTTTTTTTATTATTATTTTATGTTTTAGTATCTATTGTACATTATCTAACCTTGTGAACTAGTCAAAACATAATCTACCCTTATGAACTAGGATATTCATTTGAAGATGCTGACAGCTTTGTATGTGATATTAAAGATCTGATTTCAAGTCTTACCATGAGCTTGAACACTGTTAGACTAGTGACATCTAACCACCAGCTGGAGAGAGAGAGAGAGAGAGAGAGATTCGTTTATCTATGAACAACTACAAATAAATTTTTGAGGGAGTAAGAATGAATTTCAATGTCTTGACGTAGGTACATTTCCTATTTCTTAGAGTTTGGAAGTGTAGCATACCTGCATTTTGATAAGTGTCACAGATTTTAACATGGTTTTTTGAAAGTTTCCTTGCTGAGTTTAGATTTGATCATTGAAGGGGAAGAAATGCAAAACATAAAGAGTAATGAATTCTGTTTGTCACTTTGTTGATATCTCGGAAAAAATGTTTTTCCAATTTTCATTCCATTTCAAAAACATAAATGAAGAAAACTGTGAAACTATGGCCATTTGGAGTTGTTTTCAGTTTTTAATTAACCTGCGTTTTTTAAAATGCAGAAAATTTTATAAAGTTTCATGAAAGTGGCCTATTTTCAGGAAGTTTTTCAAAAGCTGTTGTAACAATGATAGCTATTCCTTTAAGAGTCTAAACTAGGTAAACTACTCCTCTTAGTGTCTAACAAATGGCTTTAGGAATCATTTTCATCTATCACGTTCCCAGAAACAAACAAAAACAGTTTCTGCAGTTGACACTAAATGGCCCAAGTTTTGATAAAGATATTATAGCTGCTTAAAGCTCCGTTTGGTGGTTGCAAAGCACATTTCAAGCTTTTTGGCCAAAAGGTCGAGAGAGGAGCTTTCTAGGCCAAACATTTGGGAATGTTTACTAAGATATTGTTAGGTGCAAAAATAAGTCATATAGTGATGAATATATTGCAGTACATATTAACAAATCCACCCATATGATTGATAAGTCATCATCACAATTTGTGGTCACAGAAAGAAAAATTGGATAGATTTTTACTGTATAATATTCCTAGAAACAATTGAATTTTTTTTTTTTTTTCATTATGCTTTTATGGTTGATATCATTCACATTCAAAAATATTGAGAACCACACAGTAAGCTTCCAAAAGGGAGGGATATGTTGACAGAGAAGAGAATGTGGAGTGTTGTAAATGAAAGAAACTAGTGGGAACTCTATAATTTGGAACATTTACCATTTGTGAGTTTAATCAATCTGTGCAAATTGTGGAAGAGCGTGTGGAAAGAATTGCTAATTCTCCCAGGAAGAATACAAAAGGACTTCTTTCTGTTATGATATATATATATATATATATATATATAAGGTACACCTCATTGACTATATTTTCTTCTCCCTTCCTTTGGTCCTCTTTTGAATCTGTTGTAGTTTCCAGGAAAATCCAAAATAAAACTCCAGGATTCCTGTTGTGGTCTGTTACTATGTTTTCGCCACATTTGTCCAGATAACCAGATTCAGATATTAAAATCCCCCCCCCCCCCCCCAAAAAAAAAAAAAAAAGATATTGGAAAATCTTGTTGAACCATATTTTATATGTCACAGCCAGTGGCAGATCAGACCGTGGACTTGGGGGGAACAAAAATACAAAAAAAAAAAAAAAAATTGAATTTAAGGGGGTCTTGTGTGAAAATATAAAATTTTTGAAGGGGCAAATCCTTTTTTTTTCAAAAAAAACTCTTTTTTTTTTTTTGGGGGGGGGGGGGGGGAGGTTACAGCGAGTCGCTGGGGCAGTAGGGAGCCGAGGAGTAAGGCAGTAGATAAGATAGAAGAAAGGGCTAGGCTCCCGGTGGAGCAGAGGAGACGGTTAGGATAACAAACTTGAAATGTGGAGCCCGGGTGGCCGGCGAGTGAGTGGTTAGTGGCCAATATGCCCTATTTAATGGCATTCCTCTCTGGGGGTGGAGGTGGGGTGGTTGCCCCCATGTGGCTCCTGCACTGGTCACAGGAAATTTAAAATGTAAAGAAAGAGCTGAAAGCTATACCACAAATAATTCCGCTTTTTTTTTTTTACTTCTTTATATTATATAATCCGTGCTCATTAAAGTTAAGAATTTTATGCGCTGATTTTTTTCCCCAAAAAGATCCATAATATGCATAAATGTGCCTCCTCCCCCTTAATAAAACACAGTTTAAGAGGCTGAAGACTGAAGACGAAGAAGAATTGTCCAAAGTTTCAAACCTTAGTGGTACATATAAGAGAAATGACAAAGGCACTTACAGATAATTTCAAATGTGTCAACATTACTTCAATCCAAAAAGAAGAAAAAAAATAGTGAAGTAGCACTGTTTTCTATATTTCCTTACACATACACATACACGGACACAGATACACCTAAATTGAGCAATGCATCTCTAGGGAGGTGGAGGCCCTGGCTCAAACAGCGGAGGGCAGCAGCTTGCAAATAGACCACAGCAGCACAGAAACCAGAAGCTGCAAAAATTAAGAGAGACAAAATTGAAATTCCATCTTCATTTCATTTATTTCTATCATGAAATTCAATGTGCTAAAAGGTAAAAAAAGAAAAAGAATCACCATGATTCCAAGAATCCTCCACTTGGGAAAGCTGGCGGTGGTGGCGGTGCTTCTGGCGGCAGCAGTGGTACTTCTGGTGGTGGAGGTGGATCCATAAGTGATGAGAGAAGATTAAAACTACCAGTCTGAATAGAGAGACAACTATATGGTTTTTATATAGTGCAACAGTCTTTCTTCAAGTCACAATCCCATCTACCATTCAAGGCAGATTTGGGGATGTAGTACCCAACTAACACATGAACAAAGTCTGAAGCATGCCATGGGTGGCCTGGGAGTGGGACAATTGCTACAACTCTTGGACACTACGAAACACAGCATTAAAGGAGACAGGTATGAGATAATAGACATGTTTCTTTATATCTCAAAAACAAGACTGATTTAAAATCCCCTCTTTTTTTTGGGGGGCCCTTTGTTGATGTAGAATAAATGACAAAAGAATTCATAAAACAATGTGAGCAAAAAAAGTTTAATTTCAAGTCAAACTGTCTTTTAATGGTTGTTAAAAACGCTTTTGTGAAACATGTTGGTTATGGTAACCCCACATAAGCATACTTAAAAAAAAAACCCTATATTTGATCCAAGATGGCAAAACTTACCACTTTGCTATGATTCAAGGTGGATTTTGGCCAAATTAGCCCGTTTAGGCCTTCAATTGCTTGTTTTTGTTATTTTATAAAATTTTATTTTTTGTAATTACTTCACTTAAGAAACTCGGATTGAGTTGTTATTTGTAGCAATCTTCTTTTATCTTGTCTAGTTTTCAATTTTGGGCATAAATCAAATTTGCCACAACTTTGAATTTTATTTTTATTTTTTTATTATTTCCTAATTTTAATAATACTCCTTTTCTAGTTTTGATTTACTGCTCAAATTCAGATTATGATTTCTCTATAAATATGATATAATGAACTTCAATTATTCTAATATTCAGATTTCAAGTTTTAAAAATTTATATTTTTGTGTTACGGTGGATGATTCTATAGTAAAAATTTGTTGTACTCAATTCTTAATTTTTGATTTGTGCTACGTCATTTGCACATAGAGGTTATTCAGTAAGACGATCATTCTACTTCATCATATGAATTAGTGTGATTATTTCTCATAAATTCAAATGATTTTTAGCTTTTATGACAAGTTTGCTTATCGAAAATTACAGAAAAAAATTTAAATTTGTAAGACACAGTGTATCGAGCATTCCGCGGAATAATTTCTCCTCCACACACGCACGCACGGTGACTTTGTGTGATGAAGCTGTAAACTTAAATAGGTTTTTGTGGACGGCTGAGTTTTAATATTCAAAGGAGGTATGGTTCCATTTCACTGACTCAAACCTTTCTCTCTGATGAGGTGACTGGCTCATGGCAGAGCAGTTTACTCTTATAAAAGCTATTAATGCGCACACACACACATATAAGAGTAAACTATCTAGCTAAAATGTTTAACAATTTCCACAGGGGAAAATATTGCTTTATTATTTGAATTGAGAAGACTCAATTTATGTGTTGACATTTTATATCGGATGGAGATGATGTCTATAATGAATTTATAAAAACGACTTAAAATAGATTTATGAGAGAGACGACTTTTGGGATTTAAGATTCAAAAGGACAAACCCATAAGGGTTCGTTACTGAGCTCGAAGTTTAGACTCCTAGTGAGCAGACAGACCAAAGCGGATAATACTTCTAAGTAGGGACTAAGTCGCACATTTAATATGGTATCAGAATCAGGATCATACCTGCGCTTAGATGAAAATGTTACCATTTCACATCGGATGAGAACGATCTCCACGATAGACTTATAAGACGATGCAAAACACCTCTAAAAAGTCACCTTTAAAGACTTTAAGTTCCAAAAGGACAAACCAATGAAGACTCGTCGCTGAACTGAAAGTTTAAAAGCTCAGTTGTGAAATTGAAACACTTAGACTCTGCTAATAGACTAGTTAACCAAAGAAGACATAACATCTCGTCTAAAATTATGTATTTGAACTGGTACCATGATTGCTAGAGTCTATATTTTCTTACGTTGTTATCATTGTTACTCCCCCATATTACATTGATCTCTTCAGTATGGATAGTCAAATGGGATGGCACTATTCCTTCCTGAGTACCATGAAATGAAGGGATTAAGCCATCTGATCAAAACTCAAAAAAGATATCAAACAACCTTAGCATGGTTTTTACCACATGGGTACAGCTATTGGTTTTCAATTGTCAAAATAACCGTTGCCAAAGTCATTGTATTACAGTGAACAAGTGTTAACATAAGCATTTAAATGGGTAGCCATTGTAGCATAGTGGTTTTTGGGCTTGCAACATTCATTTGTCACCTTGCTTGCATCTCTTATCTATGTTGATGGGCAGGTATTAATGCCAATAATATCAAATTGTGACCAGGAAAAAAAATTCATGAAACTTCATCAATCATCTTGTACCATTGTTCTGTGATTTCTTAACATTAATCAACGCCCAAATGGGAAGCCTCTCCTCTCCATGCACTACACAGTTTGTATTTTCTGTAACTTTTATACATTGACAAATAAGGAAGATGAAATTAATTATAAAAAATATATAATATTTAACAAAGGAACCTATGATTTTAAAAAAATATATATATATATAAAAAGAAGAAGAAAAAAGAGATACAAAACAGCAATGCATGTTACCCGAATGTCATAGCTTCATTGCCAGTTGGGTAGGCGTAATTATCAGGGGGACCTAATGTTTGCCATACAGAATGATTCAAACCTGGGCTCGGTCAAGTCTACTGGTTCTTCATCTTGGGACCCCCTACTTCTGGCTATTTGATGTCAAGAGAATCATCCTCTCTATATGCTCTGCATCAATTGTATTTTCTTTCTCATTCTTTTCAATACAGAGTGTACGGTCAATATGTATTGGTAATGAACATCGAGCTGAAAATCTATTGTATCTGAGTTGCTTGAGCTCCTCGGCCTCAACAGCACCCTCAACTGGTTTGTCAGGCCGCTCAATGTCCGTTTCACCTTTCATGACAGAACTGGTGCTCTGCATGATACATGGGAGACAAATTTAGTAAGTGTATCAGTTGGTGAATTACCAAATCATTTAAGGGAAGCCAGAAAGAATAAACAGTAAACAGAATTGTTTCCAATGTATTAAAAAGTATCTTTTTTTTTTTGAAAAAAAAAAAATTAAGTAAACTTATACATCATTTTTTTAGATTCTTAAGGCCTCCTATGGCAACAGAGAGAGAAATGAAAATGGGAGATGGGGGCAACCGGGAATGGGAAAGGGAAGCAGAGATGGATAGGATGCTGAAAACAGAGGCCATAAGAGGGAGACCGTTCACAACGATAAGCATTAATAAACTGCACATTTGGATGTTTTGCATAAAATGAAATAGTGTTCCTCTATGTTTTTCCATAGCATTTTAAAGACATCAAACCGTTGATAAGAATGGTTTCACTGCAAAAAATGGGACAACTACTACTACACCACAATTTGAAGTTAGTCAACACAACCTTCATTTATGAATTTGTGTATCCTAAAGATGATCGTAAAGGCATAAAAAATTAGGCTCGTCTAAAATGCAATAGAAAAAAAATTTAAGACAGTATCAAATGCCAATGTGGAATATTTTTTATCTACATGGGATGTCCAGACATACCCCACCAGATGTCTCAGATATTTCTTTTCTTCCACTATTACCACTTTACATAGATGGGGAGTTGTGGTCACAATAATTTCTGTACTTAAGATTGGGTTCTGATGATTGAATTTAGTGGTTATGAAAGCCAAACTTTCTTAAAGTTGATGCTATGGCTCGGTAGTTAGCCCATAAAAAGACAAATATTAAAGAGAACCTCCAACCCAGAAGGCGAAGAAAGCTTCAGCCCAGAAACATGTGATAATAGTAGTAAGCCGGTGGATCACCTTTTTACCTAGTGTGAGTTTTCTGATGCTTCCTGGTTTTTTCTTATCCCTTTTCATTAACTACAAGTTCTCCAATAACTTCTTGTCCAAGCTAATTGTTAGTTGAATGCCTCCCTCTGGTATTCCTTCTCTGATGGGTATTTATTTTGTTGGTCCGGGAAGGAGAGGAGGCCGTTAAGTGTTGGGAATAGAGCTATTTTGGCCATAATGGTGGCCATATTGAATTAAAAGGAATGTGAGGAAATACAAGAATAATCATTCTTCAGGTGACAAGAAATGGGACAATATTATTTTCTTCGTCTCTCTCTGGTTTCTGTCACTAAGCAATTTTAAAGGCCTATTGCTTCAGATTGTTCTGAGAGCTTGGATCTCGGTTTATCCTCTAATAAGGCATCTACGATCTACCATTGGTCGCCTACCCCAACTGGAAGAATTATATTCTACTTCGAAGGTTGTCCTTTTGGGACTCCTGAACAATTGGGTTGATTGCATTCTTTGAAGATCATAATGGTGGCCATCTGTGTTTTCAGGTTGACCAGAACAAGTTTTTGCAGAGAACAATCTTTGGGAACATTTGAGTTTTCATCTTTAAAAATTGAACAGACTCAATTTATTTTTTTCTCTAGACTTAACAGTTATGAATATTGTGGAAACTAGATTGGTTACATACTAGTTCAGAATCAACTGGAATACTCGACTTCAGCTACACCCCTTTCTAAGGAGTGGCCAAGCAATTGAGCAAATGCAAAGAAGAGAGCCACAGATGAAATCAAGAGCATCAGACAGTGTTCAATCACAAGGTGTACATGTTATATTCACCAAAAAAGGAACAAGAAAAAGCAACTCTGAATCAATAAACTTAACATTTTTGGTAAAAGATATATTTACCGGCAAGAGATTTATGGGAAAGTTTCGCCTTCTAGATCTTTCTGCTGCAATAGTTGAAAGGATTTGAACAACCTCACTCATAGTTGGTCGGGAATCAGGATCCAACAACAGGCACTCCTTTGCTAAGTAAGCCATTATCTGCATCTCTTCTTCTGGGAAATTCCCTTTCAAGCATGGGTCAGGCAACTCCAAAATCACTCGCCTACTATCTTGTAAACGAGGAGTGGCCTGCATAAGATGGGATGTAACGAGTCACATCAAATTTTTATCAAACATTATTAAAAGAAGAGAACAACAAGAACAATAACTGTTACCAACTCCAAGACAATTCCACTATCACCAAAAAACAAAAGAAAGAAAGAATCTCCAAGACAATTTCCAAATATGTATGTATGAAAGCTAAAATCATCAGCTTGATGCTTGAGCTATAAGCTAAGGTGCTTATTTATTGAAACTTAAAAATGACAAGATGGCTTGCCAACCAAATGTTATCGTGCGATCATAAAACTTTGTCTATGTAGCATTATGGAAGCCAGCACATGCTGAGATTTAAGAAAACTCAAATGTAATATAATATAAGCTGCTCATACCAGAAATAAAAAATGATAACGAGTTACTATACCCAAATGACTAGGCTTTCCTCTCCTTTGTTGACTGATTTATGGATGGGTAGCCGGCCACTGATCAGTTCAAGAAGAACTACCCCAAAACTGAAAACATCTGACTTAAGAGAAGCTCTTCCAACAATAGCATACTCTGGTGCAAAATAGCCAAATGTCCCCTGCATTCTTGCTGGGGAATTGGAACAGCTAGGAAGGCCATCAATTCTTAAATGTTTAGCCATACCAAGATCAGTGATCTGCACATATATATCTGAGCTAGTAAGGAAGTAAAATATGTAAATCTTCTGAACAAATAAATGATATACATTAGCATCAGATATTTAAAAAATTATTAGAAGAATTAGACAATTTTTCAACGCTGACTAGATGAGTTGTGGGGAAAAGAATTATAATTTATAAGCGATTCTTGGTTTAATTCCTTTATTTAATTGAAGTTGAAGCTTGATCGAGCCAAAGTGGCTCAGGTGGGATCATGATAGACGGTTGACATTTTTTCCCCTCTCATTTAACATATGCAGAAAATAGTGTCTTACCTTTGCTCTCCAGTTCTCGTCCAAGAGTATGTTTGTGGATTTGACATCTCTATGCAAAATTCTTGGGGCAGCTGCTTCATGGAGATACTCCAACCCCCTGGCAGCTCCCAGTGCAATTGCAACACGAGAACCCCAGTCCAGGAATATCCCTGAAGCCCCATCCAAACACTCTCTCAGACTGCCATTGGGCATATACTCGAATACTAGCAGCCTCTCAGCATGTTTTCCTTGATTTACAGTGCAGTAGCCCAGCAAAGGCACCACATGACAATGATGGAGTCTTGATATCAGTTCAATCTGAGCAAAAACAGCAGGTCATAAAAAACAAGATTTTGGTATGGCATATACCAATTCTTTCTTACTTCTCTTACAAGATGTTCAGGCACTACAACTAGCTGTTTAACCAACATATTGATAATAACACCGGTTTGAGATAGTACCTCCGTAAAAAAAACAGCTTCAGAATCTGATCGTCCCTGAGTTTTCAATCTCTTAACGGCTACAGTTCTACCATCTTTGAGGTGCCCACAGTAAACATGGCTGCTACCCCCAACTCCAATCAAATTAGAATTGGAGAACTTATTGGTTGCATTTTCCAATTCAGCATATGAAAACTGTATAATTGTTCCATGTATTGTTCTTGTTTTGTTTCTGAACAAGAACGAACCTTTGTGAATACACCCTGCAAAAAAGAAAAAAAAAAAGATGTAAAGATCAGTAGTAATTTAGAGTACCAAGGCAAGTTAGCAAGAAAATAGTCTGGTTATATGATGCCAAGAAGCAAAGTATGTTTTCCAGATTAATTGAATTCATTAACCCAACTGCAAGAAACAGGCGTTAGCCAATTAAAAAGGTAAATTATAAAAGACAGCAACATTATAAATGGTTTTACCTGTAATAGGGTTAATGGGGGAACCTATATAAACTTTGGATTCTGGAGCTGAAGTAACCCTATGGCTTATTAAGTTGGTAGCACTGTTGCAACTTGTCTCCTTGTCTGACGAGAATAGAGGCGGTTGTATAGGACATTTGTCCCTTCGATAGACATAGCACACAGCCGAAGCAATAAATGCAAGAGTTGTGAGCACAATACATAATAAGAGAACGATCACAACAACTTTGCTGGAAATCCGCTTTTTTGAGGATTGTGTCTCACTTGATGATCCTGTTGAGAAACAATAAAAGAGATGCATATGAACAAGAAGACCAAAACTCTCTGGTAGATTTGTTACAGAGACTCTATAGAGCACATCAACCAACATCATAAAAACCAGACAACCCCATTTGTGTTGAACCCTTAAATCAAAAATTGTTGGGGTGTGAACGAGTCAAGTTGAGATGTGTAGTGCATTGCACAATGCTCCAGCTCAACACAAAATTTTAGCAAGTTCTAAACATGGATTGAAATAGTTTGATTATCTCACAAGTGATCTTGAGTTAGCTTCTAATCAAGCCGGTCTATTCAAACTAGATTTGAGCTCAAGTATCTTGGTCCGTATAACAGTCACTAAGTGTTCGTCATGGTTGTTAAAATCCCGATCTGGATCTTACAATACTACGATTTTACGATTCAAAAATACAAAATCAATCCGGATCCCATAAAAAATTCCTAAAGGGTAGGATCTTATGAAATCCCAATAAAATCGCTAGGATCCCAAGTTGACTCCCGATTCTTCCGATTTTAATGATCCTACAATATAGCCCCATTATGTTATTTTTGTATGTGTCTTTGATAAGTTACAACTCAAGACCACAACAATATTATAAAACAAATACCAAGATTTACTTAAATATCCTAAATGAGACAATTATGTCGAAACTTGCTCATGTTTTTACTTCTTGAATAACTTTTTTGATTTGCTTTAAACTAGTTAAGTGTTGGACTAGTTAATTTAAGTGATTTAACTCTTTATTGTGACTAATATGGTCCGATATTACAATTTAAAATAAATACTTTATGCTAATTAGTTTTCTCTCCCTCCCCTTCTCTCTCTTACATATACACACAAAAACTCAATAAGCTTGTTTTGAACCAATTGATCTCTTATACTATATAGATTCTAAAGTTTTTCTTATATCATAGGTTTTGTTTTAGAGCCTTTCATGGCCGGTAAACCAACTATTTTAAAATAAAAATTTTCTTCTAATCTAAACCTAATATTTTAATGTGCTATTTTAGTTAAATAAAATATTTGTTATACTAATTTACTAAAAAAATATTAGGATTAGTAAAAGTTTTTGTACTCTAAATGTTTATTATAATTTTTTTCATGTATTTTAAACTTACTTATTCTATATTTTTAAGATGCAAAAATATTAAATGGTATTAGTTTTCTCATTTTATAAAATATTACGATTCTCGATCCGATCCTACGATCCGATCCTAAGGACCCTCCCATCGATCCATTGTAAGATCCCGATTTTAACAACCTTGGTGTTCATTGACTTACGTAGCAAAATTTGAGATTTAGTCAAAAAAATAAAAATAGTGAGCTTCAAATTAATATTGACCTTGGATTTTCATCTCACGGGCAATCTCAAAAGAGCTCTTTGCTCTAGTCAAGCCAAGCTTGAGTCACTTGGTTCATCTCACAATCCAAGGGAAACTTCCAAAAAAATCCAGTAAAAAAAAACACACTTAGACCAGCTAAACTGGTCCTGTTGATAAACAATAAAAGAGAAGCATATGAACAAGATGACCAAAACTTTGTGGTAGATTTGTTATAGAGACTCTATAGAGCACATCAACCAACATCATAAAAATCAGACAACCCCATTTGTGTTGAACCATTAAATCAAAAATTGTTGGGGTGTGAACGAGTCAAGTTGAGATGTGTAGTGGGTCGCTCAATGCTCCAGCTCAACACAAAATTTTAGCAAGTTCTAAACTAGGGTTGAAATAGTTTGATTATCTTACAAGTGATCTTGAGTGAGCTTCAAATCAAGCCAATCTATTCGAACTAGATTTGAGCTCAAGTATCTTGGTCCATATAACAGTCACTGAGTGTTCATTGACTTACGTAGCAAAAAGTTGAGATTTAGTCAAAAAAATAAAAATAAAAATAGTGAGCTTCAAATTAATATTGACCTTGGATTTTTATCTCACGGGCAATCTCAAAAGAGCTCTTTGCTCTAGTCAAGCCAAGCTTGAGTCACTTGGTTCATCTCACAATCCCAGGGAAACTTCCAAAAACATCCAGTAAAAGAAAACACACTTTGACCAGCTAAACTGATCCACTTTTGTTTACACAAGCATGGATCAACGTAACCAAAAATGGAAATAAAAGAGAAGTTACAAAGTAAAATGGTAAATCTATGTGTATTGTGAATAATATATTAGTGTCATATTGTAAATGTTAGGTTTCACCAACAATATCAAAATAAAAAAGAAAAACAAGAAGAAAAAGAAGAAGAAACTAGAAAGGGACAAACCGCCGTCCATCATGAATAATTCAATAAGGAGCAAAATCAGTGCCAATCTAACTACTTTGACACAAAACAGACCTAAGCACTGTACTTTTCTGATTTTTATAACATTTGGTAGACAGTAGACACCTCGCCATAGAGGAAACATCTATATAAGGAAAGGTAGAATACCAAATCAATATCCAACATTAATATTAAAAGACTATATGATGTGAACTAGAGTTTCATCATTCTCAATGACTCAACCGGACATATCATTTAGCCTACAAAATCATCAATTAGAAACTTCCATAGAGAAGGTCATCATATCATGAATCACATATAGAAAATATAGGACAGTGATAGCCAGAGCATAAAACATATCAACGGCTAAATTTTAACAACGGACCATGATTTAACTCAGGACCAGAAACAGAGGATATCAGGTATAGAACCCGAATGGTCTAGGCGATTGGATAACTGTTTCCAAGAATACACACAATTAACCAAGAGTAAAATAGAGGCTGTTGTTTGGGCATGATAAACTATCATTACGAAATATGATTCACTTAGGATTTCATCGCAGATAGAAACCAAACTACTAAAACTGATCATTAATAATACTTCCATGAGGTGTTAAAGCAAAATACCAGAAGTGCAATTGCAGACTGTAAAACAGCTGGTCCCATGACCATTAGCGGCTACTTCAGGGGATCCATCAGCACAATTGCATGTCCATTGATCTTCACTTTGATCCTCCTGCAACTAGATACAAGGATAATGCAGTTATTTACTTGAAACTCCCCCAGTAGTACATGACAGGAATGGATAATTCTAAATACTAAAAATTAACAAAAAAAAGGCATCTGCCCACCTACAGTTATTTGCAAGGTGACCGCTATTGAACCCAAGTTCTTACAGCCCAAGCTTTTACCATTGGACTGAGCAAAGGCACCTTATCCCGATAAGAAAAAAGTGTTTAGGAGAGAAGTCATGCATTTATCATAATCCTAAAAACACAGAACACTAAACTTATGAATTGCAACATATCAAATCATTCCACCAAAACACGTGCATCTCTCTAAAAGAGATCCAACCAGTGAAGAATGTAGTCTTCACCTCATTCGCAGCCTGAATCACAATGGTGAGGTACAATAAAGACATTTAATGTACTAAAATTTCTACCACTATTCTTTTCCTTTTTTAATTGGACTTTGAGAATTTGAAGTATTGTCTTGCTCCTTCCTTTTTTATATGCAGAAAGTGACGGAACCCAAAATGTGTGTTCTCTCTCTGCAGCAGGGCAGATGGGGTGGGGTTGGCCAGTTTGTCACAATAGCAAGAAACGTGATGGCAGTAGCAAGACCCCATCACCTCTTACAAAATTGTGCCACTAGGATGCATGCACAAAACTATTCATTGTCATGTTCCCAGGCAGTAAGGCTTCTTGCAACTCCCTTTGTTGCAGTGGAAATATGAGCGGTGATCTAGCAGGAGCACACCTGTTATAACTATAGCACTCCGTGTTACATCTCACACCAAAGTTTCTTTTGGCTTTTAAAAATGACTTTACCGGATTTGTCTCGGTTGAGCAAATCATCTCAATAAAAGAGCAATAAAGATGTCTCTTGACAAAAGATAGGCAAACATCTTCACTTGATTTCCAACCTTGAAGATAAAGTGAATCCATCTCTCTACTACTCATACATGATAGGTGGTAAAACACATAATATGAAATGAAGAAGAGAAAAAGAGAGTGCAGAGAAGCTGCAAGGGCTCCCTCCCTCACCAGCTTTGATCAATTTTGATGCTTCCAAGTTCATCATGTACAAGTTGAGGACTCCATTGATCAGTTGAATTGACACTCATTAATTGTGGCAAATGAGTAGAGATCTGATTGTTGCCTCTACAAACCTCAAGCCATCATCCAACACTCTTATTTATGGCTAAGAATTTATTTGCCCAAGTTGGCTGTCTTCATACTTGAACCCATGTTTTCATGATTGACATCTTGATATTCTTGGTAAAGAACCATAGTGGTATTGTTTTGTTTTATTCATTTACTTCTTAGGTTATCAAGTTGTTGGCTGATACTTTATTGGATGATTCTTAGTTTTTGTTAAATTGAATGAGATTTTGCAGAGGTGAAACTTTCAAGCTTAGGAAATGTTAAGAAATACAAATCATGTACATGTTATAAAGTCCCAGGATACATCAATACGATCACGAGCATACCAGGATGGCAGTTACAGGATGTAGAACAGTTAGTGTCAATAACAAAGCTCTGGTTCCCTTGATATGCAGAAGAACATAGACATGTCCACTTGTCCCTTCCAGATGTATCAGAAAGTTCACCTGCCACTGAAAATGCCAAAAATTAAAGCTTCTTTCAATTATGCATAATTTTCAAATGACAAATACATTGTGCTGCATATGGGCCCTTCAATTACGAAAAATGCTATGCACGTAAAGAAAACACCATTTGTAGTCCCTCTCCCTCTCTCTCACAAGTCGAAAACTGTTGAGTAGATCTAAGGTATGGTCCAGTGGTGGATCTAGGACTTACACCGGGAAGAATAGGCCTATAAATGGATTGGGTTCAAATCAGATCAAGGGTGATCTAAATCCTTTTCGTTAAGAAAATTGTTAGATCGGATCTGAAAATTGACAGAGATACAAATTTATAATCCAAATCCAAATTGTTAATTATCATATCAGATTCGATCCTATAAATTTTAATAGTATATATATATAGTATTATGTTATAATACATATATATATATAATATTTAAAATCTAAAAATCTAAAATATAGTCAAATTCAACTTAACAAAGTCTTATACAATTTAAGATATTATATAAACATAAAATATATAATTTTTTAATATAATATATAAAAAATTTAGCAAACATGTTATACAACGAATCATTAATGGATCGGATTATTTTAATTCATATTCCATCATCTAACCAAAGGAGTTATTGGATTTTGATAGGACCAGCAGATCAAATTCTTTATACCATATTCGGATGAATAAATCAAATTCAGATCAAGATCTGATCCATTGATAGTCCTAGAGGGAAGTATAAACATTAGAACTAATATGAAAAATTAGGGAAACCAACTCCTAATTTTAACTAAAAATAGTAATAAAAAATCATATTTCCAAAAATCATGTCTCCAATTAAAATTTCCACTCAAGTGTATGTGACCCAGATAAACCACTCGGCTGCCAAATGACTGTCCATGCAAAATACCACCAGCGGTATCTCAAACTCCTGATTGTTACAGTATCAACATCAGAGAAAAATTTAAAATAGGTCACAGAGTTGATGCTAACCACAAAGACATTGAATCCAGATAAAGCCAATGAGACAAACTAGGGCGACTTCCACTTGGAGCTTCATTTATTCCAGTCCAAACACTACTGAAAGCAAAAGAAGCAAGTCAAAATCAAATTCTTAATTTCACAATTAGAAAATATCCACTTGCATTATATTAAAGAACTAAATCCTTCTTATGGAAATCAAACTCCAGTTAAAAAAAATCTAGTTCAAATTGTCACAAGCTGAACCACGGAGACTTTTCACAAACA
This sequence comes from Nyssa sinensis, assembly GCA_008638375.1. Taxonomy (NCBI): domain Eukaryota; kingdom Viridiplantae; phylum Streptophyta; class Magnoliopsida; order Cornales; family Nyssaceae; genus Nyssa; species Nyssa sinensis. The sequence continues at coordinate 56,715,911 of CM018031.1, read as the reverse complement.
CTGCTTTGTAACCATTTCACAAGTGTCTTTATAAGAAGATGGTGAGCAAATAATGAGAAAACACAAATCTTGTAGAAAGAAAAAGAGCAAAACTCCACCTCCATTTAGTACCCAACTTGAAAAGAAATATGGGCCCATCTTGGATATTCTAAAAAATGTTAGCCCTGTAAGTTTTACGGGAAACTGATTTTTCAACCATTAAGCCCTAAGAATAGAAATTTTGACAAACTACCCAATGGAATTAAAAGTAGGACACCACTTCACACCATTAAAAGAACACGTAACCTTATTAACTTTCTCTTTAGAAATGGAACATGGTAAAAGTTGTAGTCTTGTTGAAATGATAACACAACACAACTACAGAGAGAGAGAGAGAGAGAGAGAGAGAGAGAGAGAGAACCTTCATTACGAACAAGAGATTTACTCATCAGATAACTGTGCTCTTAGATTCCCCAATCTGCACAACGGTAGTAACAACTTGTTATTCATTTCAAGAAGTGGAATGGATATCCAGGGTTAAATAAAATGGTAAAAATAATAAAAATCTGCATAGCAAAAACCTTAAATCCATGACAAAATCAGTTCCAATCGTACAACACTATAAAGTTACAGTAGATGGCAAGATGAGCTGCAGGTCAATACAGGCTCTGAACAATCAGATCAATTTTCAAATCTAAGATGTGAGGTGTTGCAAGGATGACATTTGGATTGGAGTTAGATGATAACTTTATGATGAGGACCTACAGTAATCAAATATGATGATGACATAATAACTGGAAGGAATAAATACATACATTTCAAAATCTCAAATAAACTTAGAACAGAAGACATTCATAATTAGAATATGACAAGTAGGAATTACAAAAACAGGTGGGCGGCCAACAAACCTCTATTGGTTTTAATTCAGCTCATTTCACATTTTTAGACCAATTTAAATTTAGAAAAAGCTGGCTTTTTTTTGCTTATTATTATTATTAATATGTCAGGCAGAGGGAAGTTGGGTTTCCTTCTAATTTAATGCATTATTTCAAACAAATAACAGGCTTAAAGGCAAATGTTCAAAGAAACAAGCATATGCCTACCAGTCAGTGAAAATGTTCAGTATAATTACATCAAATAGTGAAGATGGATAGTTAGCCTGGTAAAACTCTGTTTCTAAACAAATTGTAATTCTAACTAGACTTCTTATCTTGAATAGAAGTGCATAAATGGAAAGCAATAGCGCTGTCCAAAAACTTGATTACATTTAGCATGCAGATATCTCAGGATCGAACAAAAATATTTCATGGCTTTACTTGAAACCGGAGAAAAGCTATAGAAAATCGAACTTTAAAGACGATTAATGTAAAACAGAAAAACAAAACCAGCATCACCCATGAACTTGTCTGAGAAACTACCCTGAAATGACTTGTGTCAGGATCAGCTGAAAAATACTTGAAAGCTATAAACCACACTAATCTTATCCCCAAAACTTACTTACTCTTGAGGTGTTAAACATGGCATTTCAGGTGAAAGCAAAAGCACACACTCGAGTATCGTAGATTTGATTATCTAATCTTCGGCAGACCCATCACGACTATTATAGATGAAAGGAAAATAGGGTAATGAAGAAAAGACATCTGACAGCAAATAGGTCAGAAAGAGACTTTTGGATTTCCTTACAGAGGTCCATCAACTAAACTCGCCGACAGCAACGTTTCGCGAACCCGAAAGAGACCCCCCAACAATCACATTAGCTACTAACTAATAAAGTTTATAAAAAAAGCCATTAATTTGTAGATTTGATTTTTTTAGTCATATATCATTGAAGTATATAGGACGTTGCTAATCAATTCTCATATCAGAATACGCGTGAAAAAGGAACGTATTCAAATTTTTGAAAGCTCTACATTGCAACGGTTAGAAAATACTTTGCTTCAAAGTTCAAAGACAAGTTGAGCAGGTGTCCCGTGTACAGCTGCAAAGCCAGGCCACGCGCGTCAATTAAGAGTGACGTTTGAAGAAGCCTTTTTTTTTTTTTTTTTCTGTTTTATCGGCGCTATCGATCCCTTTAAGCACCCTCTACTCTGTACACGGTACACCACCCCCAGCTTCTCAGTGTCGGCTGTCGGGACTGTCGCCAAGGCCGATTGATTAAGTTGGGCCACCAGATAATCGGGACATGATGGACGGGTCACGAATGTCTAGTCAGGAATTGGTCCCACTAGATGAATAATTAGAGTAATGTACCGTATTTTCAATTTATATTATCAATTTGTGTCATTAAATAATAATTTTAAAAATTATATTAAAATATAATAAGAGATATAAATCACAGTTATATAATATTTTTGTTAAATATAAATAAAAAATAAATAACATTTTTCTTAATAAAAAAATTATCCTCTACCTTGCACATAGCTTTTTTTAGAACTATTTTCTATTTCCGTAATAGAAAAAAAAAAAAAGGAATTACTAGTAGCATATTTTTAAAATTTCCTTTTAATAAAAACTATTTATATAATTTTAATAATTTTACAAATAATTTTTTTACAGAGTTTTTATGTTAAATATTTAAAAATTGGTGTGACGGGTTTTTCATTTGAATTTTTTTAATACTTTTTAATTATTTTATAAATATATCTTTTATTTTATACTTTCTCCTTAAGCCTAAAATTTTCTTATTTTACACTTATTTTAATTTTTATTTGATCCCTTAAAAGAACTTTTATTAATTTTAAAAAATTTTATATAGTTTAAAGCTTTTTAAAGGTCATTTTCTTTAATCGGAATTTTTGCTCAAATTATAAATTTTTTTATATTAAAAAAATTATTTATTTAACAAGAATATTATTAATTAATATTAATTTTTATACTTCATTAATATTTAATTTAAATTTATAATTAAATATTTAGTAAATAAATTTCCCCTTAAAATATAATTTCGACCTCGTTCCGTTAGAAGTCTCTATATTTATTATTTTGTGAAAGAGTAAAAATGATTATAAAGAGGGATGATTGGCCGATTGAGCAACAAAAGATGATTTTTAATTCAACACATCAAGCCTAAGTGATATGGTGACTAGACACATGAACAATTATGCATTAATTTATAATAAATTATTGAAATGTCATTTCGTCTATTCGATTTGCAATTAAAATTAGAATTAAAATTAAAATAAATATCATATTGAGTACACTCTAACAAGTCAAAGTAATATTAATAAGAATAGTTATGCAGGCAAGAAATATCAAATACTTCTTTATTGTTGCTTATCAAATATAAAAAACTAATTCTGTCAACTAATTTGTTAACTAAAATTTGATAAAAATCATTCAAAAATAATTTTGAAATATAAATTCTTTTAGTCTTTTATTTAATAAATATTTGTATCTAAATATATATATATATATATATGTGTGTGTGTGTGTGTTAGATATATAATACTCCTTCCATCTCGAATTAAAAATTTCTTATTTCATTTTGAGATATCCCATAATAAGAATCCTGTTTAAAAATTAATGTATAAATAATTGTAAAAATTTTAAATTATCTTAACAAATTTAATATGAATGTACTACTTAATGTAAATGAAAGTTAGTTTTGTAAATTTATCATCTTAATCAAGTATAAAAACATTAAATGATTTTTTAAAATAAAAAATTAATTTTCTCAAAAAAAAACTATTACTAATTCGGGAGGGAGGGAGTACTCTTTACCAGCCCCAAAAGACAAATATATATATATATATATATATATATATATATAGGAATATAGGATATAGCCAATTATCGAGCCACTCTTCAAGTGCAGCGTGATAAATTATAGAGATTACTTCGCTCCCGGGAAGGAGCAAATTGCTACTAGTGTAAAAGAAAAAAACACGAGAAAATGAAAAAAGCGTCAAGTAATCATGGAATAAAGAAGATTTAGCGTACCTTTAAGCAAAATAGTCGAGAAATTAGAGTTTCAATCTCTGTGACTGTACTTCCTACTCAAGCTATTGTTGTCTCTTCTAGGCTACAGTGAATTGCATTAAATTAAGCACTTGAAAGCGCTTTTCCAAATCTAATGGATAGCGTATGCATTCCAGCTGACATTCAGCTGAGATAAAGAGAATTGAACTTCAGATCAGCCAATGAGCTTGAGGGATGGCAGAGACAGAGAATTAGAGCTAAGTAGAAATGCGAGAGTGAGGCAATTGATGATCGAATTAAACTTAAAACGGGTTTGAGTTTGGAGAGAGATTCAAATGATCATGTAATGACAGTGAATCAATTAGAGAGAGAATGGAGGCGTGACTATGAAATCTAGAATCGACATTCTGAACTGATTTCAGCCAAACTTCATCAGAAACGGATAGATGTAATAATATATATATATATACATAGCCAGAGAGAAGATGTAACGCATGCTCACGGAGGAGAGCTATTGCACAAGTGTCGATGGTGGTGCTCAGCTGCTTCTTTCACGACTCACACAATCGAGGGTGGGTCCCACTTTTGGTCGCTGGCTCATTGCACGGTCACTCACTTTTCAATGCCACGTGGCCTTGGGGAGGTGGGGATGGATGTTTGTTTTGATTAGGAGGTGGGGTTGGGTGTTTGTTTCGATTTAGGTAAAATCGGGTGGTTAAATTCGGGTAGTCGAAATTGAAAAATTATAAATTTGAATAAAAATATATGATATTCACGTTCAGCCTTTGGGGGAGGTGGGGGTGGGTGTTTGCTTTGATTAGGAGGTGGGTAAGTGTTTGTTTCGATTTAGGTAAAATCGGGTGGTTAAATTCGAGTAGTCTGGACTTGAAAAATTATAAATTTGAATAAAAATATATGATATTCACGTGAATTTGAATTTCAGTTTAAATTTAAATTGGAAAGAATATAAGGAAGGGTGTCGGGTACCGAATTCGAATTATCACTATTTAAAATTATATATTTTATATTTTAATTAATATGAATTATTAAATTTTAAACATGTAAATAATTTTAACTGTTCATTCTATTAATATTTTAAACATGTAATATTTATTTTATTATTTGATTTTTTTAAATTTATTTTAATTAGAAATAATTGTTTTTTTTGTCTTTAAAGTATGCACGAAATCTGAATTCGAAATCTGATTGAGCCCAAAAAAATTAGAAAAATTTAAATTTTTGAATACTTGGTAAAAACTTGATACTAGGCAATTTTTTGTCTAGCTCAAGTTCGGACTTGAGTTTATTCTTTGAGTTATTTTTGAGTTCGGATTCAAACTAAGATTTGATAACTTGTATCGCGAACTGAACTTGATTAAAATTCAAGTCCGACCTAACCCGACCGAATTGCAATCCTAATTCTCATAGTTGAGAGAAAGTGGGTCCTGTAACGTATGGCTCGAGTCAGACGCCACCAGGGTCGTTTGATCTTGATCTCCTTGCTCTCCGGTCAAAAGTCTTGGGTCCCTTTATTCATCAGCCATTATCCTAGGGTAGATTGACGATGATGCACACTTTTATCATTGCCTTCTCTTTTAAACTCTATTTACTGCCGCTAACAGATTTGTGAATTAGTAATTAATTAAGGACATTGTTGGACCCTATGTTGGGCAGAAGGAACGCCTTTGTTATTTGTTTACGGGTAATTATCATAATTTGACACATATATTATATATGTATTTTTTAATTTTATTTAATTTTTAATTAAAATTAAATAATCACATTATATATATATGTAATTATATATATAATATAATAAAATTATGAAACGTATATAAATAAAAAGATATTCATTATATTCAATGTAGAGTCAAATATTATCTATTAATTAATAAAATAACAACAAAAAGAATAAAAGTTTGTTCCAGAGAATGCTGTGACTCAGAATCGGGCTCGTCCTATAATTTTTTAAATGTTACTGAAATTAGCTTTGAAAATCAATAGGTTGACTTCATGGTTTTGGCATGGGCACTCAGACCCAACCAAGCCTTAACTATTCTTTCTTATTAATCTTTCTCTTCAGGGTAAATTAAACTAATTTTTTTTAGATTTATGATAATTATATTAATTTTTTCTAAGTTTTTAAAATTACATTGATCTCTCATATTTTATCTAAAAATATACAGATATCTCCCTCTTGTTATTTTTTTTTTCAAAATGATGAAACTGTTTCTTTTATTTATTTTTATAATTTTGACCATTTATTTCTAACTTTTAAAAAAAAATATTTTTTTATTTCAAAACAAATTTAAGGTAAATAACTCATTTTTATTTTATATAAAAATAAATTTAATATTTTTATCAATATTTATTTGAAAAACAAATTGTTCAAAATTTTAAAAATTGAAAAAAGAAACACGAAAAAAGTAGTTTTGTCATTTTGAAGAAAGAAATTGACAGAAACAAAATATCTGTATATTTTTAGATAAAATAGAAAATATATATATATATATATAATTTTAAAAACTTTAGAAAAAATCAGTATAATTCATCATCTTTTAATCTACAACCTCCGGCCCAAATCAACTGTTGGGATAGTATGAATAAATATGTAGGCTTTGAGGCGTATCTAAAGACACTTTCTTTAGAACATAATTTGCCCTCACTCGATAGAGTCTGCTGATGGATTACTGGCAAAATTGTCCCCAAGATACAACAAAACCTTCGGTTTAAAGAATTGCAACTAGCAAAGTTGAAGGACTTCTTGTGAAATCATTTTATTATAATTTCTATTCTAAGAGAGAGAGAGAGAGAGAGAGAGAGTTTAATCATATTTTCCAATTCGTTGTACTGTTATATTTATAGATACAGGGGTGTCTATTCATGAGAAGACACAACCTTTCTAAAAGATATATCTTTAAGAAAGAGTCACAACCATTTCATTCAATGTGTCTTTTGGAAAAGACACAATGTTTCTGAATTATCCATTGGACACACCTATTCATGAAATATCTATTCAATGCACCCATCCGATCATCTCTTAATCTGGACCGTTGATCAGGCGATCCAAAAATAAATCAATAAAAATTGATTTGTCTTTGATGAATCTGTGTTGCATGTAAAGGCGTGTGCGAATTATTGCACATGGTGCGCATTTTGTTTCTCATTTGGGCTTGGTTCAACCCATGGGTCAATAAGGACCTTATGAAACAGAATTAAATATAAGGAATAAGTTTCCATATATAAACATACAAAATGAATAACACAAAAACCGACGTGGGACAAAGTTAAAAGCTATTATGCTATCAAACATAAAAGTTTGGCTGAACAATCCCCCACTTTGATAGTATAATAAGAAAAGAATCTCTCAATTAGAATGAAAATATTATTATAAATACAAGAAGGTTTTTTTCCAACTTAAACCTTCAATTAATACAAATACATCAAAGTTTTGACACAGAGTATTTGGTGGCCAAAGTTTTAAACTAAGTACTCTTATAAAGAAAAACCGGATATACCATACACATAACAATATTTTGCTTACAAAGATTTCAAATTTGCTTCAACAATTAAATGGCCATGTGCTAACTCCTAGTTTCATGAATGATTCAAAGAGCAAACCTAAACTCTCGTGAGAAGCGGCACCATTTCTACGTCCATATAGGTGAAGTTTCTTGTATGCCTCCATTACTTGATATTTTAAACTTCATTAAGAATGTAATTCAACATTCTTTTACGTAATGAACAACACTAATTCTCTTTCTTATTTGAAAGGAGCTCACATGTCGAATCTGTGTTACTAGATCACTTATCAATAACTTATTTTTACCCATTAAACCTTTTACTAGAGGTTTTCTAGTTTTAGGTTGGGTTACCATTATTGGTGATCAATTAAAAAGGTTTTACCCCTATCTCATTTGTTGTCAACCTTACCATGTCCTTAGATAGACCTTTAGTAAAAAGATCAGCCAAGTTCTTACTTAACTTCACATACATGATTGTTATTATCCCATCTTGTATCAATTATCTTACAAAATCATGTCTTAGACTTATGTAACTAGACTTGCCATTGTAAGTGCTACTATAGGCCCGTGATAGGGTAGCCTCATTGTCACAATAAACAGAGATTGGTGGCATTGGATTAGGCCATAACTTAATATCTAATAGTAAGTTTCTAATTCATTCAGCCTCTTTGCCTATTGCTATTAATGCTATGAATTCAGATTTCATAGTCAAATGGGATATACAAGTTTGGTTTTTAGATGCCCATGAAATATCACCCCTACCAAAGAGAAATACCTATCCAGAAGTAGATTTATTATCTCCCTGATTAGTAATCCAACTAACATCAATATACCCCTCAAGTACAACTAGGAATTCATTATAAAATAGGCCCAGTCCAATGGTTTTTTGGAGATAAACAAATATTCTATTGACTGCTTTCTAGTGTTCTCCACTTGGATTACTTGTAAAACGACTCAATTTGCACACATCAAAAGCTATCTGGTCTTGTACAATGCATAAGATACATTAAATTACCAATTGCACTAGCATACTCAAGTTGTACAATGGCTCGACTAGAATTCTCGGCTAATTTAATACTTGAGTCAAATGTTGTATTAAATTCTTTGTAACCAAGATGTTTGAATTTTAGAAGCATATTGTCAATGTAATGCTCCTGACACAAAGCATAACTCCGCACAGGGTGGGTTTCACGACCTGAAACCCACCTTGTGCGGATCCCGGATCGCGACTGCCGCCTTCAAGCTCGGGAGCCTTTGGGCGAGGCAAAACATAGCAACAGTATCGGACAGCGGTGCGACTTGTGGTTGCGGAAGCGTGAAATTTTTTTTCTTTTCTTTCTTATTTTAAGAATTGCACATCCGCCCGATACTGCCGCTCTTCCCATTGCGGTATACATGATTACACCTTCAGAGCATAATTAAAAATTTAAAGAGTTATTAAACATTACATGTCCACCGCCCCGAGGCGCTTAATACATATTCTTACACCGTCTACTAACACAAAATGTACTACTAGAGTTCATATGGTTCCAAAAGATTCTACTCAAACATATCTTCCCAAAATGGCAGATTCGACATCATCGACTTCAAACCAAAACTGCTGTCATTCTCTTGAAACATCATCGACTTCAACCAAAACTGCCGTCATTCACCTGAAAGGGGGGTCCGAACAAAGTCCGGGTAAGCTAATCTAAGCTTGTAAGTAATTCCTGCATTTGTCATAGGGTTTCACTGGCAGTGGTTTAGCACATGAGAGTTTATAAAATACTTACTACCAATTTCTCATACTTTTAGAATATAGAATATATATGCATTCTTCATAAAGATAGTTTTGAAACATTTTAAGTATTCAAGCTAAATACACATTTCTTCGAATAGAGTATATGTAATACCCCGACCTAGAAATATCGGGTCATATGGAATGCATTACGAGGCTATGAGAAAATTTGACGTAAAAGATTATTTTTACTTAAGGAAATAATTAAAATTTTATTATATAAAAAAAATATATTATTGTGACCCATATTAAGACACACATCTACACACATGTAAGGTGTGTTATGTGTATATGTGGCCAAATGTGCACACATGTGAATGCATTAAACATTCACTTAAATATATATGATGTAATATATATATATATATATATATATATATAATATGAGGTTATACACATAGGGAGGGACGGTTGTGTGTGTGTGTGATCTATATACATATATATATGTATATATATATAATAGTAAAATGCAACTAACCCAACCTAATAGGCATGGTGAGGTATGGCCCCAAAAATCAGAGAAATTAATGAGGGAAGGGCTGACTTGACAAGGTAAGAGGGTGAAATGATGGACATTAAGTTCTCATTTATACACATAGGTATACACTTGATTCACACAAAAGATCTCCACCCGATCGGTCACAGAGAAAGAGAGAGAGATAAAGAAAGAGAGAGAGAGAGAGAGAGAGAGTGTGTTTTGGGAATTCAGAAGGAGAAATCAGAAGGAAAAAGGGGGAGAAGTCACTGTTAGAGGTAAACCCACGAAATTACCTTGATTTCTCTCTCTAAAAATTTTCATATGAATGAACTGTTTTAGCTTCTGATTTTTGTATGCATGATGTTTAGGGTGTTTCTAAACTATGATAAGCATGAAGTTAAGCTAAGAAAATGTCAAAAACCCTCGACTGTACACCAAACGGCCATTGGAGGACCTTGCTTATAGCAGGTCTAAACCAATGGCAACCGAACTGCATTTGGCCTATAGGGACCTAAATTAGACCCTTATAGCATTCCAAAAACCTATGACCGCGACCCAGAATCATAAGATAAGACCTCCAAACATGGACTTGCAGGTTACGGGTTTACAACCCAAACCTTTAAACTCGTGATTAAATCCACTATTATGAATATGAACGGGATCCTCATAAAGAGGGGATCAAAATAAGCCCAACCTCGTGAAAAATGATGCAGAAACAAGCATAAATCGACGGGTTACAGGTTCGGTTATCGTGGCTTAAACCGAGCTTATGAGCTACATTCGAATCTCCAACTCAATGTAAGAGTGTGCCATAAAGTGTTAGAAACATTTTAGAAAAGAAAGCAGAAGAAACGAAGTTGTAAAACATCACGAAAATGAAAAACATGAAAACCTGCAACTAGGGCAACACTGGGGAAGAAACGGGGGAGATGATGAACAGTGATGGTTCGGGTCAAATCGGGTTCGGGTCGGAACCCGACCTATCGCATAAACGGTTAAGTTGGACGGTGTCGTTTTGGTGTTATGTTTTAAAGTTATAAGCCATTAGGGCTGACGTCATGATGTAACTAAACCGACTGAACCGGTTGGTTCAGTTAAGATCGGACCGGTTCACTTGAAATTGAACTGAACCAACTAGTTAAGACCGAAACTTTGGATATTTATACTTTGACCCCCAACTGTTCTACGGATTTACACTGTGGCCCAATTTTTGGAAAAATTATGCAAATATGCCCCTGGAAAAATAATAAAATAATTTATTAAATTATTTTATTAAATAAGTAAAATTACTAAATTACCCTTGAGTCACAAATAAGTCAAACAAAGCCCAAATTAAACATATGAACAGTGTATCCTTACTATTTTGGATATTCTGAGACTGATGGTAGGGTCCGTTTTACGAGACGGGGCCCGAAAAAATAAAGATACGTAAAGGGGTAAATGACCAAAATACCCCTTGACCAAAAAATTAACAAGTTATTAGTGTATTCTTACTATCTCAGACCTTCTGAGTCCAATAGTGAGGTGCACGACAAGAGATGAGGTCCCGAACATAAAGACAAGTAAGGGGGTAAAATGACCAAATTACCCCTAGTACCTCAAAAGCCAAGTTAAAACCCAGGAAGGTCTAAATTAACTTTCTTTGACATCCCGGACTCAATAATGGAGTCCAAAATTTTGAAACGAAGTACAAAAAAATGAGACACATAAAACGATAAATGACTATTTTGTCCTTTTACATATAATAGTCCGAATTAAATGTTAGGAAAGCCTAAATCGACTTTCTTCGACGTTCCGGACTCAATGGTAGAGTCTATTCGACCAAAAAGAAATGTTTAAATAAAAAGACATAAAATTTGATGAATAGCATCTGTTAGATGCCTATGAACTGAAATATTGTCGAAGAACTAAACTGAGGCAAGTACGAGAAATGAAATACGAAAAGACACGACACGTAAACATATGAAATAAATAACTTTAATTTAAAGTTAATGGAGTTACCAGAAGAGTATAAATTGAAACAAATTAAATTTCTAACACATTAAATTGTGTCATAGATTAAGAGTACAAGTTACGAGTTAAGTTAAGTACATATGAATTTATGAAATCGTTTTAGGATCTAATACGATTTAAGCATAAGTTAAGGAACATTGAGATGATTTTTCAATAAATGTGAAGTTGATGAGATATTTATGAATTGTTCTTAGGAACTACAAAGAAAGTGGGAAAGCGCATTATTAGCACTAACCCTAAAGGACCAATGTGAGTAACCCTGCATTCGAAGTGGAGATTTAACTCCATGGATTTCAACGAAGTTTTGAGTTCAAGTCATGAAAAGTATTTGAATATCGAATTCAGTTTTTATACGCCTTCTGTTTTAAATTATTCTGTTCAGATATCAGATTTACTTACAGTTTCCTTTAAATATTCCTTAGCATGTTTGAGTTTTTAAATTACAAAATCTCTGAGATATATTCTGAATTCGTATATTCTGAGAATTGAAAGTTCTATTATGAAGTTATATACTTTATGTTTGAATACTCTTAAAGAGTATTTCTGAGAAGTCATGAGATAAAAGTAGTTTTCTTGAAATACAAGATAACTGTGCATAAGCACGAGACAGGGTATTGGAGTTCGCAAGGGACTCTATTATCCTGTGGAGCCGACAAGCTTTTGGGTTCTATGGAATTCAATGGATTGTCAAATGCCTGGTAGCAGGATCTAATCCCACAGGCAAAGAGATATCTCAACAAGAGTAAAACGGGAGTCTGGTTCGAAACAGATTCCAAGAGTAAAAGTGAGAAGAAAAGATATTTGAAAATGAAAGCAGATTTTAATCCTCATTTTCATATTTACATGTTTGAGTTCACATATACTCTATTTATAGAAGAACACATTTTTAGCTTGAACACTTTACATGTTTCAGAGTTATGAGTTTTATGGAATGCATATATTTTGTATTCAGAGTTACAAGTTTTATATGAAAAAGCATATGTTAGCTTGAATGTTTTAAATGTTTCAAAGCTATGAGTTTTGAATGCATATATTCCGTGTTCAAAAGATACGAACAATTGACAGTGATTGATTTATAAACCTTTATGAGCTAAAACCACTATTGATTGAAACCCCATGATGAATGTTGGAATTGCTCACAAGCTTAGATTAGCTTACCCAGACTTTGTTCGGACCCCCCTTTCAGGTGACTGACAGCAGTCGAGTTTTGAAGACGGTGTATCTGCCGGCTTATGGAGATGTGATTAGATGGTTCCTTTTGGAGTTATGTAATGTTTAATAGCACTTATGTTAAGATACCATATGACAATATGTATAAACCCTACGGGGTAACTAACGTTGATGGTTGTATGATATAAGTCTATAATATTTTAGTTATACTTTGATTATGTAACCATGTATGCCATGTATGGAGCGACAGTACCGGACGGATGTGCGAAATTTAAAAATAAAAAAAAGAAAAGAAAAAGTTTTTCACGCTTCCGCAAACACGTGTCGCACATCTATTCGATATCGCTGCTTATGTGAGCCTTCGCCCAAGGGTCCTCGGGCCTGAGGGTGGCGGTCGCGATGCGAGATCCGCACAGGGTGGGTTTCGGGTCGTGACAGTATATGCATGTCAAAACATATATACATGTGTAATGAAAATGGGGGTAAAAACCTGCTTCCATTTTCAAAAGCGTTACTTCAAATCATATAAATATGCATAGTGAAAATGGGGGTAAAACCTGCTTCCATTTTCAGAAGTGTTTGTCATCTTTTCTCTTTGATTAGGTGGAATCTGTTTCGAACCAGACTCCAGTTTTACTGCCAATGCTACAATGGGAGATATCTCATTGCCTGTGGGATTAGATCCTTCTACCGGGCATTTCTTCGTGTCTCAGTTGAATCCCGAAGGATTTCAACGTCATGGGTGGTACTTACGTACCATTTATCTTATAAAACATTTATTACATACTTCAATAGATACCTTTCATGAATATTTAAAACATGAAATGTATAATTTCTGCAATAACACTTCAAATGCTTGAAATGATCAAATTCAGAATAATGAAATAAATTTGCATTTCTATCGGACATGCTAAATCTTTCCATGAAAAGAACTGAATATAAAAACATTTACCAAGCATGTCATAACGGAATGTTGTAAACCAGGAACCATGAGAGAAAAACTGAATTTGATATTCAAGTGCTTCACATGCTTAAAACATGATTCAAATCCATGGAGTTAAATCTCCATTTCAAATCCAAGGTTACTCATCTTATACGTTTAGGTTGAAGCTAATGTTATGCTTTCCCACTTCTTTTGTAGTTCCTAAGAACAATTCATAAATAGTCTCATTAACTTCATAGTCACTACAATACCACTCATTGGTGATCTTAACTTATGCTTAGATCGTAATTAAATTCTAATTTCTATCTTAGGCGTATACTTTTAAATATACTCTTATGATAGCTTCATTAAATCATGAGGTTTGATTTCATTACTTCATATGTTGTCGTGTCACATTTATTCATACTTCGTTTCATAATATGGACCTCATCATTGAGTCCGGAACGTCGAAGAAAGTTAATTTAGACCTTCTTGGACTTCCATTTGGCTTAAGGCATATCAGGGGTAATTTGCTAATTTATACTTTAACGTGTCTTAATTTTTTTGGAGTCCTGTCTCATAAAACGAACCCAGCCATTGGGTTCAGAATGTCCAAAATAGTTAAAATACACTATTTGTTTACTTTATTTAGACTTCATTTGTCTTGTTTGACGACTTGGGGTAATTTCGTAATTTTTGTATTTAAATATTATGAATTTAATATTAATTTAATTTTAAGTTGGGTCACACTAGCATTTGTCAATATTTCAGGGGTCAAAATTTAATTTCCCATAGTTCAGGACTGAACCAACGATTCAGTTTCGTTTTAAACGAACTGGTCTAGTTGTAACTAAACCAATTCGGTTTAACATGTAATGCTGATGTCATCATGACGTCAGCCCTAACCTTTGTAAGTTTTAAACCTTAACCAAAATGTCACCGTTCCAATTATGCGGTGGCTACACCGCAAGTCACCACGTGTCCCGAGTTGCCCCAATTGTTTAAAACGAGTCTCGAGTCAACTCGGTCGTCTTCCTCCTTCGACACCCACTGTAACCCTTTTCGAAGCTTAAAAGCTTCATTTTCGAGCCAATCCATTCACCTAATTTCCTATGTTTTTAAGCTAATCCATTTCTGGAACATTTTACAAGAGTTTGGCATTCATTTTAGGATTTAAAACCAGTTCATGTGTTCGGTTTAAATCTTGATAGCCGAACCTGTCACTACATGATAAATCCTTATTTCGTCACCAATTTTTCATAGGATTTGGCTCTACTTAACCCTCATGGTTTGGGGATTCTATTCCCATTCACAAAATCAAGTTTAAACGTTTAAGACTGAAACTGTGTTTCACAGCCGAACCCTGCAACTCATGTTTTAGGGTTCAACCTTTGCGTTCTATGGTCACGGTCTAACATTTTTAAGGTATTGGAAGGGTCTAAGTCAGGTCCCAACACATAGATTTGGATTTGGTTTTACTCATTTCAGACCTGCACCAGAATTCTTACTTATTCTCGTTCACTTGTAACCCAATTTTCTCAGTCGATTCTTCATAATTTTCTATCATTTCTTTTGTAATAAAGCTTAAATTATGCATAATAAGACCCTACTATTGCATGTTTAAAATCTAAAACGTAATAGGATATAATTCAACCGAAATTTACCTGTTTACGTTAATTGTTCTTTTGCAAACTTTCCTTTCTTCAGTTCTTACTCTATCGTCCCAGTTTCCTTTCTCTCTCTCACTCTATCTTTCCTTCCCTTTTTGTTTTTCTTCCAAACCGACATTGAGGTCGGTGAAGAATGCCACATGTTGGCTTTTGGTTTTGTATGGCACACATGACCTGGCTACCACCTCCCTCTTCATCATTTCTTGCACATGCAGCTCACATGGAGGAGACATGGAGAGCAGTGTCCACCGCTTCCTTCTCTCCTCTCTACTTAATCCTATTACATACTTCTACTTTTTAATTTATCTTTCCCATATCTCTTTTTCATTTCCTTTTAAGATATATAGATATATCTATACACATGGGCAGCCGTATACATATATATATGTATACTTAATTATCTGCTTCCAGTTTCTAATCTCGTATATATTTTGGTAATTACATCGTCATGTACTACCATATACTTATTATCATTATCATTTTCCCATTTGTTAATCGGACATAGCACGCATTTTTCATAGTCAAACTTATCATCGTAATTAAAGTTTGGTAATTACAACGAAAGTGATGTACAATCATTCTGGTTTCCCGAGACTTTTACTGAAACTTCACGTGTTGAGGTTCGAACCCGTCTTCGTCATTTAAGGTCTCAATCACTAATTAATATTTAAGTGATTTTATGATGCTTCGTTGGGTCGGGGTGTTACAGACATGAGTGAATTCATCTCATCATTGATGACTGCTTTCCAAAATGCAACATCTTTAGAACTAATGACCTTTGTAAAAGTTTTAGGATCAGCCTCAATATTGAATGCCATAGGTATTAATCTTGTCACATTTTCTCTATCTCTTTCTACTAAAAATATAATAGATTGAGAAAAGATAAAATCTAGACCTAAGAAATTTTCTTTTCTTGTTTTTTCACTTCTTTTAGGCCCTTCACTAATAACCACATGCCTTTTGACATTATTCTGTGGTTCTGATCCTTGAGTAGGATTGGACTCAGAATTTTCAGTTCCTACACTCTTAGAATCTATATAGAATTTATGTTAAAAAAATTTCACATCACGAGATTCTATAATTGTATTAGACTCAAGATCAAGAAGTCTATAGGTTTTGCTATATTCAGCATATCCAACAAAAATGCTTTTATTTACTCTAGGACCCAACTTTGTCCTATTAGGATCCGGAATCCTATAATATGCCAAACACCCCTACATTTTAAGATATGATAGATTAGGCTTTCTTCCCTTCCATAATTCATAAGGATAGAGATTTGTTTTCCTAGAAATTATTCTATTATGCAAATGACAAGCAGTATATAAAGTTTCACCCTACAAATTCATAGGTAATTGAGCATGCACTATCATACAATTTACCATTTCTACAAGAGTTCGGTTTTTCCTTTTAGCTAAACCATTTTGTTGTAGTGTGTAAGGTGTAGATTTTTCATGTATAATACCATGCAATTCACAGAAATGATCAAACTCATGGGGAAAGTATTCCATCTCTCTGTCACTTCTTAAGATTTTAATTTTCTTATTCAACTGATTTTCAACTTCATTTTTGAAAATTTAAAATTTACTAAAAACTTTATCTTTTGATTTCATAAGATAAACATAAGCATATCTAGAAAAATCATCAATAAAAGTGACAAAATATCTTTTTCCTTCACGGGTTAAAACTCCATTTAATTAACAAATGTCAGAATGTATTAAATCTAAAAGTTCAGTATTTTTTTTCACACCAAGAAAAGATTTCTTAGCCATTTTGGATTTAGCACAAACTTCACATTTATCACAATTTGAATCATGGTAATTAATCAAACCAAATCTGCTCATGGTTTTGATAGATCAAAAATTTAAATGAGCTAATCTACTATGTCATAATGAAAAAGACTCAACAACATAAAAAGAAGTCCCTTCTTTCCGCAATTATAACACTTGTCATTCTTCTTCTTGTTCATTTTCCTTTTCTTATTGGGATGGTTGTTGCCAGAACCAGATCCAGATTCAACATAGTGAACATTATTTTTCATTTGACTTTCTCCCTTTTTATCTCTATTATGAGATTTTTCTTCAGTTTGAAGATGCTTTTGAATACATTCAAGAGAGAAATCTTCTGCCTTATGTGGAAGCTTTTTTCTGTAATCTTTTTAAGACAACGGAAGCTTTGCAATGATAACCCTAACTTGGAAGGATTCAGGAATACTAATGTTCAAAACACTGATTTTATTTACAATATTTTGCAGTTCATGAATTTGGTCTAACACAGGTTTGTTGTCAGTCATACGAAAATCAAAATATTCTGCAATAAGGAATTTATTTGTACCTTCTTCTTGAACCTTGTATTTAAATTCAAATGCATTCCAGATTTTTATAACAGTCTTCTTTTATTTGTAGAAATTATATAGACGATCAGATAAAACATTCATGATGTGTCCACGATAAAGTAATGCATCTTCAGTCGCTTCAGCCTTTGTTCCTTAATTGCTTCAGAGTCTTTGTCAGAAGGTTCTGGGACATGTGCGTTATTTGGATCCAGAATGTAATACACCTTCATGGCAGTAAGCAGAAAAATCATCTTGTCTCTCCAGTAACTGAAATTGCTGCCATCAAACTGATCAAGTTTGACAAGATCTTGATTCATTAACTTGAATGAAGTTAGGTTCTTCTTGGTTTCCAATGCTATAAAATTACGTTCTAAAATTGTTGGGACAGTATGAATAAATCTGTAGGGTTTTAGGCGTATCTAAAGACATTTTCTTTAGAATGTAATTTGCCTCCACTCGGTAGAGTCTGTTGATGGGTTATTGACAAAGTCATCCCCAAGATATAATAAAGCATTCGGTTTGAAGAATTACAACTAATAAAGTTGAAGGACTTCCTACGAAATCCTTTGATTATAATTTCTATTTTAAGAGAGATAGTTTAATCATATTTTTCAATTCGTTGTACTACTGTATTTATAGATACATGGGTGTTTTTTCATGAAAAGACACAACCTTTCTAAAAGATATGTCTTTAAGAAAGAGTCACAACCATTCCATTTAATGTGTCTTTTGGAAAAGACACAGTTTTTCTAAAATACCCATTGGACACACCTATTCATGAAACACCTATTTAATGCATCCATCCGATCATCTCTTAATCTGGACCGTTGATCAGGCGATTCAAAAATAAATCAATAAAAATTAATTTGTTTTGATGAATCTGCGTTGTGTGCAAAAACGTGCGCGTGATGCGCGTTGCGTTTCTATGAGCTACAACTCATTTGGGCTTGGTTCAACCCATGAATTAACAAGGACCTTATGGAACCCAATTAAATATAAAGAATAAGTTTCCATATATAAACATACAAAATGAATAGCACAAAAACTGACGTGGGACAAAGTTAAAAGCTATTATGCTATCAAACATAAAAACTTGGCTCAACATCAACAAAATCAAATTCTAAGTGCTTGTTTACCTCTAAAGACAAGCAACACATCTTTAATGTCTGATAATTCATAGTCCTGCTTAACTTTCTTTACATCCACTTAAGCTCAGAAGATAAAGATTACTAAATAAAAAATACATACAGGCAAACAAATTGCACTTTTGTAGTGTATTGTTTAGATATTACATCATTTCAGCATAGATTCAATGGATTTGACTCTCTTCGACATTATTACATGTTTAATACATAACATTTTAGAAATTTGACTATTATTATATTCTTTTATAGAGCAAGCGTGGCCTAATGATATTACATATTTATTTTTAAAAGAAAGAATAAGAAGAAGAAACTTGGTAGACATATTAATACTGTTCGATCCTAACAATTAGTTCAACTTCTACAATAATTATATGTATGTGTATGTGTATGTGTGTGGTTGAAGCTCACATTAGATAAATGGAATCTCATATTTCTTCCTTATTAAAGAGGTCACGATTTCGAATCATTTTAAAATAAGAGTGTGCGGTAAAAGAGGTCATGATTTTAAATCTTTTCAAAATAAGAGTGTGTAGTTTTATGTTGATTTTTGAGCCATGGACAAAAAAATAAGTATGTGTATGTGTATGTGTATGTGTCTCTGTCTCTGTCTCTTTCTCTATCTCTCTCTCTGTCTCTGTCTTTCTCTTTATATATATATATATATATAAATGAGTAATGTTTTATGGCCCAAGTAACCTCACCCATCTGATATGGCATGATTCAACTAGTCAGAAAGAATGGAACAAAGTCCCAAAAAAAAAACTCTAACTAGTTGAATCACTCGTGCTTTTACAGCTTTTACGATTATTACGTTTTTAATCACCCAAGTTTTAAATATTGATTTTTTTAATATAATTTTTCACAACTTTAAAAGTCAGTTCTGAGTCTTTAACATGTGGTCGAAGAATTTTTTTTTATTTTCTTAAAATTGTGAAATTTTACAATTTTAGAAAAGTGTTAAATTTTACATTTTTTTACTGAGACTAAGCTTTTTATTGTAAAATTGTAAAATTTATACTTTTAGAATAATTTTTTTCCTTCACATTTTCATATTCATTATGGATATTGTTTGATAGATCTTAATGTTTAGGATTCAAATATATAGTTTTTATTAAAAATAGATTTATAAATTTCAAGTCATTGAATTTTAAAATTTGATAAAATTTTTTATAGCTACACTTGATTTCACAAAAAATTTGTTAAAAGATGTATTTTTGGCACTGAATAACTAAAAAAACTTAATGAATTAATATGTTTGAACTTGAATTAAATAAGAATTTTAGTACTTTTCATAAACTCTTAACCATGCGCATGACTCTTATTTTTTTACATGATCAAACTTATTAAATCATCACTAAGGTAGAGCATTGGACGGGTCAGCCGACACATAATTGACAAAATGCTAGCCTTATCTCGGCCCAACTAACTAATAGAACAAAAACAGCCCACCCAATTCCAACCGGTAGAAGATAAATGAGACCGTCAGTTACCATTTTGACATAATTTAAGGTACCGTTTTCAAAATACTTATAATAAATAAGAAGGTAAATTTTTATAATATTTGTTTTTTCTTACAAAAAAAAAAAATTAAAAACAAGAGTACATTTGATAAGTAGATCTTAAAACTGATTTTTTTTTAATCTAGTAAAATTATTCTTTAAAAATCAAATTGATGTTAATTATATATATAAATATAGATGTATATAATATATATATACACGTATATGTGTGTATAGACAAATATACAAGCGTATAGAAGTTTATATGTATATATTTGATCATATATAAATCTTTACATTGTGTGAATGTTATATAAGTTAGGTATATAGATATATGAATATGAATCGGTGGACAAAAATTTTTTTTTTTTTTTTAGCCATAAAACAAATATTACTTTTTACTCTTTTTTTGTGCTTATAACTAAATTTGAAAATCCAATATGAATTTTTATTGTAATCCTGTAAGTACTCAATTAATCTCAAGCATAACCAATGAAGCCACATTAGATAAAAGAGAAGCACGAAGTCACAATAAGATAACTATTGGACAAACTCATAATGCATCCGATCCAATTTGGTGCGCTCAAAAGTTAAACTAATATTTAGTCCTTAAACTTAGCACCATTAGCTTAAGTCTAAGTGTTGGTCGAGCTTAATCATAATTCTCAAACTTAGCAGTATTTCGTTAAAATCTGGTCAAGTCATCTAAATAGTTTCTAAGCTTGATTAACTCTCCCAAGAGAAAGTAGGCCCTCGAGGAACTTCTGGTCTTACCTTACAGGGATGCCTAAAGACTTGGGAACAAGTCTTCGGAAGACTGTTTGAGTTTGGCACGTGACTATATTACGGAAAAGTATTATAGACATGTTATTCGGAATACTCAAAGTTTTTAAACGTATAGGCTAAAGTATCAAAAACTCTCAAAGTGTCCATCGCATTCACTCATGCAGCGGAACACCCAAGGTCATTCTAGAATAAGATATTCTATTAAGATTCCATAAACTTTTTGTTACCTTCCACTACATTTCTTAATTACCCCTTATTTAAGATTGTATTACCCATGTGAGTAGTTTGTTACAGGTGATGTCACATCCTGACAGCCTCTCACATAGTTGTTACAAGTGACGACATACCCTGACAATCTCACGTACTGTTGGAAAACTACTTATAAATAGCCTACTCACATAATTGTGAACTAGTACCCACTATCACAACCATCTTGTGACTAATACAATCTTTGCTTTTTTAAGCATTGTCAATATACCCTACAACTTTGCCAAGAACCCTAACCCTAGAGAATACATAGTACAAGAGTTGAGGTCATTGTCTCCATGATACAGTCGATCAACACCTTGGTCCATGTCCTAAATTCTCATAGAATTTTTCTTGAATAGATTGCTTATACTTTCTCCCTACCATTTCACTATGAGATTCATAGCTACTTGATATAGATTATCTACTCTATGTACAAACTTCATCTCTTTATTCTTGCTTGATCCATAAATACTAACTATCAACAAACCAAATTCCAAAGTATAATTATAACACCTTGATAGAGAATTGACCCTTTTTTTTGTAAACAAATAATCATTCTAATCATGAACCATTTGACTTAGTGATTAGAGGAACGAATTTTATATGTTCAACTTTACTTTGAAGAATCGTATATCAATTTAGACTTCGTTTGGGTAGCTTTTGATTTTGAATTAATTATTAGAGAATGAATTCTAAAAAACTGATTATGACATAATTAATTTATTATTTAGATGTTTGATACAAATTGTATAAAAATAATTTTGCACTATAAATTTCTCTCTTCATCATTTGTATTGTATATTTGAGTAATGTGCAATTCATTTGAGGGGGGCTCATTGGAGTTAGGTCTAGGAGGTTGAATCATTTCTAAATCATCAAACTCTTAATAGCAGAAGCCAAAACCAACGTCAAATGACTTTTGGGCGATGGCATTTTGCATTCTTAGTAAGGAACATGACTTCGGCTCTATTCACACCCCTCCATCTGTCTATATAGATTCTCAAGAAATAAATATTCTATTTGTAGCATTACTCAAACAAATTTTAAACTCAACCTTGCTTGTAACAGAAGACAAGTTTTCAAAAGGGATCATTCCCCATGTCATTTAAATTAGGCATTTCACTCCTGGGATGTGAATTTCACGATGAACAACATGTCTTCAAATTTCAAACCAACTCAATTCAATTTTACTGCCAGAGAAAGTGGCATGGTTTTAGTTCACAAACACAGGCATAAACCTTGTTGCAAGTTTAATGACAATTGGATGCATATCTAAATTGTTTGGCTTGACTGACTCAAGATTTTGTCCATTTTTTCGTCATATCAATAAATATACTTTAAATTGCTACCTAAATATTTTCCCATTTCAAGTTGAATTTCAATACAACAAACAGGATACTTTTTTCCATCCAGATATAACCCCAATTCACTTTGCCACCCTGTTAAAAGGTAAATTCAGCCTTGATGCAAGAACATAATGATGTAAATATATAGCTCCAAGCTCCTTAATCTGCCATATAATGATATAAATATATAGCTCTAAGCTCCTTACCTACCGTATACTTGAATTCATATAAGACACGTTATGTTTTAATCATTGGATAGTCTTGGAATTGAGGTTTTATCTATGAATTATAGACACTCTATTTTGGCTCACACGTTCGTATCCGTGTTGGACTAGGGACACTCTCGAAAACTTTCCAAACATGTATTAGACATGCGAAAAAAGTGTCATTTTTTTTTCTTCTAAACTTTGGACACATCATGGACATCTTTCTTTTCTTTTCTTTTTTGAATTGTTTCCCTCTTCTTCTCCTCCTCTTTTTTTGTGTGTGTTTTCTATGTAATAATTAGTACATTTATTTTAGAACTTAAATCATGAATGTTGATGATTAAATGAAAAAATCTTTAGATTTTTATTTAATGATTTTATTATTTTAATATTTTATTATTATTTTTATACCAATTTTAATTAAAATAATGTTAGATCTTTATTATATAGTCATATAAATAATATAAAAATATATGTATTTAATGTATTTCTGACTTATCCTTGTCCTAATTTTTTATAGAAATGTCGTGTTTGATTCTTAACTTTTCATTTATCCCTGAACACTTTATTTATAGTTTCTAAGTCCTCAGATGATTAAAATACAATGTCTCATATGAGCTCGAGCTCACATTAACATTACCTTTCAATAAATACGTCATAAAAATATACTCCTTCCGTCCCGAATTGAAAGTCCCTTATTTCATTTTGAGATGTCCCATAATAAGAATCCTGTTTAAAAAATTAATGTATAAATAATTGTGAAATTTTCAAATTATCCCTCACAAATTTAATGTGAATGTATTACTCAATGTGAATGAAAGTTAGTTTTGTAAATTTATCCTCTTAATCAAGTGTAAAAGTATTAAATGATTGTCCAAAATAAAAAGTTGGTTTTCCCAAAAGAGACTATTAATTCAGGGACGGAGAGGAGTACCTGTTAACCCTGGTTGACTTATTTCATGTGAAGTGACTATATCAACAAAATCAATCTTGTGACACCTAATTGCTAGGAAGCAAACATATTAAATGAATAAAATAATTGTACAACTCTAAAAGGAAAATAAGATGCACAATGCAGAAAAAAGGGACTCGTGAAAAAGAATCAAGAGAAGAAATATTATGTGAAGAATTTTCCCCAGTATCCCCACAATTACAATACTATACCACCCCCATCTCTCAAAGAGAAAAACGCCATTTCTCTTTATATACAAAACCACATAATCAAACTTGTAAACCCCAACTCCCACTTTTTCCTTCTCACCACTTTTACTCAAAGCCATTTTACCCAGCTTCCCCAATTCAATTATTTATTCATGTACCTTGCAAAACAAGGAAATATACCCAAAACCCTCTCTCTCTCTCTCTCTCTCTCTCCATCTTATCCCCCACTTTCCCAAAACCACAAAAAAAAAAAAAAAAAGAACAACGTATTAAGGCACTGAGATGGAATCTAAATTTTTTAAGATAATCCTATCAGTTACCTTGGTTGTGGTCGTGCCGGAAATGATCGAGCTGGCCTGACTGATGGTTGAGGTGATGTACTACCAAAAAACATCGTCTGAGATCTGGTAACCATGTCGACCATGGATGGGGTCTGATAAGCTTGCAACAGGCTTGTACTGTCTGTTGAATCACCTCGTGCAGTTGCTCGCTGCAATGAGTGTGAGCTCAATCCCGACAGAACATATGCCCTTCCAGATGCCTCGTAAACACGGCGGTTCGCCATCCTGTCTTGCATTTCCCTCAATTCAGCACCTAATGCAACACATAACTGGTCTCCAGCTTGTGCTGAAACTGTTTCTGACAATACTTTACGACAACTCTCAAGAATAGACACTGCACCAGCTAGATCACCCCGTTCAGCGGCAGTTCTTGCTTCTGCAATTGCCTCAGCTGCTCGGTGCCTGTTTCGCTGCCTGTCGACTTCCATTGACACCGATTGTGGTCCAGTTATTTTAGGCCTCAGAATCTTTACTTCATTGGCTTCTTCCAAGTTCACCAATTCTTTTGTGATGGGGTCTTTGTAAACACATTTAACTTTTAACAATGACATCTCATTACTGGATCCATCAATTGGAATATCAACAGTTACCAAAAAGTCTCTCTCTTCCTCAGCATACAAATCTCCAATGTTGATAAAGCCCATTCTTGCATCAGACATCACACTGGTTTTGTAACTCCCTGCTTTTATTGAACCAAGCCGCAACCTTGGATGAACACACTCTACTCCCACCTGCAGTTCCTGCACTACAACACTCAAGAGTCCCCCAATGCACTGAGCGAAAGCATCCTGAATCACGCTCTCAGCTTCTATGAAAGAAAATGTTCCCCCAGAAGTTTCAGAGATAGAGTGCATTGAAGCAGCATCATGGTCTGCACCAAACCCAAATGCATGTACTGGAATGTGGAGGCCTGTACCACCATTGCGATGAATGGAGATTGGGAGGAGTGACTGGTAATTAGTTCGGGTATGGGCCCTATCCCCACCAGGACTGCCGACAGTGTATGTATCCTGCCCATCAGATAACAGTATGATACTGCTAACTGGGTTCTTCCACTTGCGGTCTACCACCACCCTGGCACCCTTTCTTAGGCCCTCAGCAATGTTTGTCCCACCATTTGAAATCAGACCATTAACTGCCTGTAATGCTTCCTGACGTCCCATATCGTGCATTCGACGAAGGGGAAAGAGACGGCGAGCTGTGGAGGAGAAGGCAATGACTGAAAGCCTGTCAGAAGGGCCAAGGTGTTGGATCACAAACCCCATGGCTCGTTTTAGCAAAGCAAGCTTAGTACCTGCCATGCTGCCACTCACATCAAGCACAGTGACAAGATCAATTGGAGCACGAGAATTTCGAGATATTGATGGAAAGTTAGCCTGGTTTATCCTGCAGTTCTGTCTTCTGCTGGTAATAGGAGCTTTGAGATGGATTAGAACGTTGAAATTGTTATGAGAAGCTGAATTTGAAACTGCAGAAACTTCAGGGTATATTTTGACCTCTATTGCTCCAATAGAATGGTCATCAACATCTTTAGTGGATGAGCTTGTATCAGTAACCTCAGGTTGGTGATCCACAAGTTCATCATCATTGTAAACACCTGGCTCCGGAGCATGAAAAAGTGTTGAAATATGCCGATGAGCATCAGCACGAGGGGAAGGGAGCCGTCGTAACACAGTCATCCAGGTATCATCATGGGACCAAGCTACTGGGTTGCTTCTTGCCCTTCCCTGGGAAAGATCAGAAGTGGGACTCTGGAAGGGAATTTCCTTCCATTTTGCTCTGCAAATGGGGCAAATCTGGTTTCCATGTTTTACATTGGAGGCAATGCAGTGGAAGTGGAAGGAGTGGGAGCATTCAGCAGTGAAAATGGCATGGCCCTGACCTGGTTTCATGGTGGTCAGGCATATTGCACAGGTCCTCTGCAATTAGAAAGAAATGCAGGTGAAAAACAGAACAAAAAAGATGTTGAAGTAGCATAACGTAATCTTGATGCAATTCCACCTATATAACCAAAACCCAAGCAACATGCTTATGTCATAGGACCCAATTTGAAGCACTAATCAGCTTTCATCATCATCTCAATTATAACTCTTTAAGGGAATGAAATATTCTGACTTGGTTTTGATCAGCATATTGAGTCTATTAAGTATCTAAAATAAAAAATTACAAGTGAAACAAAATGGTGACAGGGTTTCAAGTTTTTTTTCGCTAAAATAACTCTTTCAATTTTAATCATCAAACCTACAAAATGAGAGAAGTTGCAAATGAATCCATATAGAATGAAATTAGTTCAAAATTGAGGTACTTTCCCAGATCGGTTGCAGCACTAAGTGATTCCCGGACAATTATGAAGTATTAATCATAGTTGGAATAAACAAAAAAGGAACCCCACTTGATCATTCCAAATTCTTGTTGAATTTAGTATAAAATATCTAAACTATTGAATTTTAACCATAAACTAAGAGTAGTATTACCTAAAAGTTTGTTATTGTAGCATGACTACCTCGAATGGATGTCCATCAAAATCTCAATGGTGGCTGCTGTGTTAAAGAGTGACCCTTGTGTTTGTATGTATGCCATATTATTGAGACTAGTGCACAAAAAGATGAAAAAGAATGCAACCTATCTATTTAATAAATTCTTGAAAAAAAGAATCACTTAACCCATATGATTCTGGGTTAAATTGGCTAAAGAATCAATAAAGGTCAAAGTTACCTAGTCAAAACACAAAACTAGAGGATATACTGGCAAACTGAGAAAAAAAAAAAACAAGGCAGTGACTTTCTAAAAGAAAGGATAATCCAGCAGCCCTCAAATTAATGACGACGCTTTCAGGACAATAAAAAAGGGAAAAAAATTCAAAGCTCGTCTATCAAAAGAGGAGAAATCATTTGTTGCTGTGAGATTTTTATTCTTTTTCAACGCCCATCTTACTTTGGTGAAGCTTATTGCAGGAAAGCTCTCAATCAACCGTCTACAGGCTTTTCTAAAATTATCATCAAAAGGGGTGAGAGAGAGAGAGAGAGAGAGAGAGAGAGAGAGATGGGTGTCGTGTGTGTGTGGAGTAGCGCAGTTGCTGAGCAGACAAAGCACTTTCCCTTCAAGGAGGGGAAGAAAAAGGGAAGAGTAGACTATAGTTTTCCTTTTATAATAAGACCAAAGACAATGGTCCTTAAAGGAAACTACTACACTTTATCCCCACAGGGCCATATGGAGGGTTGAAAACTAATGACAGCACAAACACCTATTTTCACACCATTCAGATTCACACACACACACATATACATATACATACATACATACATATATATATATATATATCACCTTGTGATCACACATTCAGATCCCTTAGCCCCTAGCTCACGTGAAAGAGAACCTAAAGACAAACTTCGCCAAAATAAAAAAAAAAATACAAGTGGACAGTAATTAATATTTGTATTACACACACACACACACAAATCACATCCAGAATCTGGAATTAGAGATTCAAAATAGACAAGAGACACTAAATGATAGAATAGTTAATAATAAAAATCTCTGACTTCTATTCAGAAATGACAAATTAAAATTAATGGCATTATAAAGAACAAAAGATCCAACAATGTTCGAGCCAAATGATCAGTTAACCGTTCTTTCTTCAGGAAAAAAGAAGAGATATATGTATATACACATATACACGGAATTCAGTAACATAAATCTGAAGCTATATGTAAGGAGAAATACAAACCTTCGATGATTTGATGCCGTGTTTCGACAACCGGAGGCCAGATGAAGATGGCGTCGGCGTGGTTGGCATTTCAAGTCGACAATCGGAGCTTCGCGATGCCGGAGAAAGCGACGGAGATAACAAGTCGGCATCGGAAAATCTCCCGGCGGGTCCGACGGAGGACGACGAGTCCTCTAGAGTCCTTGGAACGTAAACGCACATGTTTAACCCTAGAGCCAGCTTCGCTTTCCTCCATTTGCTTCCCATTTGTGTTTTGATCTGATCTTTCTAGAGAGTGAAACTATATGTTAGATCTTCAAAGGCTCTGAGAGCAACATTCTCACAAAAACAGATCTCAAAATGCTCTTTTTTAGCCACACACACTCTCTCTCTCTTTCTTCTCGGTTGGGGGGTTTTTGAACACGAAAACCAATAGCTTTGGACCTAACGATATAATGTATACATACATATATTGCGTGTATAGAGAGAGAAAGTAGAGATATGTGAAGATTAGTTTTGAAGGTTAAGTACATGAAGAAGGAATGAGGGAGTTAAAGGGTAAAAATGGAAAATAAAATTGGTCCGAAGAGGTGTTATTGCCCTTGGCAGCCATGAGAGGTCTGGTTTTGACCTTCAAGGGGCACATCAGCCTTTTACTTTCGCGTTTTCGGTTAGGCAGCTGAGATGTATTGGCTGAACAAGGAAAGTTAGGGATTTATATCACTTTGTATTATTTTTTACGTTTCCCATTACCCTCAGTGTTGTCTTTATTATCGGAACTGCCATTGAAATTCCGTTGAATAAAATGGTTTCCTGCCGTTTTAAGTCAGAATCAGACAAATGCTTTTTATTTTATCTTTTGGTATAAGTCCAAATGAATATGCATGTCATGGTGGGGAACCACATTAACATGACAGCACCATGCTAGCCCCCCAAGGAATATATGAGTATAATTAATACAAAATCAATGGATTAGTTCAATATCAAACTTTATATAATGGGTGTAAGCACATATTAATCAATATTTTTACACCGCTCAATCAAATAGATACTAATATTTTTAAAGAGCCTGTATCCATTTATGTTTAATTGTTTCACCTATAATTTTTCGAGTCATTTTTTTAAGCAAATCAGAGTCAATCTGAATTGAAGATCTAATACATAACAAATATATTTATTTTTCAATAAAAAGTATTTTATTTTTTTTTTCAAATGCATTTTTATATGTTTGGAAAAGCTTTCTTGATCACCGACATAATAAAATTACCATTTGTGTGTATTTTTTTTGTACATATATTACTTTTTGATTAATTCAAAACACGATAGCAGTGTTAATTACTAAATATAATTTCTTGAGTGCAAGACTTAACCTCCTAATGCCCAAGCTTAAGATGGTTTAATATTATAACTTGTGTTTCATTAGTTAAGCATTTGTTGTATTGTCAAAGTTGTTGTAATACAATATAGTATAAATGGTGAGCTGCCATTTTGAAATGGATGGGCAGTTTACTTGGTATTCTTTGGGATCATATTTCTCATTATATTTTAAACATTTGTAGTAAAGTTTAACCATATAACTTGATGCTTAATTATCAAAGTATGTATAGTATCCCAAAATTTGGAAGTAATTCTTGAATAATGATACGCTAAAAATAGATCGACTAATCTGAACTTGACACTTGTCTGGATTTATTGTGTGCAGGTCACGAAGTAACTAGCCATACCGATTTGACGTCGGACTAGGAGGCTTGGAAGGACTACTTCTCACAGGTACCTGACCTAAGGAATACCGATCTCAGTAATACCAGTCTCAGCAATACCGACCTCGTCGTTATCATCATTTTGGCCTACTGACCTCGAAACAAGGAGGCAGGTAGCAACGGGGAATAGTAAAGCAGGTAGCAATGATGCGATCGTGAGGCAGGTAGCATGATGCGACTGTAAAGCAGGTAGCATGGTGCGACTGTAAAATAGGTAGAGCAGTGGAACAGTGTGGCAGGTGGCCTATCATGAGACTGCCATTTTTCGGACAACAGTGAATCCCCAGTCTTCACAGTACCAAATCCTATCCACTATGACAAACAACCATCCTATAATAATCATCAAGAAGGTATGCATAAAAAAGAATCAATTATCCTTTGATCATTTTTTACTCTCTCTAACTTAAGCATCGGAATGGCTACCGTCGAAGCCATCCTCGGCGGCACTCTAACTCATTTGTTTCTCAGATTTCATACCAACGAAGAGCAGAGTTTTGACAAACCAGAAAAGTGCAGCAACAAATAATATGAAAAATACAATTGATATAATCCAATTTCACAAGTACTTAAATGATAGTAAAAGCTTCCACAGTTTGGTTTTGCTCCTCTATTCTCTAGACTTAATTTCAGTAGCATTAAAGTAAACATTAGCATCCACTGACGGATATGAGGGGGTGTTAGGGGGCTGTGGCCTTTCAAAATTTTAGAAATTTGATTTTTTACTTTTTTTTTTATATAGAAATATTTATGAAAATTAGGGAATCGCCCCTCAAAACTTTTCATATTTTTATAATAGGCCTCTTTAAATTTCAATTTTATACTTTTGTCGTCCTATGTCAATGGTTGAATCCGCCATTGTTAGCATAACCCTTAGATGTTAAAATGATTTGAGTAGAGGTGGTAGGACCTTTATTTAAAAAAAAAAAAAAAAGGATTGCAAAACTATTAGAAACTTACCAACTAAATTAATTGACACTTTCATGAGTTTATTTATATAAATCAAGCAAATAATGATCCAAAAAGTCTTTTTTTTTTTTTTACTTTCTCTAGGACCTTACTGGTTGGCTTTATGGAACTACAAGGAAGATAAGGTATTAAATGGTGGAAGATCATTGACTCAAGCCAATAAATACATGTAATGTAACAAAAAGTACAGTTAAAAATTGTCTATTTTATGTACATAGTGG
This sequence comes from Nyssa sinensis, assembly GCA_008638375.1. Lineage (NCBI taxonomy): Eukaryota > Viridiplantae > Streptophyta > Magnoliopsida > Cornales > Nyssaceae > Nyssa > Nyssa sinensis. The sequence continues at coordinate 56,684,742 of CM018031.1, read as the reverse complement.
CAAGAATTTATTGGCATAGAACACTGCGTTAGGCATGCACAGTTTCTTTCCAAGAGTCCAACGTAATAAAAATTATTGAATAAGACTACATGGTAATGTGACAATATATTATTCTAATAATATTGTGTTATATATGATGTGACTTATCTTTTTAGTGATACATTACACATATGGCAGAATGTCATTGAAATGATACATTGTCACATAATTTTTTTAATCATCTTTAAAAATATGAACGAGGCCCTATTTTTTTTTATTTAGAATCTTATAGTTTTGCTAAAAGAATTATTAAAAAATCTAATAATTAATAATTCTATTAATAAATAATTTTTAATCATCTTTACACTTGCAAAAGCATCTTCAATTGATGTAGTTTTTGAATCATAATATTCAATATTGGACAACAAGGGATCTTTGAAGAAAATCTTTGTCACTAGCCTAAATTGTTCTTTTAACAAAACTAAACTAGCCTAAATTCCATGATTCCTTGACGAAGAATCCTCCCGTAGACATGGCGACACTCATGGAGCGAGCGAGGAAGTATATAAATCTGGAGGATACAACGACATCCTTTCGAAAAGCTAAAGAATAGGCTCAGAGGGACGACAACGCCCATAAACGAGACCCCTGGTAGCACCAATAAAAGGCGACGGAAGAGGACCACGCCCCGAACTCAAAGTAACCCTACTTCCGAAAGATTCGGGGCACTCGCACCTCTGAATGCATCCCTCACTCCTCTTGAATGCATCCCTCACTCACGTCTTTCAATAGATCCGAACCCGTGAGAATCTGAGGCGGTCATAGCCTTTGAAAGGCAATCCGGACTTCAGAGATCGAAGCAAGTATTGCGATTTCACAGAGATCACGGACACACTATCGAGGAGTGTAGGAATCTCAAACAAGAGATCGAACAGCTGATCCGGCGGAGAGGTCTGAGGAAGTTTGTCCAACGTAGAGGAGGGAAGAATCCACGAGATGACAGGCCACAACAGAAGAAGCAGGATCAGAGGCCCGAATAAGGGGAGGCTCAAAACGAGCAGCCCTTGCCAGAATAATCAGGTTATCTTTGTACTCCACACCGACAGCTCGTTAGCTGGAATGTCCAATCGAGCAAGGAAGCGATACATTCGGAAGGCAAGGGCAGAACCAAGTGCCCTCCGTATCTCAATGATTGAGAAGAGGCCAAAGCCCCTGCCTCATATCCAGTTCTTAGAGCTGGACCTCGCTAGTGTACATTGTCCCCACAGTGATGCCCTCGTCATTTCGCTCAAAGTGGCGAATTTTGACATCATGAGAGTATTGGTGGATACAGAGAGCTCTGCCAACGTACTATTCTATGAGCCCTTCTGGCATATGAAGCTCAGCACCAACGATCTAAAGGCCACCACTGTAGTAATGGCATGAGTTTGACGGAAAGTCTGAGCACGCCTAATGGGAAGGATGGAGCTACCAACCACAGTGGGAGAAGAGGGATGATCAGAAGACCCTAATCTCTGAGTAAATGGTCGTAGACTCCCGATCTCCCTATAATATTATCATCGGAAAGGCCGTGGCTTCACTAGATGGAGGCAGTCATTTCCACCCTTCATCAGTGCTTGAAATACATTCAGAATGAAGAGGTCTGCACGATCAAAGGCTCCCAATCAACAGCTCGGGAATGTCACGTCGTGGCACTGAAAGGGAAGGCTCAGAAATAGCAACTATAGGCATCTCGGGAGGATCCAAGCCTTGTGCCTTTTGAGCCTTGCGAGAGCACGGAATGTCCTATCGAAATTGACGAGCCACTAAGCCCTAGAGGGATGGAAAGCATGGCAACACCAATCCAGGAGCCCGTTAAAAGAACTAGTGAGTTCTGAAGGAGGGGGATGCTATCTACAACTCAGTGCAGGCCTGTCCCAATTTGAGCAAGATGAGATGATCGAGTTTCTAAAAGATAATCTGTTAGTCTTCGCTTGGGAAACCAAGGAAATGGAAGGAATATACCCAGCTTTCATCTCCCATAAACTAATGACCGACCCGAGCCATCCCCTAGTCAGATAGAAGCGAAGGACTTTTGCCCCCGAAAGACACAAGATCATCAACGATGAAGTCCAAAGGCTGTTGGATGCTAAGATGATTAGAGAAGTGTTCTACCCTAGAATGGCTCACCATTACCAGTCCTCGTCAAGAAAAAGAACAGAAAATGACGATTCTGTGTTGATTATACCGATCTCAACAAGGCATGCCCTAAGGACAAGCTTCCCTCTCCTAAGAATCAACCAACTGGTTGACTCGACTGCAGGTCACGAGCTAATGAGCTTCATGGATTCATACTCTGGATACAACCAGATCCAAATGTATCCCTCAGACTAGGAGAAGACATCCTTCATTTCTGAACGAGATCTCTACTGCTATAGAGTGATGCCGTTTAGATTGAAGAACGCTAGAGCCACGTACCAGCAGTTGGTGAACAAAATGTTCAAGCACCTAATTGGTAGCATGATGGAAGTCTGTATAGATAATATGTTGGTCAAGAGCCAGAAGAAGAGCGAACACATCCAGCATTTGAGGCAGGACCTTCGACGTATTGAAACAACATAAGATGAAGTTGAATCCTTCAAAGTGCATCTTTGGGGTCAGTAAAGGGAAATTTCTTAGTTTCCTGATTTCGCAAAGAGGGATAGAAGCGGACCTCTCACAGATCAAGGTGTTGATAGAGCTGGAGCCCCCGAGATCCAAGAAGGACGTCCAAGCATTAAACGGTAGGATCGCAGCTCTGAATAGATTCATCTCTAGCTTCACCGATCGCTGCCTCCCGTTCTTCAAAGCTTTGAGGGAGAATAAAGCCCTTGAATGGACCTATGACTACGACAAGGCCTTCTAAGAACTTAAGCAGTATATGGCATCCCCAAAGCTTCTATTCAAACCAGTACTAGGGGAGAAACTCTTTCTATACCTCGCGGTGAGCTCTGCACTTATCCGAGAAAAAAGAGGGATTCAGAAGCCCGTATTTTACATTAGCAAGGCACTCCTAGGCTCCGAGAAAAGATATCCCGAGGTTGAAAGATTGGCATTTGCCTTGATAATATCTGCTCGGAAGCTCCGACCTTATTTTTAAGCTCACTCAATTGTGATTCCGACATCCTACCCTCTGAAGATAGTTTTGCATAAGCCTGATACTTTGGGACGGCTAATAAAGTGGTCTATAGGAACTAGGGGAGTTTGATATATCATACGTAGCCCAAACTTCCATTAAAGCTCAAGCTCTGGCAGATTTCGTTGCAGAATTCACTCCAGCACTGCAAGGCAACCCTGGGGTAACCGTAGGCGCGGTGGTATGCCTGCTTTTTGTCGATGGCTTATCTACTGACAAAGGCTCCAGAGTTGGTATTGTACTCCAGTCTCCAGACGGGGTCGCAATGGAGAAGGCAATTGCCTTGAGGTTCAGAGCTTCGAACAACGAAGCTGAGTATGAAGCGTTGATCCTCGGTATGAGGCTGGCTCTAGAATACGAAGCTCAGGAACCTCGAAGCATTCTTTAATTCTCAACTGGTAATGGGCCAAGTTTTGGGTGAGTTTACAACCAAAGATGACAGAATGATCAGGTATGCAGAATTGGTAAACACGCTGAAGAAATCATTATTGGGCTTCATTATCCACAAAATTGAAAGATGACAGAATGCCCGAGCCGACGCATTAGCGAACATGGCCTTTCACCTCGAACCAGAGGATAATTCAGAGGTTTGTATTTCTTGCTAAGACGGGCCAAGTATCAAGGAGGTTCAGTCCACATACTCCTCAGAACAGAACCAAGACTGGAGGACTCCTATCCTTCAATACTTGAAAAGACGGACAACTTCTTGAAGATAAGAATCAAGCTCGGAGCATACGGATCAGAGCAGCGCGGTATCTTGTCCTAAACGACAAGCTTTATCCGCAGATCTTACTCCTAGCCCCTCCTTAGATGCTTGTCCCCAGAAGAGTCTGAATATGTCCTAGCCAAAATACACGAACGGATATGCGGGAACCACAACAGAGGCAGAACCATTGCCCACCGAGCTTTGACCCAAGGGTACTATTGGCCCGGCATGCTCAGACACGCCCAGGGGTATGTAAAGAAATTGTCAGCGTTTCGCCCCATATCAACATTAGCCACACCATGAGCTCACTCCTATCTCTAGTCCATGGCCTTTTGCCCAATAGGGGATGGACATTGTAGGGCCGCTGCCAAAGGCCCCCTAGAACAGAAGATATCTGCTCGTCGCCATCGATTATTTTTTCAAGTGGGCGGAAAGTGGAGCCCCTAACTCACATTACCGAGGCAGAGGTGAGAAATTTCACGTGGGAGAACATAGTTTGCAAGTTTGGTGTGCCCCATGTTATCATCTCTGACAACGTCACCTAATTCGCTAGGAAGGTATTCGAGAAATTCTGTAACGACCTGTATATTAGTCACCACTTCTCCTCACCAGGGCACTCCTAGGCTAATGGACAGGCCGAAGTCACCAACCGGACGATCCTTGACGCTATCAAAAATAGGTTGGAACAGGCCAAAGGAAAATGTGTCGAAGAGCTCCCTGGGAGTGCTCTAGGCATACTGAACCACAAGAAGGACATCAACTGCCAAAATGCCATTCTCTCTTGCATATGGTACCGAGGCGGTCATTCTTGTCGAAATCGGCATGCCCACACTAAGGACGGAAGCCTTCACTCAAGAATCAAATGATCGCCAACTGATAGAAAACCTCGACATTGCTAAAAGAAAGGAGGAAAGCAAGCTGAAATCAGGACTGAGGAGTATCGGCGTAGAATAACCAAGAGTTTTGATCGGAAGGTAATACCTGCGGTTTTTCAGCTCGACGACCTTGTCCTAAGAATGGTTTTTTCCAACACCAAGGATCCCTACCATGGGGAAACTCTCCCCAAATTGGAAGGGACCTTACAGAGTCGTCAGAATTGCCAGGCCCATAACCTACTAGTTAGAAGATATGTTTGGTACTGGTTCCTAGGCCTTGGAATATTGCGCACCTAAGAAGATATTATCAATAAATCCTCTATCCCATTTCAAAAGCATTTCTCACTTAAATGCACAGGTCTCTAGATCTGGTCCATCTCAAAAAACCCTACTAGCACAAGTGCAGTAGGCATGGTCCCAATTTAATACACAGATCTCCAGACATGGTCCATCTTAAAAGACCCCTACGAGCACAAGTGCAATAGGCATGGTCCCAATTCAATACACAGATCTGGTCCATTTCAAAAGACCCCTACTAGCACAAGTGCAGTAGGCATGGTCCCAATTCAATGCACAGATCTCCAGATCTGGTTCATCTCAAAAGACCCCTACTAGCACAAGTGCAGTAGGCATGGTCCCTGTCACGACCCGAAATCTGCCTCGCGCGGATCCCGGATCGGGACTGCCGCCCCAAGACCCGAAGGCCTAGGGACAAGGCTCGCATTTGTAGCGGTATCGAATAGATGTGTTTCATATGGTTGCGGAAGTGTGAAAAACTTTTTCTTTTCTTTTCTTATTTTGAAATTTGCACATCCGTCCGATACTGCCGCTGTTCACAATGGTACACATGATCACACATTCAGAGCATAACTAAAAGCTTAAAGATTTTAATAACATTACATATCCATTACCCCGAGGGGCTTAATACATAAACTTACATTGTCTGCTAATACAAAATATGCTACTAGAGTTCATATGATTTCCCAAAAAGGAGCTACTTAAGCACGTCTTTCCAAAAGAGCTAGACTCATCATCCTTGTCTTCAAAATCAATTTGCCATCAATCACCTGAAAGGGGGGTCCGAATAAAAATCCGGGTAAGCTAATCTAAGCTTGTGAGTAATTCCTGCATTCGTCATGGGGTTTTCAACTAGTAGTGGTTTAGCACATGAGAGTTTATAAAATACTCACTACCAATTGCTCGTACATTTTAGAACACAGAGTTCATGCATTCTTAAAACAGATAGCTTTGAAACATTTAAAGTATTTAAGCTAAATACACATTTCTTCAAATAGAGCATATGCAATTTAAAAGCATATAAACACGTATAATAAGATGGGGGTAAAAACCTGCTTCCATTTCCAAAAGCGTTACTTCAAAACATATAAACATGCATAATAAAATGAGGGTAAAAACCTGCTTCCATTTTTAAAAGCATTACTTCAAAACATGTAAACATGCATAATAAAATGGGGGTAAAAACCTGCTTCCATTTTTAAAAGCATTACTTCAAAACATATAAACATGCATAGTGAAAATGGGGGTAAAACCTGCTTCCATTTCCAAAAGCATTTGTCATCTTTTCACTTTCATTAGTGGAATCTGTTTCGAACCAGACTCACATTTTGCGTATACGTGGAGATATCTCATTGCCTGGGGGATTAGATCGTGCTACCGGGCATTTCACATGACAGGTCAATTGAGTTCCGTACAACCCAAAATCCTGACTATGTAGTCTTTGACAGGTCAATTGAGCTCTGAAGAAGCCCAAAATCCTGCCTGTGTGCTTATGCACCATTATCTTGTAAAACATTTATCACATAGCTTCTTCATATTGATACTTTTCATGAACATTTAAAACATGAAATATATATATAACTTATCATATGACTTCTTCAATAGATATTTTTCATGAATATTTAAAACATGAAATATATAACTTCTGCAATAGAACTTCAATATTTGGAATAATCAAATTCAGAACATTTATGAACATGTAACATTTTAAACCCAGACATGCTGAAACATAATTAAAAAGGAAAACCGTGATTCAAACCAACCACCCAGCATGTCACAATACAGTTTATGAAAGCAAAAAACATTTTAAAACAGGAATCATATGATACTGAATTTGATATTCGAGGCTTCAAATAAATTGAACTTAAAACTTCTTCAAATTCATGGAGTTAAATTTCTACTTCAAAGGCAGGGTTACTTACCTCGATCCTTTAGGGTTAGTGCTAAAAATGCGCTTTCCCACTTCCTCCGTAGTTCCTAAGAACAAGAATCATTTTGGCATTCGTTTTAGGGATTAAACAAGTCTTATCAGCTCGGTTGAAGGTTTGATAATCAAACCTGCAACTCAGTCGTATATGCTCATTTTTGAGCCAAATCTCATGGGGTTTGTTTTGTTGTGATCCCCTGATCATAAGATTTCAGTTTTCATTCATAAAAGTCGATTTAACACTGAATTTAAAGGTTTGGGTTTCAAACCCGTAACCTACAACTCGATTTTGAGAGCCATTTCTTGGGCTTTTTGATCGCGGTCAGGGGTTTTTAAGTCTAGTTTCAAGTCCCTATAGACCAAAATTGGATTAACCAATGTTGGTTCAGACCTGCTGTCAAGGTTTCGACCATGGTGACTGTGTGTTGTTCTTGGTGTTCTAGGGTTGTTTTGTGGCCAATTTTTCATGCTTATCTAGGTTCAAATATTCTCTAAATATCATATACACATAAATCAAAGCTTAAACATTTCATATGTATGTAATATTCTAGAGAGAGAAAATGTTGGGTTTCATGTATTCTCACCTTCTTGGGTTGAGATTTTCGATCCTCTTCACTTCTGCTTCTTTCTCCTTCTTCTCAGAACTCCCTCTCTCTACCTGAACTAATTTTTTTTTTTTGTGTATGGCCATGTGGTATGTATACACTTCATGCATATATGCATATAGATACACCCATAATGATCACCCTTCTGGTTGCCCCTACTACTGGTTCACCCATTGCTTGTTGCAGCACTCCAATTGAGTGCTCTTCAAGTTACTGTTTGGGGCAGGCCATCATTGGCCATGTGTGTATGTGGTGTTGTTTTGTTTGCATATATATATATATATATACTTGTACACACTATCACACATTTGGTACACACACACACATAGTACTCACCTGCCCTCTATTCTGCACACACACACACACACTCTTATTACACCTTGGACAATGGCATGCCTTTATATATGTATCTTCATGTATATATATGTATTTATATATATATATATATACAAAGTAAGTTATAATTATTTATATAGCACATATATTCTATATTTGATTATATATATATATATATATATGCTATCATTAATTTTCTCATATTAAAATAATTAATTACTTTAAAAATTAATTATTCTCTTAAGTGTATAATCTTTACACTAATCCTTCGTATCCTCGTAATGCGTACCCAAATCTCATACCCGTATCGATGACCGGCAGTTGACGTGAAAATATAATTATCACAGGACCGACAAGTTGGTGATTGCAACGAAAGTGATGTTACAATCAGTCCTGGGTTTTTCAGGACTATTACTTAAAAGTCCACACGTCGGGGTTCGAAACCGACCCTGTTACTTAAGGCCTCCATAACCAATTTATAACCCACGACTCGATGATCCCGTATTCAGGTCGGGGTGTTCCAGTCCCAATTCAATGCACAGATCTCTAGATCTGGTCCATCTCAAAAGACCCCTACTAGCACAAGTGTAGTAGGCATGGTCCCAATTCAATGCACAGATCTCCAGATCTGGTCTATCTAAAGACATGGTCTCAATGCAATGTACGAATCTCCAGATCTGATCTATTTGCAGACATGGTCTCAAGTATATCGGGTTTGAAGCTTTATTAATTGTCTTGTTTTATTACAAGTGTCTTATTAATACTCTTAGGTCTAGGAGTGTCATTGCTCCTGAGTCTACGCCTTAAGGATAATGTAGTCAGGTCTGATGTCTTATAGACTTTTACTCCTAAAATAACTTGTTTTATTGCAAGTGTTTCACCCCTGGATACCCAACTGAGGGGCAGTTCTTTAAAATTTAAAGCCTTATCAGTTATTGAGTATGAAAGTCTGTTGATGATCTCGTTTTATTGCAAGTATTTTATTTCTAAGAATTGTGGAAAAGTGGTTTCAGGTTCGAAAGACTGTCAATTATCAAGGTCTGAAGTCTTATTAATTACCTTGTTTTATTATAAGTGTTTTACTTTTGGGTCCCTGCTTGAGGGATAATGCATTCAAGTTTGATATCTTATCAACTGTCAGATCTAAAGATTTATGCCTTGTTTTACTTCAAGCGTTTTATGTCTGGATTCTGCTATGATGGATTATTGCTTTCAGATCTGTAGTAGCCGCCTGTTCTTGGTTATTACAAGTGTTTCGGGTCTGAGCAGTATCAAACTCATACATGAGAGAACAAACGATAAAGAAAAATTACTTTTCATTGATGGAAAGCCTTACAGGGCTGGAGGTTACAAAAAAAAACTAGTCTATGTTGACTGGGGGCACTGCAGAAATAGGCGCCTTCAGTTGGTTGGGTTGGAGCGAACTTAGGAGAGGTTGGATCGGAGTCTTTGACTTCTACGTCATCGACCCTTGAGATGTCCAAATCTGGGTAGAGGTTCTGGATCTTCTGCTTGAAAAGAAGGTACCCGGTATCCACAAACTCACGCCCCATCTTTTTCACCTCATCCATTAACTCCTTCTTCGTTATTGCCCTGGCCGCTGCTTGGGCCTCTTCCACCCTCCGGGCTACCGCCGCCTTCCAATTCCTTGAGCTCTTTCTTCAACACCTCCTACACTGTTGGCCATACTTGTTCCTCTAGATATACATTGAGTTCAAGGTAGCCAATGCCTCCTGAAGTCTCCCATCGAAGGACTCACATTTCTCTCCTAAGGAATGAGCTTCAGATCGAGAGGTTTCAAGCTCAGCACAGGCCGCATCCTAGCTCGGCTTGAAGACGAGTGACCCTTGTCGAGGTCTTCAAGGGCTGTCCAAGATGGTGGCTACCGCCTCAGCTAGCTTGCAAGTGATAACAGAAGAGTTAGTAAAAATAACAAAAAGAAAATGACAACAGAAATCTTTCTGCAAAGATGCTTACCCTTACGTGGCCCACGATGAGATCAATGGCCATTTGTCCGCCGGCTCATGGCTCGGAAGGATGTCGACCATGATGCCTCGAAGGCATGCTTCATGGCTTCGGCTCTTGAGGATGAGCTGGCGACGGCGGGTGGAATGAAGCTCGGCCTCCTTGAGCCTCGACACGTCGTGGTCGCCCCCTAAGGAGCAGGTGGAGACGTCGCGATCGGAACAGGAACGGTAGAGGCCACCTCTGTAGGGGCAACTGCGGCAGGTTGTGATGACACGTCTTCCGTCATCCTTTTATTGCCGGGGGAAGGGGCGGCCACGGAAGAAGACGAGCCCCCGGCCTTATTTAAGCTCAGGGCATAGCTAGACAGTACTACCTTCTTCAATGCTGACAACTCGATTTTTCACTAAGTTGGCCTCCATCAGATTTTGTGGAGAGAGGATTTAGTGATGAGGTCGGAGGAGGGGTTGCAGCAAACTGCCGGTACTTCTCTTGGAGCTCCGGAGTAAAGATCGGTCTTCTCCATGCCTTTTTATCTGCAAAACAACAAAAGTAAATGATAAGTTAATAAAAAAAGAGGGAATAAGGAAAAATCCACCTTTACAGATTTGAAGTCTCACCCTTAACACCGGTGTGCCGTGGGAAAAGACTCAACTGGTCTTCGAAATCTTCATGTTCCCATTCTCCTCCAACAAAGAAGTACCATTTCTTTCATGTTTTGTTGAAAGTTGGTACGAAGGTCAGGGGTCGGAACCGTTTATCGAAGGACATATAATAAAGTCCCTCAGATATGAGGTACTTCATGTCCTATGCTACTCCGGATGAGGTCCAGATGTACTTCAACCCCGTTCTTATGGCCTAATACTAGGAAGGCCATAAGCTGCTTCCAGCTGTTGATGTTCAGCTCGATAGGGCAGATATGGAACCAGCAGAAGAATTTTTTTAGGAGGGGATGTAAGGGAAACCGTACACCTATCTCGAGCCACTCGAGGTAGATACAGATCTCCCCCCTCTCGATGTCCGTAGGACGATCGGACTTCTTAGGGACCCTATATGTCACATTCTTAGGAAACATATATTCCTCCCTAATGGTTTTCAACATGGCCCCGGTAATAGCACTTTCCCCCTCCTCTCTTTGGGATCGGCCCGAAGTGCTAACCTCCTGGTTCCTAGGCTCAAGGTGGGCTTCCACAAGCACCACATCGGACCCCCTACTAGACCTACGACTGGACCAAGAAGAAGTAGAAGAAGAAGAAACAATAGAAGACAAAGCCCTATCAATAACCAGTTCCAAGTCCTCCCTAACCTCCCTACTGCCAGATTGGCCTTCGAAATCCAACATGGTGAAAAACAGAAAATGAAGAAAAAGGTAGAAGAAGAAGGAAATGAACAAAACAAAGGGATAAGAGAAATTACTGACTCACTAGAGTAAAGAGGATCCGACGACGGCAGTCATTAAAGAGGTGCCAGAATTGATACAGAGAGACCGGAGATCACACAGGATTGCTAGAAATCATACTAAATTGCCAGAAATCAGTCAAAGATACTTTAAGGATATATGAAAACTCTAACCAGATATCAAATGGCCATACTCACTATTTAAAAGAGGCAGTTGAGGCGTCATTTAATGTCTCGAAAACTAAACGACGGCTGAGTAATAATAGCCTCGATCGTCGAAACGAAAATGCCCGTGGTAATTAAAGCCATTACGGCTCTTGTCCCCTCGGGACATGAAACGGGGCATTAATGGTTATACGCATAACTCTTCGAAAACCCTAACCTAAGTTCTGTACGCGTGTTTAGAATTAAGGCTCCCGGGGGGGTAGTTGATATGCCAAAAATAAATCGACTAATCTGAACTTGACACGTGTTTGAATTTACTGTGTACAGGTCACGAAGTAACTAGCCATACCGATCTGACGTCGAACTAGGAGGCCCGGAAGGACTACTTCTCACAGGTACCGATCTAAGGAATACCGATCTCAGTAATACCGGTCTCAGCAATACCGACCATGTCGTCATCATCATTTTGGCTTACTGACCTCGGAACAAAGAGGCAGGTAGCAACGAGGAATAGTAAAGCAGGTAGCAATGATGCGATCGTGAGGCAGGTAGCATGATGCGACTGTAAAGCAGGTAGCGCAGTGGAATAGTGTGGCAGGTGGCCATCATGAGACTGCCATCTCCGGACAACAGTGAATCCCCATCTTCAAGGTACCAAATCCTACCCACTATGACAGACAACCATCCTATAATTATCATCAAGAAGGTATGCATAAAAAAGAATCAATTATCCTTTGATCATTTTTTATTCCCTTTAACTTAAGCATTGAAGTGGCTACTACCGGAGCCATCCTCAGCGGACACTCTAACTCATTTGTTTCTCAGATTTCACACCAACGAAAAGCAGAGTTTTGATGAACCAAAAAAGTGCAGTAACAAATAATATGAAAAATACAATTGATATAATCCAATTTCACAAGTACTTAAATTATAGTAAAAGCTTCCATAGTTTGGTTTTGCTCCTCTATTCTCTAGACTTAATTTCAGTAGCATTAAAGTAAACATTAGCATCCAATGACGGATATGAGGGGGTGTTAGGGGCTGTGGCCCTTCAAAATTTTAGAAATTTGATTTTTTTACTTTTTTTTTTTTTATATAGAAATATTTATGAAAATTAGGAATCGCCCCTCAAAACTTTTCATATTTTTATAATAGCCCTCTTTAAATTTTAATTTTTATACTTTCGCCGTCCTATGTCAATGGTCTGAATCCGCCATCGTTAGCATAACCCTTAGATGTTAAAATTGATTTGAGTAGAGGTGGTAGGACCTTTATTTGAAAAATAAAAAAAAAAGGATTGCAAAACTATTAGAAACTTACCAACTAAATTAATTGACACTTTCATGAGTTTATTTATATAAATCAAGCAAATAATGATCCAAAAGTCTTTTTTTTTACTTTCTCTAGGACCTTACTGGTTGGCTTTGTGGAACCACAAGGAAGATAAGGTATTAACTGGTGAAGGATCATTGATTCAAGCCAATAAATACATGTAATGCAACAAAAAGTATATTAAAAATTGTCTATTTTATGTACATAGTGGCAAGAATTTATTGGCATAGAACACCGCGTTAGGCATGCACAATTTCTTTCCAAGAGTCCAACGTAATAAAAATTATTGAATAAGACTAGTATAGTAATGTGATAATATATTATTCTAATAATATTGTGTTATATGTGATATGACTTATCTTTCTAGTGATATATCACACATATGGCAGAGTGTCATTGAAATGATGCATTGTCACATAATTTTTTTATCATCTTTAAAACTATGAACGAGGCCCTACTTTTTTTTTTTTTATTTAGAATCTTATAGTTTTGCTAAAAGAATTATTAAGAAATTTAATAATTAATAATTCTATTAATAAATAATTTTTAATCATTAAAGAGTCGACTATATTTGATAAATTTTACACTGCAAAAGCATCTTCAATTGATGTAGTTTTTGAATCATAATATTCAATATTGGACAGCAAGGGATCTTTGAAGAAAATCTCAGTCACTAGCCTAAATTGTTCTTTTAACAAAACTAAAGCTTTGTTTGGAGGGAACTTACTTGGAGATCATAACCAAAGCTCTCACAGCACACAATATGCATTTTATAATGATGTTAGGAATATATTTATCTAATCAAAATCGATGAGACACGAAAATAAACAAAAACAAATATGAAATAATAAAAAATTTACGTAATTCATTTTAAAATAAAATCACGTTCGCTGCGGTTTCACTATGATGCTGCACTTTTCGACTCGCAATAAGTGTGGGCTCCGTGACCTGTAGAACACTCAGAAAGATGATCAGAGGACCACCGGATTGGCTCCGGCGGTAGCCGCTCCGATGCTTAAGTAAGTAAACTGAATTGAAAGACTGTATTAAAAGCCAAAGAATGAGCATGAAAATAAAGCGTACCTTTAGGGTTTGATTTATATACCGTGGACTTCCTAAGTTGATTAGGATTCGGAGCCATGAATATAGGGGTTTGATCATCGGAGATTGCAGTTACCTTGTGGAGTATTGCATAAAGATAATCGTAGATGGTAGTTTCCTTGTTGAAGACTGTTTCCGTGTTGAAGACTGTTTCCTTATTCCCTGCTCGGCAACCGCTAAGGCGGTGACGAGGTCTGGAGTGTTGGTCTGGATCTTGTAATTAACTCTGAGATCCTTATTTGGATATGCATGTGCTCTGGAGGCATATGCTTAGCCGCTTCCGATCTTTTATTCTGTTCTGAATGTTCGAGCGCTTAGCCATTGGCTGAGTGTGAGCTCAGTTAGCCGAACATGAGTTGGATTCATAGGCATACGTGTCAGGTGCTGATTGGACCTACTCTCTTATGGTATATCACACTATAATATAAAAGAGTTACAAGTATAATGAAGTATGATTTTTTAACTATAAATACATAATATTAGGAAAAAAAATAATATAAAATATAAAAAAACATTCTTAAAAGAAGGAACTTATATCCCATGCTTATCGGCCCAACTCAAGAAGGGCTTATCCTGTCTCTAACTTTCTGCCTTAGATCAACCAGTGATGAAAGCATCCTTGAAAACAAATTGCACTCTGTGGTTTACACCACAAGCATTAAGTATTTGACTTTTTGGCTAAACTGGATTATGTCAAAGTCACTTTCAGAAAAACCTCAATGTCCCTTGATTAATACTATCCAGTGAGTGCTTTATTTGACTTGGAATGGCTTGGCACCATCAAGATGGATGATTGTTGGGTATTGAATCAATGGTTGGGATTGTTCCATGATGTGTTTTGCTGCAGAAGATGATAAGTTCCCCACGCACGTGCTAACATCAGCATCCTTACTTTGAGGGCTCCTCTTTAACATACTCATTTATGATAATTTTTTTTGTTGTGTATTGGAATTTTTTTTTTTTATGAAGTTCGTGTTGTGTAAAGTAATAAAAATAAACAGTTAATCGATTACAAATAATAAAAATAATATAAAAAATATATAATATATGTAATTTAGTAAAATATTTATATTTATGGGTAGTGATAATTAATTCATTGTTTAATTAGAAAATCATAAGAGTAAAACACTCATAAATTCAAAATTATTTTTTACACCCAAAGATGATTCACACAAAATTGACTCTCTTTTATAAGAAGGAATCCTAAAAAATAACACTATTATATATGTGGGTTATAAAATAAGAGATGAACTAAGTCAGACACACCTAAACAAAACGAGTCAATTTTTTTTCCATTTTTTCGGGTCACATCCAAACCCCTTGACGATGGTTGGTAAATTGACAAAAGATAAATTACACCTACCTCTCTTGAGGTTTCTGATAGTTGCATAAACTTCTCTTATACTTTCTGAAATAATACTATTTCCCCTTCTAGTTCATGTGTCAGTCACATTTTGCCCTTACCGTCAACTAACATTACTCACAGAGACGAAAATTGATGACATAAGCATGGATTTTTTTTAAAATGCCAATTTTACTGCTTACAAATATTACAAGGACAAGATTATCCTGATGTTGCTGTGCTTGCTAACCTGCACTGGCCTTCCACCATTCACCCCAGATCCAGACGACGAAGCGCGCTTGACCCACATTAGCGAATCCTTAGAAGACCCAAACAAGAACCTCCAGAACTGGACTAAAACCACCTTCGCCAACCCCTGCTCCAGCTTCACCTCCTACCTCTGAGGCACCACTTGCAACAACGGCCGCATCTACAAGCTCTCTCTCACTAATCTCTCTTTTAGGGGCTCAATCTCCCTTACTTCTCCAATTGCACCATTCTCTAAGCCCTCAACCTCTCCTCTAACGCCTTCACCGGTCCAATCCCCGCCGACCTCCAATACCTCGTCAACCTCACCATCCTCAACCTCTCCTCCAACGGCCTCTCTAGTGACATCCCCCAACAGCTCGCCCTCTACGCCTACTTTAACGTCATAGATCTCCATGACAATTTGCTCACGGGTCAATTCTCGTAGCAACTCGGCCTCCTCGTTCGTCTCTCCATTTTCGACGTCTCGAATAACAGCCTCTCGGGTCCGATTTCGGCTGGTAACGTGCCACGGTTCAATGCGAGCTCGTACGAGGGCAATAAGGATCTTTACAGGTACCCTTTATCGCCATTAAAGAACAAAGGGTTGTCAACATTGTCCATTGTTGGGATTGGACTAGGGAAGTAGGTTCTTGAGCTTGGTTATGATTTTCACAACTGTGTGTATGTGGTTGAGAGTTACTGAACAGAAGATGGCTAATGAAGAAGGCAAAATTAGTCAGCTCATGCCTGATTATTGAACTCATAACTTAAAATGCTTGCAAATTCAAGGTATGCTTTGTTTGGATATATGATAATTAAATGGGGTTTTTGATAAGTTGTTGTGTCTTTTACAGTTTTACTGACATTTGAAATTTTTCTTTCTTCTTTCCCTTTCTGTTGATACCCTTTCGGTGCTTTTTGGTGCCCTTTTTTCATAATTCTCATTTTTCTCAACAATTAACAATGTATAAAGCATTAGACTAATTCAAATATATATGAATTTCTAATGAAGAGAACCCATTTGAGATAGTGACCTGAAATTCAAAATTCAAATATTGATTGAAAAATTGACGTGGGTATGAGAGTGTTGAAATTTGAAGGGTTTTGCCTTCAAAGAGCTGGAGATGAGAGAGGAATCCATAGAGATGATGTGGTTTGGGGTCTAGTAATGGTGGATTTGAGAGGGTTAAGATTGGGTCTTGAGATTAAGCGATAGCGAGAGGCCATTGGAGATGGAGTGGGAGTAGGGAGTGGGAGAGAGAGAGAGTGTTGTACAAGCAATACATCAAAAGTCATGCTTCAATGCTCCATCACAATAGAAGATGGGTTGTGAGAAAGAGAGAGGGAGTAATTACAGAGAGAAAATAAGAGAGAGAGGGAAGTGAGATGGAGTAGGAATGAGGAGAGAGGAAAATACATAAGAAATAGGTTATTGACTTTTTGACCAAATAATATTATTAAATATATAAGGGTAAATTGGTAATTGAATTAATTCTGTTAACATTATTTGTCAAACCAAACTGACAAAAGGGACAATGTTATTTGAGAAAGTATGAGAGATGTTTTTATAATTATCAGATAGTTAAGAAGAAATAAGCGTAATTAATCCATTGACAAATTATTTATTTTTCAGATTGCATCCACTCATTAATAATTCATGTAAATTGAAGACAACTACTCAACATTTGGTACGTGAATCATGTCAATTTTAATCTGCTATATGAATAAATTATCTAACTTTAAGAAAACAAAAGAATTATTTTTATCCAATTTACAAACCGAGATTGACTTGATACATACAACTTAATCTATAAATCTGACCCACCCAAAATTTATTGGTGTGAATTGCCCTAGAGTGGAGGACACATTAAAGGGCAGAGGAGCAAGCCCTTTTGGGGCATTAAGATGACGTAAATAGTTTTTGTTGGCAGTAGATAAAGTCATTTTCTTGATTTGAGGTCATGGCTGGGTGGTTTTCCTAAACAGTGACCTCTCACAGCAACTTATCATGGCTTTCGTGCATTAAGGGACATCTATTGGGCTAATGGACCCAAACTCAATTGGTGATAGCCAGATTCCCATGTCTGTCTCAAATCTTAATAAAGCAGTCCCCACTCCCCACTATCAATCCAAATCCAGGTTCAGAAACAAATTAAAACTGTGTTTGTGTCAAATCCATGTTCACAAACTCTTAAAATATCTCACTTTTTGGGTCCCCACACAGACGCTCCCATGATAAAAATTTTTAGGTATATATGCTGACCTTTATTATAAACAGATTTAACTTAAATAGACTCCTAATTCAATCATTCACTGTTTGTCTCCTATAATTATTCGGTAATCCTTAGAATCATAGTCTTAATGATTAGATCAACGAACACATATGCAACAATCTATTGTATATGCACACGTGACTTATTATTTGACCTGTTAAGATTATTAAAACCGATTTATTCAATAATTTCTTTTTACCTCACCACAAAAGAGGAAAATAACGAAGCACCACACGATATGTGAAAAATGAATATGAGCACGTAGACAAGGGTAGAATCAAGAAAACTATTAGAGGGGATTAGAAAATTTTTATATTAGAGGAATTTTGGGGTGAAATGAGAAAAATAATAGGTAAAGATTGGGTTGAGCCAACATTTTGGGAGTAGGATAAAATTTTATGAGAGAATTGAAAGAAATAACAGGTAAGGATTGAGTTGAGCCAAAATTTGGGATGAGCTGATTTTGAAAGGACCAAGATTTTACATGTATAAAAAAAAATCTATAGTTTGAGAGGGGGGGGGGGGCAATGTCCTTCCGTCTTTACAAGTTGATGTCGATATTCATAACAAAAAATAATTTCTTAAAAATGGAGAATAATCAACTCAAAGGATATGTTTTTCAAAAATATTTTTAATATTAATATTTAAAGATAAAAAATGTTTCTAATGGAGGCTTTACACCATAGATATTGAAAGTCCTAATTCTTATAGAACTAAGAAATTTTATCTAGAATAGAAAATAAATAAAAATATATATAAGTTTTATATAAAATAATTAATTTGAGATAGATTCAAATTTAAAAAATAAATTTTTTTTTTATAATAACTCTGAAATATATATATATATTTATGTTAAATTTTATAATAACTCTGAAGTATATATTTATGTTTTTAATAGGATCATATTTACCGTACATTAGTAAATGTGTAGCATGCATACATATACATACATTTGCATGCATAGACATTTTATATATATATATATATATATATATAATATACATGATGTTATCATATTCATATTTGTGTTAGGATAAAATTTAGCTAGAGTTGGGGTTGATATATGGAGTTCGGGCGTTTCATTTAGACTAGGACAGTGATAGATTGTTAAGATTACTCGTCACTTTAATAACTTAATTTATTAGAAAATGATAACACTATCGAAAGAGTGTAGAGAGGGAGAGAATTGATTTCAATATCTCTTGAAATCTGAGTTATAATATAATTTAAATTAATAATTATTTTAAAAACTGTTAAAAAATGACTCAATAATATATATATATATATATATATATATATATATGTCAATCCATTTGAGATCTCTTTTAGGAATGGGAGTTGGCACATTGTTTCCTATACAATACATATACATACACATATTTAACACTATACAATTGAAAGGTAAATAAGCAAAAAATAAAAATAAAAATACAAAGCTAGCTTGAATTAAATACAATTTTCGAAATTCCAATAAACATAGAAACAATTGTTCTCTGGCTAAGGACTACATTATTGGTAGCCTTAATTGCAAACTTTATATTCAACCATTATTATGTGTTATAAAAAGTAATCCAAGTTGTAGACAAGTCATGGGCTTGATTATTACTTATTCACAGACACCATGACACTGATATTTCACCTTAGAAAAGCCTCTTTTTTTCCTCCTTTTTTTGTTGACTTGTCCCATAAAGTCTGGCAGATTTAGGGATAGAAAAAGAGTCCACAAATAGGGTAGCCATAAGAACTCTTTAATTGATGTTTTCCACTGACTGTAATTCTCTCTCTCTCTCTCTCTCTCTCTCTCTCTCTCTCTCTCTCTCTCTCTATCTATATATATATATATATATATATATATGAGCATTAATTCATGTTAACTTTTCATAAATATTTTAAAAAACGTGTCGATTCAAACACGACTTATTTATTTAACAAATTTTACTGTGTTGATATAATTAATTAATTTATTTTAAGTTTTAAACTTTAAATTAGAATAATTTTCAAGTTTGAAAGACTTATTATGTGAAACAAAACAAAATAAAGTGAAGATTTTTTTTATAAGTGAAAAAGTTTTTAAAACTTTGACTTATAATTTTTTTTTTTATTATCAAATATGGTGAGTCTAACGTGACCAAAATCTAAACACGATCTATTTGTTAATCGCGTTAAACAAGTCAATTATACTAATTGATCCGTTTATAACACAAATTTATTTATATTTTATTAAAATTTGCCAATTACGTATTGATATATATATATATATATATATATATATATATATAGACACTCATACATATTCGAAAGGGGTTAATTAATGGAGAGGAGCCAATCTCTTGGGTCCCTATTGAAGTTGTCGTGTAGGAAGAATAACTTTTACAGCCAAGAAATGGAGCCCACGTATTGGTGAAAAAAAAAGGGTGGGGAAAAAGGGTATGATCATGATCATGGCTTTTCTTTCAAGTATGTGTGTGTGTGTGTGTGTGAAATGTGGATAGTGGGTTGTTGGTGGTCTTCAAATTGAATAACGTGGCTTAGGTGGGACTCATTTGGATTGTTGAGAATGGTTGGAGTGGAATTGAATCTCTTAATGCCTTCATACCTAACTGATGAGTAGAGAAGAGAAATTTGTTCAGAACTGTCAATGTTCAACCAAAACTCGGCTGTGGATCGAGAAGAAGATCACAGGCTGTCAGACATTAACAAATCAAAGTGGGCAAAATGAGTGGTAATCTGACAAGCTCAAGCTCTTTGTGGTTGTCAAAATCGATTGCTTCAAAGCTTTATCAAGGTGATAAAAGAATGAAGAAAAAAATACTCAAAATGATAGTAGATCAAATGGCGAGTGTAAGGCCCCATATGACGAAACTAGGCCCCATAAAAAAAAATCAACTTAGTTGGTTTAGGGTTTCTTTTCTTTTAAGAGAATTATTTCTTATAAACAACGCCTATTAATACATTATTGTAGATAGTTCAAACAAGTTATTATTTGAGAATATGAGTCATTTGAGGAGGGTTTTTTTTTTTTTTAAGGTCAAAGTAAATGGAAAGGTGAACGTGTATCATGTGTGTTCTTACTATTACGTATTTAAGTATTAAATTCATGTCAAAAATTCAAGAAAAAAAGGGAGTCCTCTCTTTTTCATTTCCTTTTGGAAAAAAATGAAGATGGTAGGCCAATCAAATCATGGTAAGCCCATCTTTTCTTGTTTTTTCCTCTATTTTTCTTCTTCCTACTCGTCATCAAAGGTAGAAAATGATTAACAACAGATTAATAAGGTGCATTGGGTCCAAATGGAAGAAGGTTGAATGAGTAACAAGTTTGTTGCTAAAATTTTCATAATACTCTAATTAGATTTTTGCTACAAAACTGCCATTTCCAGGGTCACAACTTATTAATATTGTTTTCATTTAACATGCTGTTTGGGACTTTTTTCTTTCTTTCTTAAAAGAAAAGAATGGAAGATGGTTATCTTTAGGAGAGAGAAAATAAAGGAAAGAAAGGCAATAATCCTTCTTGTTTGGGAGTGAGGAAGAAAATTAATAATAATTTCCTTCCCTTATTTTAGAGTTTATAAGAAGATAAAATATATATATATATATTTTTAAAAAAATATTATTTTACAATATATTTAAAAGTTTTGGACCAAAAAAAGAAGTGATAACTTAAAAATAAAAGACAAAATCCATGAAAAGTAAAGAAAATTTCTAAATAGAAACAAAATTCATTATTCTCTTATTTGGATAATCATCAAAGACAAAAAAGAAATAGTGTATATATATATATATATATATATATTAATAATTATATTATTTTTTTCATCGGTTGTCATAAGTTGTAATATATTTTGTATCTTAAAAAATTTACTAATATATATTTTTTAAAATAAGTTGACTTTAGGATGTATTGAATAATATGACTAAAGGCTCAACTTTTACTACTAATACTCTCAAATCTTTTGATTTTCTTACTTAAAAAATGAGCCTAAATTGTTGACGGCACCCAAAAAAATCATAATTAAGTAATAAATGTTTGCATGTCATTCTCATGTGGCGGCATTGCCTACGTGCCTACATTTTTAGTTGGAATTCCATGGAAGTAGAATGGGACCACCATAGATGGATTAGGACTTCCATATTTTACATATATATATATATA
The DNA here is from genome assembly GCA_008638375.1 of Nyssa sinensis. Taxonomy (NCBI): domain Eukaryota; kingdom Viridiplantae; phylum Streptophyta; class Magnoliopsida; order Cornales; family Nyssaceae; genus Nyssa; species Nyssa sinensis. Next base: position 56,662,885 of record CM018031.1, on the reverse strand, counting down.
TATATATATATATATATATATATATAAGGCCAGCTGAATTCAAAAGGCTATAGTGATGCTGAGGTCAAACAAAGAATTAATGTTCAGCTTGCTTCTAAAGTCATTAGACAAAATGTTATCATCGGTTGCTTGTCAAACATTCCAATTCAATTATTAAAGGATTGAAAGAGGCATATATATATATATATATATATATATATATATATATATTACCACATTCAATAAGAAAATTTGACCTTTAAAAAAACTAAATTGCTATTTGTTTTGAATATGTAATTCAATTTTAGTGAAGTAGTAGTTAAGATTTATTAATATAAGCTTTGTGTGTGAACTCTTACTCCTTGTAGCTGTGTGCTGCTTGCCACTTTGGTTCATTCATGAAGTGACTATTTAAAGGTTGAAGTGAGGCTATTACTATCATGTTTGCTTCATTGAACACCTCTCAATGATTTTTTTATTTTGTAGAATTTATCTTTTGTTAACAATCCTTAAAATATAAGCATTTATCATGCTTATAGCAAATCTGATACATACACAAGTACGTAATTTTGTTGGAAGAAATGAGTTTGAACATAGACTTTTAGTTAAAACAAAAATGAATCTCACACATTATTTATTGTGAGTCCCATGTGAAAATTTGTTTTTTTTCCTAAGTAGACTAACAGCATATATTAAGTTACTTAAAAACATTAAAAAGTGAATATTAAATTGACTTCAAACATCACTGTTTAAAAAGTTTGTATCTCACATAAGTTAGATACAAAGTTTTGTGTGAGTATATATATATATAATTATTTTGAATGAGGGTTTGGATTCCAAGAAACACCCCACATGCATATGCACTATCCCGTGCAGAATTAAGTTGGGTTTGGGTTATGATATATATATATATATATATATATATATATCACAGTTGTATCTATTCATACTGGTGCACTTGTTCATCATTAACAAAGACAACTCTAGGCACAAACAAAATTCGTGCTTGTACTGAGCAGCCACGCTCTCACAACACAATCATGTATTCATAACTGTGTGAGAGAGCACTACATCTAAGTTGATTCATTCAGTATAGGGATTGATGTGTTTCTTTTTCTGCGAGACCACTTAATCTGAGAGGTAGACGTCAACACAATTCGTAAACACCATATTAGGAGGGCGATGGTCAATCTTCCCTATTCATCCAGAATTCCAATGTCTTCAATTTTAGTGTTTGATTTAAATTTGTATTAGCAAATTTCTGTTATAAAAAAAATATTTTTTCGTCTTCGGTTTTTTATTCTGTATTGTTCTGCAAAATTTCAATTTTATAAAATAGATTCTGCTCTTATTTCTAATTATTGATTATTTTTCTATTTAAATAAACTGATTTATATTTTTTAACAACAAATTTAAATATGGTCTGTTTAAGGACATTACATTGAGTTGGGAGGGGGAGGGAACATTTGATAAGGGTATTTTGTTTGTAAGAGAACGGGTCTCTTTCTCTTGTATCTCAATTTATTTTAGGATCTGATTGTTTTTTACTTAGATCACTTTTCAATTCTAACTTTATCTTGATCCAACAAATAAAAGCCCTCATATGCAAACATATGAATAGCAATGGGGCGGGTTTGGGGCGAAGAATTCTTTTCTAATTCCGTTCCACAAAAAAAGTTTCACTTCAAATCTGTTTAAACTCCGTGAGGATTAGGTAGAGTCCGTTCCATTTATTTTTAAATTTTTATTTATTTGTTTTATAAAGGTATAGTAGTGTGGGGGCAGTGGTAGAGCCCGCCCTCAATAAAAATTTGAAAAAAAATGATCTAATATTTTGCAAAGAATTATTTTTTTTCCTCTTTCTTTTTAAGACCATTCTTAAATTTGCTCCCAAAAAATCTAATTAAAGACTTACAGACTAAATTGATATTCGAATAATGAGAAGGGAGATACACACGCATGAATATGTGAAATGTATATTTTTATATTTTCTCTTGTCTAAATCTCTATTGAAGGACAACATCACACAATGATACTTAATAACAGAGAGATGATTTGGGATTGCTTGGAAAATAATTGGTTTGAAAGTGTGGAGTAAAAGTGACCTTAAAAGATCTTAGCATATATTTGAATCCCAGTCAGACAATTATAGTTAGTTTATGTTTTGATAATTCATTTGAATAAAAACATTTAAATTAATTTATATGACTATTCTAAGAGATAATTAAAAAAAAAAAAATTGATAGAAAGGAAGAGAGCTAAAAAATTTCTCTAAACGAAAAAAGATTTATGTTTGTTGAACACGAGAAGGTTGTGCTCACGGTATTGCTAGAAATCAAGATTTTAACGATTCTATTATTATTTAATTAATTTTTTAAATAATGATGATTTTATTAATTTGAGCTATATTTATCTTTTTTCTTGTACTGTCTTTGAGTTTTATTATTCTTGATAATTAAATTTAGGGTAAATTATATTGATCTTCTCTGAGATTTATAACAATTACATTGGCCTCCTCTAAGATTTCTGCAATTACACTAACCTCTCATACTTTACAAAATAATATAGAGATACCTCATTTCAATCAATTTTTTTTCTTCAAAATGACAAAACTACCCTTTCAAATTTTTTTTTTCATTTTTCAAATCAATATTGATAAAACTCTTAAATTTATTTTTATATAAAATAAAAATAAGTTATTTACCTTAAATTTGTTTTTAAATAAAAAAGTAAAAAATATTTAAAAAAAAGTTAGAATAAATTGATCAAAATTAAAAAAATGTAAAAGTAAATAAATAAAAGGCAGTTTCGTCATTTTGAAGAAAAAAAAATTAACAGGAGTGAAGTATCTGTATATTATTTTGTAAAGTATAATAGGTTAGTATAATTTTAGAAATCTCATAAAAGATTAATATAATTGTCATAAATCTCAGAGATGATCAGTGTAATTTATCCTTAAATTTAAAGTGATGAATCTCTCTTCATATCTCTCCTCAAGGAAAGTCTAGAGAGAGAACTGAACATGTAAATTTTATTTCTTGTATATATATATATATATATATATATATATATATATATAAGGCATAATATGTATGTATATATATATATATTACATGTAAATAATTTTTCTAAGAATATAAATATTATATACAAAATCAACTATTTAATTTTTGAGTTAAAATAAACAGCGTTTCTTCTTTATACATACAAATAATAGTTTTAGAACCAAATTTGTTGGCTGAGGTAAATTTAAGAGATGCTAATTTTGTCAATGTTTGAGAATTTAAGTTTTTTGAATAATTTATTTATAATTACAAAATATTATTTTTTTGTTTACCCTTTTTCTAATTATTGAAAATACAAATAGTAATAGTTAACTTTTCCAATTAAAAGATAAAATTTAATTTTATTAATGAATTTTAAGTTGCCTCACTGAAACTATATTCTGACTCCACCCCTCTCCTAATAACATTACCCTTAAGAAAATCTTAGATTAATTAGTTGAGACAACCTCTCTTTCCTGATTTTAAAATTAAAAAAAAAAAATTCTTGTGAAGAATATACATGCTTTGTTTCATTGTTCAACCTAACTTTTCTAGAATACAATTGAGATACAATATTTGGCATATATATATATATATTTATATACACATACACACACATATTGGGATGGAGCTACTCTGGGTCCAATGGATCAAGTGCATCTCCCCTCAAATATTTTAACAATTTTAAATATATTCCTCTAATTTATATTATTTATTTTTATCTTAATTTCGGTTTAACCTTCTCAATAAAACTTTTATTAATCTTTGAAGTTTTTTATTGTATTATCTAAAGTTTTTTAAAGTTTCTTTCTTTTGCCCGACTTTTGTTTAATTTATAAGTTCTTTTATATAAATAAATTTAGTTACTTATCAAAAATATTATTTATCAATATTAAATTTTTATAATTATATAGTTTTTAAATTTATGATTGCATTTGTCCCCTAAAGCATATATATATATATATATAAATAAAATAATCTATTGTCATATCATTTAAGATATAAATTTTGGTACAAAAATTTGGACTTCTTGCATTACTCATATGGTATAAGTACGTATTTGAAAATTTTTCTTGAAAAAAATGACTTGTTCCCAAGAAATTATAAGAAAAAAAAAAAAGCACTCGATTTCATTAGAAAATGAAAATAATCAGAAAACGATATGTTTTCAAAAAGTTTTATTTTTGAAATTTTTTAAGAAAAAGGGAAACAAATAATGAAAATGGTAAAATCGAGTATGCTACTAAGAGCAATTCCTTTGAAGATTTGAAGATGGGTCTTCATTTGTGATCTTTAAATTTGAATATTAAATTTTTTTTTGAAGATGGTCTCCAATTACTATTCATCTATTATTTATATATTATTCATTCACTATTCATGTACTAATCATTTTTATAATAATTCCAAACTTATAAAGAATTTTTTCTATCATATTTTAATAAATATTTGAAAATTTAAATAAATTCATCAATAAATTATTTTTGGATAAATTACACTTTCACTCTAGAACTTTATCACAAATTTCATCTTAGTCCATATTCTTTTAATTTTATCAATTTCACTCTCTAATTTTTGGTCTCATTTTAATTCCATCATTCCGTCACAATTAATTATTTAATGGGGGATGGAAAAAGACTTCTTTTAAATTTGCATGTGGCTTGCACGTGATCTTTTTTGTCCACATTAAACGGCCATTTGTTACGAAACGATGTAATTGAAATGAGATTAAAAACTGGAAGATGAAATTGACAAAATTGAAAGGATTGAAAATAAAATGAAATTAAAGATAAATTTCAAGGGTGAAAAGTGTAATTTATTCATTCTTTTTTTATTTTAATTGTTATTTATTTATTTTGAAATTAATTTTTTTATATATGGTAGAAAATAAAAAATGATGTCTTTTTATTAGTTTCTTCTTAATGTAATTTTATTTTTAATGTAATTTTATTTCTTTTCTAATGTATTTTAATTTGCTTTCTCGGATATATTAATGAGTTTTAACAGAAAAAGTGATAAATAAATGAATTTTAGTTAAATATATGGTGAATAATTATATTTTGGAAAAAATAAATTCGAAGATTCGACCGATGAGAGTAAAATATAAAAATATGGGATCCATCATATTCAAATATTTTTTAAATACTAAAATAAAGATGAAAATGTGAGTTGTAATTGCTCTAAAGCCCATGAAAGAACATGTAAACAGTTTCTGCTTTAAAATCATATTAGTAAAACTCATGCTTATGAAATGGATGGTAATGAGCAGCAAGCCCACGGACCAAATTCTTCGGGTTGGGAAATTTTAAAAAATTGACGTAGCCCAAATTTAAGCTGAGCCCATGTTTGCCGATATGCGGCCCCTCTTTAGAGAAGTTGGAACTGATTCATAAAAATACAAAGAATTGATTTTAAATATTTTCAAATTTTCAAATTTCCTTTTTATAGTACCAAGATTTTCATTTATTCTTAAAATAAAAATAAAAATAAACTGCTCAGACCACGGGGATAGGAAAAATTGGAGTCTAATTTGAAAAGTCAACGTATGACATTTTTAAATTATATATATTTTTATTAATTTAATGTGAATCTAATAATTAATGTGAATAGAAATTAGTTTTATAAATTTATATTTTTAGGCGTCGTTTGGACGATCGGATAAGATATGTTTGGATCAGATAGGAAATAAAATCTAATAGGATATTAAATATCCAATTCCAGTGTTTGAAACATACCCGGATAAAAAGTTCGAATATGTTGTTTTATTTCAATTCTATTATATTTTAATTTTATACTCATATCGATACAATTATTAATAAAGATACTAGTTGTTGGAAGTATTCTCCTCCTTCTTTTATCTTTTTTTCTTGTCATAAGAAAATGATTAAAATTTTTTATTATACTTCTTATCTCATTGAGCATGAGATAAAAATAATATCACTACTTTAGTGGGATTATTTTTATCCTACACCGGTGGGATATAATTATAACTAATCTCATCTTAAGTAAATATCCAAACAACAATCCCTAACCACAATACCCAACCCAACACAACTAGCATTCTTGAAAATAGCAGTATCAAAATTCACTTTATACGTACTTGTGGAGGGTCGAGACCATGACTGAACATGAGAAAAAGTAGGAGACAAACGAATAATCTGTGAACTCAAAAACTCATAAAAATAAACATTGGCAAAACGAGCAATTTCATCAGGAGGCCGTTGGAGCTGCTCAAAGATACTAACATTGCGATTATGCCACAAAGCCCAACACGTAGTGAGAAACAACCCAAACTGATCAGCTTCAAGAACTCTATAAACCTCTTCAAATCATTGGCGACAATCGTCAAATGGATGGACATCCGTTCTAAGACCCAAATGAAACACTGCCCATGTTTGCCTTGCCACCACACAATCTTTCAAGGAATGAATTATGGCTTCATTTGAGGAACCAAATAATCCACAAACAAGATTAGTTTGTATCCGATGACTAAAAAGATTCAACTTGGTTGGAAGAGCATTTGAACATACCCTCCAAGCAAAAACTTTAACTTTATTAGCAACTTTCACCTTCCAAATAATTTCCCAACACCAAGAATTAGATGACAATGAACCAGGAACAGTTTGGAACTCCTATTAGGCTATCCCAATTCTAGAGCTAGATGATAAACACTTCGAACTGTGAAAAAACCATGCTTAGAAAAGTGCCAGACTAATTTGCCCAGTATCCGACGAAAACTAGAAGACATATTGATAATATTTTCTTCTTCGAATGGAAGGAAAACATCCTAGATTAGATTTACATTCTACAAGGTACAATCTAAATTCATAAGATGAGAAATAGGTGCAGCCGACGGAAGATGAGAAACCAGTGTTTGGTTCGTAACCATAGTGGAAGTGGTTTCAAAAATTTATTTGGATCTTTTTCTTTACATGAATTATACAATCTTGAAAAGAGGGTTTAGAATTACCTTGTTCTTGATAATCTTGATTGTTGAAGAAGCCTTTTTGAAGAGATTGATACAATCTTCATTCTTTTTTTCCTATAGGTCTTCTCCTCTTTTCCCTTAGGCAAACCGTATCGCAGGAGAGTGGGCTGCCTCTTATTTTTATCTAGCACAAAAACTTATTATAAATGACTCCCTACATATCATATATATAGGGTTTAATTAGGGCAAAAGAAGGGGTCTCACTAAGTTAGCTTCCAATTAATCAATTAAATCTTAATTATCTCATAATTAATTTAATTGACTAATTAATTTCAATTAACTCCACATATAATTGAAATTGCACTCCAACTTAGTAGAATAAAATAAACTCATATACACTATATTTTTGCAGTTGGTCCCTCTACATGAATAGAAATAATAAGGATTATAGTATCAAATTAATTCTCTAATTATTTTAAGAACCTAATTCAATAATTATTAATCACTTGCAATTAGTCATCATTTCAATAAAAAATTTACTGAAAATACCAGATCCGAATTTCAGTGATTAACCCATTGAATTAGCACAAATGTGATATCCATCTCTCTAATATATAGAGTGTAGATTCCATCTTGAGAATATGTGTTCCCACAGTCTAAATAATAACTTCCCAAGATATCGAGGTGTTGATCTAAAAGATCTCACTCATTGGTAACTCAAAGTCATTACTATTTATAGCTTGAATTCACTATCCTCTTAGGATTAAGAGCTTACTGCGAATAGTGAATAAGAAACTTATTAAAGGTGACAGTTTCAAATAATGGGTTTCTTATAGTGATTTAGTTCAGTGTATTCAATACACAAATACAATAACCTAGAGTCTATTACTCTGATGGTTGAGATAAACCACCTTATCATATAAAGGTTAACTGTATTACAACTTTAAAGATAAGATGTCCAATCTTATCAATAGCCGCGAACAATTCTAAAATTGCCTATATAAGCAGTTCATATCTCCTGTGTATAAATCTCATTTATACACATAAACCGCTCTTAATGACAATTCAAGGACTAATTATCTCATGATATAAAGCAACATTCAAACATATGGTAATATGAAACTCAACAATAAGTCAAATCTATTAAATAATAATAAAATATCTTGGATATGATGGCACACATCTTAACAACCAAGGCAACACCTTAAATGAATAGGGCAATGATAACTAGTTGTCCATCTAGATCTTAATAGATAACCCATCACCGATCCTCTATCTTACACTAGCCAAAAGAATCTCACGACCTTCAAGAATGCTTCTCCAAGAATAAGATGGGGAAGAGCCAAGCACAGCCTCAACAAAATAACAGTGAGGGTAGTACTTCCCACACAATAAACGAGCTAACAAGGAATCTGGATTCTAAATTTAACGCCATCCTTGCTTAGCTAGCATTGCAAGATTAAATACTTTCAAATCCCTGAAGCCCATTCTAACCTTAATCTTGGACTGACACATACTTTGCCATCCCACCCAATGAAGCTTTTTCTTCCCATTTTCATGACCCTACCAGAAATTACTCATTGCCGAGCTCATCTCAGAGCATAAGTAATCTAGTAGCTTGAAACAAGATATTGCATAAGTAGGGATAGCCTTCGTCACTACTTTCAATAAAACTTCCTTTCCAGCTTTAGATAACAACCTCTCTTTTCATCCAGAGATTTTTTTCTAAACATGTTCACGAATATTATTGAAAACTTCTCTCTTGGATCTTCCAATTGTGGATGGTAATCCAAGGTACTTATCATGGGCAACAACTGGTTGAACATGCAAACAATCCACAACATTATCTCTATCCCGTTACAGAGTGTTTGAACTAAAAACCACAGCCGATTTATTGTAATTCACTTGTTGACAAGATGGTTCTTCATAAACTTTCAAAATGGATTGAACAGCTTCAGCTTCCATACTTTTAGCCCGAAATAACAAGAAGCTGTCATTAGCAAAAAACATATGAGAGATTCTCGGACCGCCTCAACTAACTGAAACACCATGGATTCTACCATCTTGTTTTGCACGCTGCAATAGGAAAGAAAAACCTTCAACACTAATCAAAAATAAATATGGTGAGAGAGGATCACCTTGACAAAAACCCCTGTTAGGAGAGAAAAAACCCTTATGCTGACCATTGAGAAGTATGGAGTTGGAAATAGTAGTTATACATATCATAATTATATACAGCCACCACCTTGCAAAACCCAACTTCAACATAATTTCCCTCAAATACTCTCATTCAACTCGGTCATAAGCTTTACTCATATCCAACTTTAAGGCAATCAAACCAGTCATTCCATACCTTTTATGCTTGAGAAAGTCATATAGCTCATAGGCTATTAGCACATTATCAATGATTAAGCGGCCCAGAACAAAAGCACTATGATTCTCTGAAATCACTTTGGGCAACACAACCTTCAACCTATTAGCCAAGACCTTTGCAATAATTTTGTAGATGACATGACAAAGGCTGATGGGACGAAATTGGGTCACATTCTCTAGTTTGTAATATGAGTGAAATTGATTTTTCGTAAGAAAACACTACTATTGAGAAAATCTAAAATAGCCTGAGATATCTTAGCACCAACAATATGCCAGTATTTCTAAAAAAATAAAGCCGACATGCCATCTGGCCCTCTGGCCTTTGAAGGGGACATTTGTGAAATCGCAATGTTGATTTCTTCTTGGCAGAAAGGCCGAAGAAGCATTGGATTCATAATCTTAGAGACCTTATTTGGAATAGTCTCTAAAACCTATTCGTAATGAAGATGACCTCCGCAATCTGAGTATTTGTTTGTGAACACCCCTTTGCCTTGCTTTCTGGGGGAAAAAAGTCGTGTTCTTATCTCTCGATCGCAACCATTCCACTCTTGATCTTTGTTTCTAGTAGATTTCTTCTCTCTCCGACCACTCATTAATCTGATTCGACAGTTTAGACATCTCTTGCTTTGACTCCATAGATACCGGAGCCTCTTTCAAGACTTGGAAGGCTCTTCGATTATCAAATAGTGACTTGTGAAGCTGGCCAAACTCTTTTCTTCTCCATACTAGTAACTCTTTAGGACAGTGCTTAATAGAAGTACAAATTTGTTGCATTTTATTCCCTGCTAATGATCCAACAACATTCCACCCTTGGGCAATTGAACTTTCACAGCCATTGTGCCTTACCCACATAGCCTCAAATCTAAATTGAGAATTTCTTCTTAGTCTTTGGTTCGAATACTGAGTGGCAGTAACCAAAGAAATTGGCACATGGTCTGAATAATGGATTGTCAAATGATCTACAGATACATTTGGGAATAAATTTGCCCACCCATAGTCGACAGAAAACGATCTAGCCTCTTCAAAACAGTGTTTGGATAAACTTTATTATTAGACCAAATGAATGGAAACCCAGAAAAACCAAGATCTCTGAATCCACAATCATTAACAACTTCTCTAATAGCCCTTAGTTGCCAATTTGGCGTAGAAGCCATACCCCTTTTCTCATTCAAACTCAATATCTCATTGAAATCACGAAAACATAACCAAGGCAACCTACACCTGGACTTTAACATACGAAGAAAGTCCCATGACTCCGCTCTGCCACTAATATCAAGGCTACTATAGAAACCTGAAATCCTCCATTTTCTCACCCCTTTTTCTTCAATCACAGCATTTATATGACAATAGGAATAAGACTGGACAGCCACTAGAAAACCCCTCTTCCACAACATAGCTAAACCACCTGAATTACCACACGAATCAACTACAATGCCATTTGGAAAACCCAAATCAAACTTCAACTTATCAAATCTTCTAGCTGGAATTTTGGTTTCAAGCAAGAAGATTAAGGTGAAAGCTTCCCTCTTCACAAGATCACGAAGAGCACGAATTGCACGAGGGTTCCCAAGCCCTCGGCAATTCCAACTTATTAGCTTCATGGTTCTTGGCAAGACTGTGAGTCAGTCGCCGCCGTTGAAATATCGACATAATCAAGGTTTTGTTTTTACTTATTCATCTAAATTGTGATCTTTTTTTTTTTTTTATTTTTTTTTATTTTTATAAGTGATGACATTTCGTGTCTATGCATGTTCTAAATGAGTAATTCCTATTCCATTTCGCTCTATTTCCTATTTCATTCCATTCTTGTGTATCAAACATGACCTTATTATAATCTACACACATTGATTCAATTTTTTTTTTTTCTATCAACTTTAACAAAGTTTTCAAATTTAGGTGAAATCTGTTGTTCATGGTGTAAAAAAAAAAAACACCAAATATAGTGGTCATTCTAAATATTAATCGTGACTTCTCTCATGAGGAGAGATACTCGTTACTATTTTTTTGGATACAAAAATATGAAAAAGGGGAATCAAACTCACCATTTGCGTGAAAAATGAATACTTGCACTACTTATATAAGGTTTGGGGGTAGGGAATACCCTTTCCCGAACCCCACTCGGGGAAAAAATTATCCGCCAAAATGGGGCGAATTCCTGTTAAGGTATCCATTGATTTATTAAATTAATTATAATTAATGCATTGCAAAAAAGACATTACGTACATGTGTTAAAATAAAAAAAAAAATGCACATCAATAGAGAATTAAATAGTATTATTTCCTTTTACAAGCGTATATCTCTATCAAATTTATCTAAATTTTTATCGTGGAACTAAAAGATTTTCCCATAAATATTAATTATATAATAAAAAACTCTTTTGTAAATTTATTTCATATAATTGGAACGGATGTGAGGTACATGTTATTCCAAAATTTGCTCCAAATTCAGATGAAATTTACATAACCTCTCTCAAACTCATCTTATTAGACACATAACCTCTCCCAAACTCATCTTATTAGGCACAATATACAAAACAATTTCTAACTAATCGAATTAAATTGTAATTCATAAATTAGAATGTTATGGTTGTGTTTTTTATTCACATAATGTATTTTGCACACCTTAACGAAAAGAACTCAACTTCATACATGTCATTCATTATAATCTATCAAGTTATTTAATCACTTTCTATCAGGTGAAAAGAAGTGATAAGGAAATTTTATTTTTTTCACATTTTAAATGACAGAAGTATGATAAAAAATAATTGAAATATAAAAAAGAATTAATTCATTGATAGCTGTCCAAGATTCAAAGTCGTCAATTCAATGCCAATGGTGTGAAACAGCATTAATTCATTGATAGTGTTCTTTTTTAAATTATAAAAAAGTAACAAGATTTTGTACTATTCAGAAAGGAACCAGAGAAAAGAAAAGAAGTTATGGGAGGAGAAAGAAAAGATGATACGGGAGTGGCATTGATTAGCCAAACAGTCTAGTGCACGTGGGACGAAAAAATTAAAGAAATAATAATTTATAACATATGTATTTTTTCACATCTTGCCTATGTATATATTCACATGAGTGAAACATCTATGTTAGTGTTGTGATAATAAAGTTGTGTGAAAGTAATTAAATAAATATTAAATTGATTTTAAACGAGTAAAATCAAAATAAAATGAACAAAAAAGATACAAGATTTATGTGATTCGATAAAATATCTACATCTACATATAGCGATGATCAATTCATTATATATTAAAGAGATTACAAAAAGTAAAAACTCCCAAAATTTGAAACCCCTTATTCTCCAACGACGGTAATTCTTTCTACTCCAAAATTCTAAAAGATAATACTCTTATATAAATATGTTCCAACATAAAAGAAAAATAGGCTCAAAAACAAAAGTGGATCAATGGTGGAAAATTCACACATTACCTATTTTTTGGGTCGTTTCGGATCACAAATGAGTTATAAAAAAACTGGGTGAATTCATGACAACCACTCAACAGATGGGTCTCACACTCATGTGAATGTATATGCATCATATGTGCATAAATACACGTGCTATCAAACATTAGGAAAAAATAAAATATACAATAATTAGATAAAAAGAGATGACATGAGCACTATACTAATACTAATGTTTGTTTGACGGAACAGGAGAAGGGTAAAAGGAACAGGTCACACTCGTGATTAGCTTAACAAAAGTATTACGAGCATGTGTCAAATTTTGTGTCTGGCCTACACTATTGCCAAAAAATGCATGTCCAAAAAAAAAAGTGCAAGAAAGAGTTTTTTGGGCAATTTTACCATCAAATATAAAAATATAAGTTTTATTAAGTTTTTGAGTGGTACTTGTCACAACAAGGGTCAATTTAAGAAAAAAGAAAGAAATTTGTATGGAGATGTTGTTCACCTGAAAATAAAGCTATTTTGAATTATTATTATTTTTTTGTCTAGATGTTTTTTTTTAAAGATTTTAATACAATTTTATGATTTCTTTTAATTTCTGCCTTCGTTTTTGGGATGAATAAAGCTAAAAACCAAGCTAAAAAAAAATGAACAGCCAACAATATCATTGACCCATGGTCACAACCAACCATGACCTTAATTCCAAACTTGAATACATTGAACCAAAAAAAATAGTTTTCAAACGCCAGCAACCAATTTTTGGACTCAAGGGTTCAAATCATTGGAAATCTATGTATTACTACTACTACTACTGTGGCCTACACAAGTTTTCCTAATGTCATCAAGCCCCCTAGATTTTGTATTTTTCTTTCTTTAAACTTCCCCCGTAGACTATGCCTTGAGCAGCATTTTGGGTATGCCATTTACAATAGCCCTTGCAATGTTTAAATGAAATGCTTTTAAGACATTGAAAATTAAGTGCTCGTTTGACTAAACATTTCACATCTACAGCGTGTAATAATTTATGGTCCATATGAAGTAATTTTTAACTACTTCACGCAAGATCATGAATTTTTAAATTTTACAATCGTAAAAGGCGATACAAACAAGTCAATACCTATTGGGTGTCGACATTTGAATTTTTATTTTTGGGTCAATGTATTAAAGTTTGGAAGTAAGGTATTAGTTGGTAGTAACCATTAGTCAAAAATATTGTTGGCTGCATCAACATCAAGGCATTTAATGTAATTACTATTAAATAAGCTACAACTCCCTAATAGTGAAAAGGAAACAATGTGTTCTATGTGAGCATAATTTCAGTACATGTTATTTGATACAAGTAAGTTTTTAATTATTTATCATCATGTGAATAACATAGTGCTGGAAAATGAGTCAGGTCGGGTATGGCACATGCCAGACACGATTAACGGCAGCATGACATAGCCCGGCCTACCCCGGCCCGGTTGGCACATGTGTTAGGCCGGGCAAGGCTCAAGCTTGCGTGTTGTGCTGGGCTTGCCTTTTGTAGTCGATGGCCCATTTGGCCCGCCTTGTTCACTTGCAAGATTTCATCCCCCCTCTTGATTCTAAAGCTATTTTTTTTTTTTTATCATCTTGTCCCTCCGATAGTCATATTGACGACTAATTTTTGGGATATTACTGGAAAGTTGATGTCATTGATCATTTTTGCCCCTCCAACAATCATATTAACAACTAGTTTGAGGGGCAATTTAGAAAATTTAGTAAAATTAACCATTTTATCCATTCTAACAACTATATAACGACTAGACAGAAAATCTGCACACCAAAAACGTGGCTTCATTTTACCATAGAAGATGTAACATTACCCAAAGGGAATGGCTTCATTTTACCTAGAAGACGTAACATTACCCAAAGGGAAAACAAAACCTATTGCTATTTGTTAATTTTGCAAGAAAAACTATACTTGCAAAAGCACCGGTGGCACGGGCTACCTTGTTAGATGTTATACAAAATGCCATCCGACTGAGTCAAGTAGTAATAGTAGTAGTACTTTAGAAACTTTTACATACTCCATGTAAAAATGAGATAGGTGTTGTTTAGATATGTATTTTCAAAGTTTTATGAGAAATTATGTATAACTTGACTATACTAGTTCTTCTAAAAACACTACAAGAAATGGCCATATTAAATGATTTAATATTTTAAAAGTGAATTGGATTTTAAATAATAGATTATTGCTTTCCCTCATGCTTTCAGTATATTTAATACTGTGATGACCGTATTAAGAGAATATGGAGTTTAAGAAAAAGATTTTAGCATTATTTTTGATAATGCAATTGCTAATACTGTTTCTATTGATATGTTTAAATGTGATTTGCATTTCTGGCATGAGGTTAGTTGGATTCTCCACTTCTGTTATTTGAATGAAAAGTAAAGAAGATGGTAAGTGGAGAACAGAAACCAGTGATAGAAGATCAGATAGCAGAAAATCCAAACAAAATCCAACAGCAGGGCAAGAAAGCCCATGTCTATATGTGCTGCTTTACTAGTTTGAATTAAAAGAGAAGATAAAAGTAGAACATTATCACTGCTTCTGTAATGGGCACATGACACTGACAAATATATATGCACTGCTAATTACCAAACAGAACCTGACTAAAAGTTTCTTGCAAGTCTATGAATTTACATTTCCAGTTCTTCCATTTTTAATTACTGTAAATATAATAAAAGTGGTAAAAAAAAAGATTACTATACTTCCATTATTCAAATGTTCCCACCTTTTTCTTAAATATAAATGTCAATCCTGATGCTACATAGTAGTCCTCTATATATCAGCATAAACTTGTTACCACGTTGCTTTTAGTGAAATAGCCAAAAGGTTTGGGGCTTAAAAATAAAAAAAAATGTTTTTAGATACAAATTCTTGATATCCTTTGAAAAATAGTTTTTTTGTTCCAATGTACGTAATACTTACCAAAGGACTATCTAAAGTTGGGGCTTAAAATGTTTTTAGTTTTGGGAAAAATAGTTCTTCCTTCTTAATAGTTGGAAAACTATGGTAGGGTTAGATCATCTTCAAGAGTGGACATAGGAGGCGAGTCATCCAACCTAATTACTATTTTGGCTTCTAATGAAATACTGTTTGACCTTCAATAGAGCAGTCATCATTGGACCCAAAATGAATCCAACCTGTTGGATTGTTCCACATCGCCCGTCTCTAACTTCTCTGGTTTATTTATATAGCAGGCTGCCCCTTTCCTTAACACCTGGGTTTTAAGAAGCTGAATGGACTGTGCCTCCAAATTCAATACAACCCATGACCGGTGACCAACTAGATGTATGGTAAAAAAATGTTTGAAAAAAACTATAGTCGAAACTTTAGGTTGGATTAAAATTTTGAGGTGAAAATGAGAGAAATGATGAGTAAAAATTTAGATTGGACCATTAAATTTGAATGTGGGCTTAAATTTTGGATAATAAATGAGAAAAATAATTGGTTGAACTATAATTTTAGGGTGGATTAATTTTAAAAAGTCTAAAATTTTATAAGTATAAAAAATATTTCTTAAAACTTGAGATGGGCTAGAGCCCGACCTACCACACTAGCAGTCCCACCCTTGTATATATGGATCTCATGGAAAAAGAGAGAATGGGGAGTCAAAAGTTAATTAAAAGATAGAGGAAGATATAGATTGTTGGGAAGAGAGAAAAAAGAAAAAATGAAAATATATAAAATAAATACTCTTTTTGAATACTGTAGTTGAAGTGATGTATAATATTAAGAGCTATTAATATATATATATATACATATATATATATATAAATACTATAATAATACTCAAATAAATTTTTTTGAATTCCGAAATGACTCGTATTGTTAGAAGTGCTCTTACAATTAAGTTTTTTAAGTTAGGTTTTAAAACAATGGAGAGTTAGGATAAAGGAGCATCTCCAATGGAGATGTCAAAGCTGCTACTAGTGTCAGGTTTGGGTTTTGACACGATGTTTATAAATACATTCATTAATGATTTCCAACAAATTTTTTATTTAACCCAGACATTTCCTTTTAAATTTTTTAAATTTATGCAATTTTTTCGTTATTATCCAAACCTATGTAGATTTTAGAAGTATTTTTTCAAAAGATGCTTCGGTTGAAAAAAATTTGGTTTAAAAGCGTCTTTTCAAAAGATGCTTTTAAAATCTGCATTGATTTGGGGAATAATTTAAAAACTGCATGAATTTGAAAAACTTGAAAAAAAAATTGCATAGGTAAGATAAAAAATTTGACTCCCAACCCTATATTGCTCAAATAGTGGTATTCAAAAGGACTATACATTTTATATTTTAATTATTTTTATGTCTCTTTTATCTCTCTTCCCACTAATCTATTTCTCTATTTTAACTAACTTTTGGCTCCTCTTCTCTCTCTTCCCATAAGATCTATATATGAATCTAGTTGGTCACTATTCATATTCAATTAGTCTTTTTTGTTGGAAGATAAATAATGCTTGAAATCAAAGGGTTAGTTAAGGTAGAGTGCTCCCCTCCTGAATCCACTCTTGAAGTTACTACTAGGTTTGACAAATAAGAACAATATGCATCTCATTGCACCCCAAATCAGACCTACATGTTGTTAGGAAACTTGTATCAGTTTTATTTTACAAAACATATTTGAACCAGAAATTGTTTTATCAAAACATTGTTTAATTGAAGGCAATATAGAATTGAACTTACAAATAAAATATAGAAACAGTAAAATTCAGACTTATAGTAAAGTCGCAGAACCGAAAAACAATATTGATTAAGGCTAGCGTTTGATGCTAAGTCCTTAAGACGATTATGCCCCTCGCAGTAGTGCTTACGAGTTCTTGGACATTTGTCTCCTAGTATACAATGATCGTTTACACGCAGACGTGAAACAATACAACAGCTTGTTTGGCGAACCAAACTTATAACTTGAACTCTTTCTAACAGAATGCAGAAACACAATGATCATTCACACTTAGATGTGAAACACTAAACCAAACTCGTAACTTCAACTCTCTCTGAAAGAATGTAGAAACTCAAAAATGGAGACATAAAACACTACAGCAATGTGTTTGGCGAACCAAACTTGTAACTTGAAGTCCCTCTAATAGAATGTAGACAATCGAATTGAAAAATCAAGTGAATGAATGATGGTGCTGTATTTATAGAAGGACTGGTTGAGTTGGTGTAGCTGTTTGCAGAGTCACCTCTGTTAATGCGAACATGCACATAGCTTTCCATGATGACTTTTATACACCGCGGGCTAAGGCCCAAACCCCAACCCAACCTGGTTCTCTGAAAGAATGTAGAAACTCGAATTGAAAAATCGATTAAATGTTTATAGAAGGACTGGTTGAGTTGGTGTGACTATTCGCAGAGTCACATCTATTCATGCATATAGCTTTCCATAGTGACTTTATACACTGCAGGTCAAGGCCCAAACCCCAACCCAACTGGGTTTAGTTCGGTGCAAGGCGATGCACATGTTGTGGTGACTTGGTTTGGTTCGGTGCAAGGCGATGCACGTGTTGTGGTGACTTGAACTCAAATTGAAAAATCAATTGAATGTTTAGAGAAGGACTGGTTGAGTTGGTGTGGCTGTTTGCAGAGTCACATTTTTACATTAGTGACTTTTATACACTGTGGGTCAAGGCTCAAACCCCAACCCAACCTGGTTCGGCTCGGTGCAAGGCGACGCACGCGTGTGGTGACCTAAGTATGTGCTAGGTCCTTTTCCTTCCACAAAACTTGGATGCCTCGATCTAAGGGCCCAAATTTTCATTCAAGGTAATTGTATATATACTTTTTAAAAGTTCTGTATCCATCCTATGTAGGATACAAACTTTTCACAAGTTTCCAGATTTTGTTACCATTTTTCAAGTGATAATGTTTGGAGACAATTTTTCATTTACTTCTTAATAATTTTGAGCAACTTAATATATGTTCTTAATCTCTTCATCAAAGAGAACATATTTTCGTATAAACCCACTAAAATTAAAATAGAATTAATGTGTGAGATCTACTTTAATTTTAGTTTAAAGATGACAAAAAAAATATTATCCTCAATAACCCATTTTTTCAACACGTCACCATCCCATCCCATCCCCACGATAAGAGGAAGATCAAACGGCCACTAATAGTTTTCAACTAACACCTCCAGCTTCTCACCCAACACTCTTTGAGACGTTGGCTTTATTTAAACAACCAAAAACCGGTGAACCACCCTCAGCAAATTCATTGCATACTATATTTTCTATATCTATAGTTCTATCTCTATATCAGCACAGAAACACACAACAATTTCTGTGCTTCTTTGTCTTTGTATTCTTCTTTTAAGATTTCTTCTATTTCATGTCCCAAAATACTCCATATATTTCCTAGCTTTCTCATTTTTCGTGTCACTTTTCTTCATTTTCTTGGTCTTTGTTATCAGAAAAAATGGAGTTGTCACACCCGAATGGCAATGGCAAAGCGTCGGTCGATAGTTTTTGTGTTAAAGACCCTTTGAATTGGTTTATGGCCGCTGAGTCATTGAAGGGAAGTCACTTGGCTGAGGTGAAGCGCATGGTCGGTGAGTTTCGCAAGCCGGTGGTCCAACTAGGGGGTGAGAGCCTAACCATATCTCAGGTCGCTGCAGTGGCGGCCGGCGGGGTCACGGTGGAGCTTTGCGAGTCGGCTAAGGCCGGCGTGAAGGCCAGCAGTGACTGGGTGATGGAGAGCATGAATAAAGGGACAGATAGTTATGGGGTCACAACTGGGTTTGGTGCAACTTCACATAGGAGGACTAAACAAGGAGCTGCTCTTCAGAAGGAGCTTATAAGGTTTTTATTAAATTTCTTAACCTTATATGCTCTATTTAGGATTAGTGAATATTCTTGATTAAAATAACAGGTTGTATGTGTGTGTATATATATATGTGTGTGTGTGTGTGTGTAAATATATATATATATATATATATAAATATAGAGTTGTAGGGGTATATAGGTGATTTGTTGGTTAACATTTATGTAGAGATAAGAGACATAAATGGTCCAAAAATTTAATTCATGAATCACGACTTGCCTTTGCGATAAAATTACCCTTTTGGCTGACAACCATGAGCTCCAATAAAGGTTTTCACTTCACGTGAAAAAAACTGAAAGTATTAATAGCATTTGATATGATTAAAAGTGGATTCTAATATCTATTATAATTTATAAAAGTGTAGATAGTGGACTGTCTTAATTAGTTAATTGTAAAGTCTCTTTTCAGGAAATTAGTTAATTGGGCAGCTAGCCCAGTTTTATTGGAATTATCAGTTGTAAAAAAATTGAGAGTTGTGGTCTTATCATAGTTGTTACCAGGCGGTCGTCTGAACATCAGAGAAAACATCTAAACGATAATTGCCTGAATCAAAATAATTAGACGATCACTCGGGCATTCATATGCCCAATTTGTTCGGACAGTAGACATTTTTAATTAGCTAAACTGTTATAATTTAATACATAATTAAAATTTTATTTTATCATTATGTTTCTTTTATTATTATTTTTTATTTTGTTAAGGATTGAATATATCACTAAATCCATGAATAATAATTTATTATTAGAAAAATTATTGATTTTAATACATAATTAACTTTCCTTTTCATTATTATATATTATATATTTTTTTTTTGTTTCATCGGTAGATAAGTGATATGAAATTAATATAGAGACCTGAAAAATTTCAAACATAAATTATTTGTACTTGAAGTTCTTATATATATATATATATATATATAACAACTTTTATTTTATTTACATGCAATAGATAAAATCAAATCTCCTTAAAAAATTATGTTAATATTATCTAATTCAACAACTATTTATTTCACGCTTTTAAAGTAAAACGAATTGCATTTATGATCCTTTAATATTCATTAATTGCTTTAAATTTTTATGATTCTTTAATATTCATTAATTGTTTTGAATTTTATCAAGATTGTTCAATATTACTTTTTAAATTATTATTAAATTTTATTATTTGAATATATTAACTTTTAATCTAAGTGTTTTTTTTTTATATTGTATTGTCTGTTTTTTTATTATTTGATACAATATTTCTAAAATTCAAACTATATATTTATTTTTTTGACACAAAATAACATTAGTAATATATAGTTTTCTATATATTTTTATGTAGAAATAAGAATCTTATTTTTATTGATTTAATTTTTTACTAATAAAATAAATTATGTAAAATTATGAATTAAAATAATGATTAAATTACTTATATATATATATATTTTGATTGATCGCCGAAGTTACAGAGTGATTGTTTACACAGTAAGCTAGGTCATCGCTGAAGGGGACCGACAATTTGACAATTATGGGTCAGTTATTGAAGTTTCTTCAACTATAAATTGAGTGGCCAATGTGTGTGTGTGTGTGAGAGAGAGAGAGAGAGAGAGAGAGGGGTTTCAGAATCTGATCCAGATGATTATGGATCACTTCTTCTAGGAAAACGTGAACTGTCGGGTGGTAGTTGTCTTAATTGCATTTAAATTTGACATTGGCAGCCTAGAAATTTGGTGACTCATTAGTAGAAACTTTTGGGGAATCGGTTTCATTCATCATAAATTCGGCCAATCATTTAATACTGATAAAAATATGATAAAAATAATTTTTTTTGTCTAATTCATGCATTTAATTCATCTAAAAACGATATGATGAGATGGTAATCTTATAATCTTGAATTTTCAAAAAAAAAAAAAAAAAAATCCTAATTTGAAGGATGACACGTGTCACGAGAAACAACAGATCAAAAAAATCTGGAGAAAACCCTTCATAAATTTGGGGTAATTATAACAAGATCTTACCCAGTTGTTTGTGTGATATGACACTAAATAGTGTAGTATACGCATTTGCTAATATAGGATCTTGTTTCAACAGATTCTTGAATGCTGGAATATTTGGCAATGGGACAGAGTCATGCCACACATTGCCTCACTCCGCTACCAGAGCTGCAATGCTAGTGAGAATCAACACACTCCTCCAAGGTTATTCAGGCATTAGGTTTGAGATATTGGAGGCCATCACCAAGCTCCTCAACCACAACATCACTCCATGCTTGCCACTGCGAGGCACGATTACTGCCTCTGGTGATCTAGTCCCCCTGTCATACATTGCCGGCCTCCTGACAGGCCGGCCAAACTCCAAGTGTGTGGGGCCTAACGGAGAGTCTCTGGATGCCGATGCAGCATTCCAGCTTGCAGGCATTGGTGGTGGGTTCTTTGAATTGCAGCCTAAAGAGGGACTTGCACTTGTTAATGGCACGGCAGTAGGGTCTGGCTTGGCCTCTATGGTCCTCTTTGAGGCCAACATACTAGCTGTTTTATCTGAAGTTTTGTCGGCAATTTTTGCTGAAGTTATGCAGGGGAAGCCGGAGTTTACTGATCATTTGACACACAAGTTGAAGCATCACCCTGGCCAAATTGAAGCTGCAGCTATAATGGAACATATTTTAGATGGCAGCTCTTATGTTAAAGCAGCACAAAAGCTACATGAAATGGATCCTCTTCAAAAGCCTAAGCAAGATCGATACGCTCTTCGCACTTCTCCACAATGGTTGGGTCCTCAGATTGAAGTCATTAGATCATCAACAAAATCCATTGAGAGGGAGATCAATTCAGTGAATGACAACCCTTTGATTGATGTGTCAAGGAACAAGGCCTTACATGGTGGGAATTTTCAGGGTACCCCAATTGGTGTCTCTATGGACAACACTAGATTAGCAATAGCATCCATTGGAAAACTCATGTTTGCTCAATTCTCTGAGCTAGTTAATGATTTCTACAACAATGGGTTGCCTTCAAATCTCTCCGGTGGACGAAATCCAAGCTTGGATTATGGGTTTAAGGGCGCCGAGATAGCGATGGCAGCATACTGTTCTGAGCTCCAGTTCCTTGCAAACCCTGTCACAAATCATGTCCAGAGTGCTGAGCAACACAACCAAGATGTGAACTCTTTAGGGTTGATCTCTTCAAGAAAAACAGCCGAGGCAGTTGACATTTTGAAGCTCATGTCATCAACCTATTTGGTTGCACTTTGCCAAGCTATTGATTTGAGGTACTTGGAGGAGAATTTGAAGAACACAGTTAAGAATGTAGTGAATCAAGTGGCTAAGAAAGTTCTAACAATGGGAATCAATGGGGAGCTTCATCCTTCAAGGTTTTGTGAGAAAGACTTGCTTCAAGCGGTCGATCGCGAGCATGTTTTCACATACATTGATGACCCTTGCAGCGCAACTTACCCATTGATGCAAAAACTGAGGCAAGTCCTAGTTGATCATGCATTGATCAACATCGATGATTCGACGAATTTGAAGACTCAAATCTTTCAAAAGATTGGAGCTTTTGAGGAGGAATTGAAGACCCTTTTGCCCAATGAAGTTGAGAATGCAAGAAATAGTTTGGAGAGTGGAAAACCAGAAATTCCAAACAGGATCAAGGAATGCAGGTCTTACCCACTTTACAAGTTTGTGAGGGAAGAGTTGAGAACTGAGTTTTTGACAGGAGAGAAAATTAGGTCGCCGGGCGAGGAATTCGACCAGGTATTTTCAGCAATTTGTGAGGGGAAAATGATCGATCCATTGCTGGAATGTCTCAAGGATTGGAATGGTGCCCCACTTCCAATTTGTTAGACCACTATGGATCAACATTGTTCACATTTCTTCTTAATTTAAGATAGAGCTGGTGTCGTAGCATTAAACAGGATTATTGGCCTTCTCTTTTGATATCATGCATGTTTGTTTTGATAAAAAAAAAAAAAAAATTGTATTTTCATAAATTCCTGTACATCAAGAACTGTAGTTTTACGTATATACATCAACCTCGCCTTCAAATCACATAAAGCTTTCCTTTTCTTCCCCTTGCTTAAATTCTTTACTTTTTTTCTTTTTCTTTTTTCTTTTAATTATAGAATTAGTATGACTTTACATGTATTATAAATTTCAAAATCTTCTACAAAAATATCAACAACCCAACAAGAATTGGTATTAGCGAATGAAGTCCGGTCCGGGTTGTCAGAGCAGAAGTTAAGTACACACACCCTCTCTCTCTCTCACACACACACACACACACATTTTAATGAGTCAGTGGTTGCTGAAGACGGGTTGGGGTTGGCCCATGAGGAGAATTGAATACAATTTTTGTTTTTAATTCCTTTTTTTAAATTGGTAGATAAAGGACTGTTGGCCACTTGGGAATCGACAATATTTTGGTTCATAGTTCACCTTCAACTGCTTGCTGTAACAGAACTAGTTTAAATAAGCTTTATTGAAAGAAATTCATATATAAGGCAATTTCACATAAATATAGATTCTAATACATTACTAATATCAAGAGTTTTAGATTAGTAACTTTAAGTAAGACACTAACGAATATGTGAATGTTTAAACATTTGTAAGACTAAAAATTTATTATTTACAGTAGGATGAAGATAAACCAGTTCAACAAGCATATTTCCTTCTCTCTCTGTGATTCAAATTGACTTTTTAATTTTTATTTTTCACAATTTTCCAACATAACATATCCAATTAAAAAATCCAACTAATCAAATGGCCAATTCACAATTCAACAGGTTGATTCTAGATTCAATTCTAATAGCTGCTTTTAAATTCCGAACCTTTTACCAAAATTTACATCTCAAAATGACAGAGGCCTAACCGTGGATCATGAAATAATGTATCTAACGATTCTAACACACCAATGATATTATGTTACATCAATTGAAACAAAAAATTTAGTATAAAAATTTGAAATATTTTAGTATTATTGTTGTTTAGGTTGGAGAAACTGAGTAAATTAGGTTGGGTGGCATCTTCAAACAAAGTTGTCAACGTAATCTTCCAAGAATAGATTTCAGGGCTAAAGGGTTCAAATACAACAGCCTTGACTCCTATTCAAGGATCCAGCATATTCAAACAATGAAGCTCATAAAAGAACAGTTAAAGATAAATGAATTTGTACATAATAAAATACAACCAAAATAAAAGCATTAACCATATATACAGCTGCACGTTTCTCATAAACAAAATGATCAGGATTTGATTTCTTGTCATCTCCCAGTGTGCCATTTCAGAAGCCCTCTTCATAACCTCATGTTCCAGGCCCCACACCGTGGCAGCAAGTTAGAAATACGTTACTACAATATTTATGTTAACTCAGTCATCATCGGATAAACAAACGACGTCAGTTGTTACACCTGAATTTGCAACACGTGAATTGTCTAAGTTGTCCCCTACGCTACCCACTGCTCTGAATTCTGATGGGCCCAAAGACTCAAAATTTGAACCCAAATCCGGTAGAGGTGATGGAACGTTTGGTTGATGTGCACCAGGTCGATTATCAACATCCATAAGCAACTCCAGCGCCGATAAAGAAGATGAGTTATGAAGAGCTGGCAACCCTCCGGCAATTTCAGGGCGGGGGGCTCTATTACAAGGGCCGGAGTGATATGTTGGTGTTGATAATGGCAGTGGACGGTTGTCGGGGTGGAAGTTGGGGAACCGAAAGAGATGTTGATGGCATGTTACTTGGTGCCTGTTGACTCGGTATCCCATGTGGCAGGGATGGGATACTTGTGGTGGATATGGATGGTGAACGTCTAAAAGGTTGAATGTGTGGTGCTGGGGCACGAATTTCACCAATGGCTTGTGGATTTGCCGTGGAAGGGGTGATGGGGGTGATAATTGGCGGTCTGGTTGGAATGCTTGAGAAAAGTGCCGAGGAATGGTGAACCTGGACTAGGGGGCACTGTAGTCTGCTGAGTGGCTGCAGGTGGGCCAACTGAAGATGAACCAGTGGCGGGGGAAGGTCTTTGTGTAGGGTGCGATGATAGCTGACGCAGATGCTGCACGAAACTGGAAGGCACAACTGCATGGAAATTGAAGGTTAGGTAGGAGCTCACAAGCAAGGAACACCAATAACCAGCATAGGAAGTCAAGAAACCCAAAATGTAACCACAGCTTCATACATTTGTATTTGCTGAAAAACAACTATACTATCCAAGCATAGTTGATTACAGGTGTACTAGTTCAGTACAATCAAACATTATATTAAAAACTGGACCAACGTCATGAGTTTTCTTATATAGGAGGCACACAGACCGCATCTGTGGCCCAACTAGATGCACTGTATCATTTTAACAATTGTTAATGCAATGGGACATGACTGTGGAAGGAAGGAACAAGACTATCAACAATTCTAGTCAAGAAAAGAAAATCCTGGCAGTGTCTAACATAGCAACTTTCTTAAATCTAAAACAACGGGTAATGACTTTCAACCATTGAAGATAAATCTTGGATCAAACCAATAATTGCATCAGCGATGAACAGTAACATGCTACATATAAACCTGATTTTAGTGTGACACTAACAGAAGAAGAATTTTAAAAGTATAAAAAGGCATCTTTAATAAATTACGCACCTTGCTGTGCTCCCAGGGCCCTAGAAGGCCTGAGATCTAGGCACTTGGACCTGAATGCCTCAGCCAATATCTTATTCATGAGAACTTTGTTATGATTTACATCAAATTCCACCTTTTTCAGCAGAAATGCTGTCTCAGCATCCTGAAGTTTAGCATCGTACTTCCTACTGAATTTGAGTACTAATTTCTTCAATCTCCTTGTCACACTCGGATCTCAGCAGCAGCTTCTGCTCACAAAAAGATATTACTCAGTGATAACAGAGAAAAACTAACACCACTCACTAGTCACTTGAAGTGAACAAAACAAAGCAAAGCAAAGCAAAGCGGACACTAACCATATCTTCGTGGACCTTGAAAGCTTGTTCCCTTTCTTTATGTAACCTTTCTAATTCAGTTTGAAGTGGATCAGTACAAAAAGGTAGTGTCGGCAACCTAGAGGCCACTTGGGATGAAGTATGCATTGGCAGATGTGTACCAAATCCACCTAGAGGAGAATCAATTGAAGACTGCAGCTGCAAGTTTCCACCTGGATTGCAGAACAGCTCGACTCAGAAGCTCTGCTGTATCCTCAACCAGTTGTGGTGGAGCCTCAGTATTTTGGAAAGAGTTACATCCTTCACGGCTTGGTTGTTGATCAACTCCACTAACTGAACATAAATCAGGGTGATTTAGGCCAAGAGGTAAATCTGTAGCATCAACTAGAGGATGAGATGCCAGATCTGCTACATGTTGTGAAACAGCTTGGTTTGAAAACTCTGATGTGTCCTGAACCAGTCGTGAAGGAGCCTCGGCATTTTGGAGAGAGGTGTGCCCTTCACTACAAGGTTGATCAACTTCCAGAACCGGAAGAAAAATCAGGTTGACTGTGACCCACAGGTAAATTAGTAGATGGTGACGACTGCAGTTGCTCAAAAGGCTCAATTATTGGTGCTTCATGAATAGTTATATCAGTTGGTCCAGCATCAACAGGATGTGATGGTGGAACTTCAACATGCTGACCAATATTCTCATTTCCACTAGCCGGTGCATCTCCATGCGTTCCAGTAGATGCTGATAATTGAGAACCTTCATCCTGGAGTGCCTGACCATAAAAATATCAACAGTAAAAATCTGGGCAGCTGAATCAGTTCTCTTTTAAGTTCTATTAACATTAATTTCCCAAGGAAAAATGTATTTATTGACATCACAGCAACCATTTCCTTGCAATTTGAGAGAGAGAGAGAGAGAGAGAGAGAGAGAGAGAGAGAACATTGAGGCTCTCCAAAATTACCTTGAACTGGACACTGTCCCATTAACCATATACATTTCTCATGATAAAATAGTACATACTAGGGAATCAGTCCAGAAAACGGTCCAGGAGGAAAGGAAATAATTATACTTGGTTGATATTTGCATAAAACAACAGACAGAGCATGATAAAACAAGTTCATAACAGATAAATTGCCCCCCAAAAAAAACCAAAACAAAAATATATACCTGATTCTGTGGCAACTGGCCACCATGAACTGGAGTAACGGCTGGCTGCACTGAAGGTGATTTTACCAAAGATGGCTTCACAGAGATTGAGTCACCATCTATAGAGCTACTGCCTGCATCATTCTGGTTTCCTGTAGCATCTAGTATATCTGATCCATCTCTTCTAACATTCTCTCTATTGGATTCCACAGCTGGAGATAACATTTCAACAGAGCCAGCATTACCTTCCACTTCATTAGGAGCAGTTTCAGGTATTTCTGATGGAACCCCTTGATCTCGAACACGTGATGGAGCTCCATCAGGTATCTGTTCTTCAGGACTGACCAAGACAATGTTCTCAGGGCCATCACTAGAACTGCCTAATCTGTTGGGCTGCTCAAATCCAGTAAATGACACTCTCTCCAAGGCAATTGGATCCACTGGGTTTTCACAATTTGGTTTCACCGGAAGAGTCACAGATTCAATGGGGACACTACAACCTACTGCTTCATTGGGAACAGTCTCAGAAACATCAGATGGTGCCACTCCTCTTGTTTGCATGCTATGCACTTCCCCATCAGGAGACTCTTGTTCCAAAGGACGACCCAACACAGGTGCAACATTCTGAGGGTCATTGTGAGATGTATGTTCACTAGCCTGTGAGTACTCCATGTTGTCCCTAAATTCAGATCCATGAGAAGACAGCCCACCTGAAAAATCAACTTGTGCCATGGACTTCACTTCTGCCAGCCAAGAAGCTGCCTTTTGCTTCTCCTCATTTATTTCAGCCAACTGCTTTGCCTCTAGATCTTTAAGGTGTATATCCTTCTGGCGTTTGTGTTCTTCCAATTTCTTTGCAAAGTCATTATCTAATACCTTGAGCTTATCGATTCTCACTGGAATATGACTGTGTATAGAGCGAACAAGAGCTGACTCCAATCTGTGCTCTTTCTCCAGCTGCACCCTCTCGTCGTCCCAAATTCTGTGGAACTCCACAATTTCCTCCTGTTGCTTTTGGAGGAGCCTTGTCATCCGCTTTTCACATTTTTTCTGAATTCGTCTGACTACTTTTTGAGCTTTCTTTCTCTGTCATTTTGTATTTTGCTGCCTGTCCCTGCTCCAAAAGGATCTGTCCATCAGCCAATTCTTGGTTACATGATCTCTTTTCAACCTCCAGTTCTACATTTTTCTGGATAGATGCCACAGATTGTGACACTCTTGCATCCAGCATCTCTTTTGAAATATCTTCTGCTGCTGATACAGAATCTTTCAAAGAATCTGATAACTTGAGATTCTCTGTCCGGTACAAGAACATTTTCTTCAACAACCGCAACTTTGAATAAACATTGTTTACCTCTTCTTCCTTGCAGCCAAAATTCAAGTGCTGCTTTGCTAGTGCAAGTGATTCCTTCCTATCAATTTTATGTTTAAGCAATGAAGCTCCTATCCAACACTGGAATAATCAGAGTACACCAGTAAGTAAAAACATCAGAAATACAGACATATAAGCGCAGTAAAGGAACATAAGAGGAAGAAAGGTGGAAGCTAGTACATGTGCTGAGAGAGGGATGATACATTATATTGTACAATGTTCTCATGAAACGTTTAAGTACTCGAATGTTTTGGCAAAGGGAAGATGAAAAGTTTATATATGCACACAAGGCACCACCCCCCTAAGCTAACCACCCCCATTTTCGGTGCTGTTTAGCCTTCTCCCATAAGAAATACATCTTAGTCTACTCACTTCTAAACTATTTACATTGAGGTTTCTTGTCACACACATGAACACAGAGAGAAGGGAGGTGTGCTGCTGGAAGTCATGAGAATGATTGAGTGGTAGGAAAAAAAAAAAAGGACAAGGCAGCAAGAAATTTCTGACACTCGTGAAATTTGTAGGAGTTCTATAGTAAGAATTTAGAGAAAATCCATTTTCAAAAATAGTGCAACGTAAGTGAGTTCTCATTTTGAATATAAAGAAATAATTGTAATACATAAAGCTGAAAAAAAACATGCAAAGTTAAAACAAGATAGTTGGATACTAAGAAGCACAGACACAGGACATATGACACGACGCAGACATGTCAACATGTGATTTTTTAAAAAAGTAGGACACAAACACATCGGGAACATGTTGAATAAAATATTTTTTTATTTTTATATATATAATCATATAATCAAATTATATACTTATATCAATCAAATTAGGTATAAAAAAATTAACAAGACATAAGAGATCAATTATCAAATTGTCAATTCTAATTAATAATTACTCAAAGCTTTCAACATTCTAATATAATGATCACCATTCAATGCAACATCTACACAAGTAACAAAATTCCAACATGAAGCATTATAAAGTGATAAACTTAAAATAAAGTACCAAATATTTCAATAGTCAATAGATTATAGATAATGTAACAAAAAAATTTCATGTTCCGAGTCTTTTCTCTTTTCAGAGAGCAGTTAGCTATTAATGAAATTAAAAAAAAAAAAAATTGTTTAGAAAAAGGGAAGAAAGAGAATGAGACTGATAAAAATATCAAAACAATAATTTTGCAACCAAATGGAAACTGCAGCTGTGTAGCACAATATTAAGCCAAATGTCATTTGTAATAGAAGATATGAGAGAAACCAAGAAAAAGCATAAAGAAAAAGAGAAAAAACAAAACAGGAATAAGAAAAATAAAAATATCTGGTTTGGGGTTATTTTACTGAAATTAAAAAAGTTCAAATTATAAATAGACCTCTCCACTTTTTTAATATTACAAATAAATCCCCATGGTTTAAAAAAAATTTAAAAATTTGACTCGCAATGTGTCCGTACGTATCCCAGTGTCAAGGATCAAAATTTTGTTTCGTACTATTGTTTTGGTTACCTAGAAAACGAAAACATTTTGGAGACATTTCAGAAAACATAGTGGAAACGATGAAAAAAAATTAAAATATATAAAAAAACTTAGAAACATAAAGTAAAATATACGAATGTGTGAAGATATATATTATAATTAATTAGAAATGTTTTTAGATACCTGGTCATCCGCTCAAGAAGATATTAGGGTGAAATTAAAAAAAAAAAAAAAAAACGTAAATGTAAATTAGTCATTAATACCAAATAACTCTTTACTTATTAAAAACTAGTACAAAAGATTTAGAAGCTAATTTATTTATATAATATGAAATTATTATATATTTGCTATAAAATATTTAAAATTATTATAAACTATAAAATAATAAGTATATATTGTATAATATCCACGAAGTAGACAATTTGACACAAGTTACATATAGTATAATAAGTAAAAATATAATAATTTAAACTTTTTATAATTAGTAACTAAGTATTAAAATAAATTATTTATCTATATTTTATTTCCACTATTTTTACATTTCATTGTCTATTATTTTTGAGGAAAAATAAAAGTATCTTCTTATAAGTTTGGGTCTTAATCTTTCAAACTTCTCAATTTAAAAAACAAATAGATATTATCTTTTATCTACTTCTAGAAGTATTGCAAATACCAAAGAAATGTTTTTATTGTTCCAGTATGTTTTCACTAGTTTCGGTGGTATGTTACTACAGAAACAACGTTGTTTCCATGGAAACATGTGAATTTCAGTATTCCACTAGCGTTTTGTTTCGGTTTACTAGGAAATAGAAACGTTTTGATAGAAACGAGACAATTTTGATCCCTCCCTAGTGTGTCCTGGACGTGTCTCCAACGTGTCGGAAATTAAAAAAATTAAAAATTAAGACACTTTTTTGAGTGTGTTGGAGCATGTCCATGTCCTAGACAAATCCGACACTAGTACGTCGGCAAAATTTGAGTATCCGTACTTCATAGATTGAATACATACACACACACAAACACAGGAATCGAGCAAAGGATTCTGCAAGCTTGGCTTGAGAAACTAAGAAGCATGGACATGGACACAGATACAACAAGAGTTTTTTCAACACGGATACGTTAGGAACACATTGAATATATATATATATATATGTATGTATATTTTTATATGATAATATAATAAAAACCTAACATTATTTCAATTAAAATTGGCAATAAACACACAAATCACAAAAATATTATTAAGATATTAAAATAACAAAGTCATTAAATAAAAATTTAACAATTTTTTTTATTTAATCATCAACATCAATGATTCAAGTTTCAAAACAAATTTACTAACTACTACATAAAACATATATATGTATATATATATATATATATAACCCCCTCAAAAAAAAAAAAAAAAAGAGAAGAAGAGAAAAGGAGGGAAAAAATCCAAAAAAGAAAAGAAGAAAAAGTCCAAAACATGTCCAAAATTCAAGAAAAAATAAAAAAAGATTGAACACTCTTTTTTCACGTGTTGACATGTCCGTGTCCAAGCCAAAATAAAGTGTCAGTACTTCATAACTGATAAATACAATCAAACTTGAAAATGTGATAAGCTTGGTTCATTTACATCAAGATTTGATCTCAAATGAGCCTTTAATTGAATTAGTTGCAAACCAAGTTCGGGCAACTTAGTTTTTATATAATTTGAGTCTTTATCGATTTATCGAGTCAAGTTTGACCTGAACTCAACGAATTATTGAGTTTCAAGATATGGTCAAGCTTGGTTCATTAATTTCAAGAGTCAATATTGAAAGAGCCTCTAACCAAGCCGATTGGAACCAAACTCAAATAGCTTGCTTAATTTTATAGCATACATTCTCTCTCTCTCTCTCTCTCTCTCTATATATATATATATATATATATATATAGAGAGAGAGAGAGAGAGAGAGAGAGAGAGAGAGAAGCAGTCTCAATGCACGAGACTCCCTAAGGAGAGTTAGAAGAGAAAACACTCAAGCTAATGCCTGATGATAAGAGTGGTAGCGAGACACGAATAGAAAAAGTTAATCGCCTTCCCACCTCTAGGTATATCATCCTAATTAATGCTCCTTGCAAGTTTGTCTCTTTTTTTTTTTTATCTTTGGAAGTTTCAAAAGGCTTTTCTTCTTTCCCATTTTCAGATTAACAAAAAGAGTATTTACAACAGTAAAAATTAGCCAAAAACTTCTAATATGTTTGGTTAGTTTCAAGAATGGGTTTTTTGACACTTATTTGCCAAAAATAATGGGATAATAAGAACATGTCATTTTCAATAATTATGTATTTTTAACAAGAATAAACAATTAAATTTAGGACGCAAATCAACTACGCACCACAGCTTTAGTAGTAATAGCAGGAAGGGATGAATTATTACTATTATTATTTAAATTGCAGAATTCATTGGATCATTATTACTACTAGTAGTAAAAATATTTAGTACATATTTTTCTAATGCTATATAATTTTTAAAAAACGTCTGTTTTTAAATTGGAAAGGAAAAGGCCACTTGAAACTTCTTGGGGACAACTCACAAATCTTATATTGAGGTATATTATATTGGCAAAGGTGTTCTTAAAATTAAATATTTGAATTTGTAAGGGCCACCTTTTATTTTTAAACAAATTCCAAAAACATTTTGGGCCAGGTGAGGTCACTTCAATTTTTTTTTTTTCAAGAGGGAAATAAACAAGTTAACATGGGTGCTTGGGAAATCCTCAAGTTCACATATTAGATAGATGCGTGAATATTCTCCTACAAATTTAATTTTCAAGGGTTTTATTTAGCAAAGTCAGTCCAGTATATAGTTTCCTTGTAACTAAAATATATATGATTACTTAGGAGTTTATCAAAATGGAAGTGACATAATGATACTAGGGGTAAAGATTGACAATGCACTTAAATTTTTATCGAGTTCTTAAATGGCACTAGTACTTAGTTGTTTAAAAATGTAACCATGTAAGACTATCTGCACTTTTTACACAAAAGAGAAGTGAACCAATAGATTGAAGTTGGCATTTTGTCTTAAGAAAGCTGTCATATCTTGTCTTAACCAATAGCTTATGAGAATATGATATTGACTTACTTTAAACATATATATATATATACATATACATATATATATATGCATTACTGATAAAAAAAAAAATATTTATATATATACATGCATATATTTTCTCAAATATACATATATATCACTTGACCTTCTTTAAACCTTTCACATAAGAATAGTGTACATTAACTACTCAAGAAGAATTATGCAGTTCAGATAGTTATCATCTTTGTTTACATGACTATGAAATGAATTGAGCTAATTCATATTTACGTAAATACAAACATGCAAACGTGCATACAGTAAGCTTGTGTAGAGAGAGGGATAGTCAGACGTAAGATATTCCAAACCAACATCCAGATACCCAAAGGCTCCATGGGTAACAAGGAAACGAATTATAAGATACATTTACAATTTTGTAATTAGAAAAAAAAATAGCACTGTACAAAAAAATAAAAAAACATATACTGCACCGATGCAAGTATAGTAAGATATGACTTCTCTCTCTCTCTCTCTCTCTGTGATTTAAAGATTACCTTGCTCTCATGATAAGGGGTTACACCTTACCCATACTCACCAACTAGTTCTATCATATATTTTCTTTCATTTTTTATTTTTATTTTTTTATAAGTAATATGTAATAGCATAGACAAAAGTACTTAAGGACGGACACAACCCATTTACAAGAGAAAAGCAAGAGACATAGAGGTCACATCTTTACAACACAGGTCATCCAAAAAAAAAAAAAAACAAACGAATATGAGGAGATATGACTAAAACCCAAAAATAAAAAAGTAACAAGAATTTTGTTCTCCAACCTACTCAATTCAATTCAACTCAACTCAGCCTTATCCGAACAATTTTGTTTTCAACCTATGAACAGGTAATTCTACCTCCCCAAAAGTGCGCCACTTGCGCTCCCACCAAATACAGAACACATAAAAGGACCTTTTTCCAAACTTTCTGAACCTTCATAGCAGGAAAACTTCCCTGCCCCCCACTTCCCAAAAAGGCCGTTCCTCACCAACCCAGGCATGACCCAAAACACCCAAAGACAACAAAGAGCATAGCCCAAACATCTCTAGCAATGATACAACGAAGAAGGAGATCGTTAGTAGACTCTTTTGCACATGCAACACAAACTTACATCTTCTCCCTAAATTGTCCCAAGTAAGAACTGCTTCCAAAGCCACAAACCACACAAAAAATGAGACCTTTGAATGACCGGAACCCTCCAAATACCCTTCAAGGAAACCCAACCCTGTTGGTTCTCCCTATCACCCTATAATAAGACCTGATCTCCCATATCCTTTTTGGAGCTGCCAACCATCTTTAGATTCCTCCCTGTTAGCCATCACTCAAGCCCTATAAAAGAAAGCCACAAAATACACCACAGGGGGAAATTCCAAATCCTAGAAATCCATAATGAAATGACGATCCGACACCACCCCATGATATGAGAAGTGCACATAATCAGCCACACTTGCCCCCTATCCAAGGAAACATGAAATAAGTTCGAAATTTGCAGTTCAACAAATATCCCCACACCAAACATCATGCCAAGAAACAAATTGTCTCCTCTCCCCTCACAAAAAACTAAATATGTGAGGAAAACTCACTCCCACTTCTATTCATTAACATTCCTTGAAATATGTGAGTATCGAAGGGAGGTTGATACTAAGATTTCAATAGTGAAGTTTCTGTTATGAAATTTTCAATTATCTAGAATTGGTCAACACTTTAAAAATCTTCATAATTCTAGAATAGATTAAATATACACACAACAAAGACAATACAAATGTGCATGATGAAGATGTGATTCAAAAGCTTAGCTTTGGTCCATCAGTCAACTTTTGTTTTTTGGTAGGTAAAATGAAGTTGTATCAGAAGGCGCTCAAGGGGGGCAAACCCATATATACAGAAGGGAAATGACACAAAAATTAAAGCTGTAAATCCCTAAAAAATCAACAAAGGAAAAAACATACAAAGGATACAATTAGCCATCCCAAATTCTCCAACTGCTAAACATTCAATATTTCTACTAAATAATCTCCAATTCCATTTTATTTTACAACAGAATCCTTTCTTTTCATTAATAAGTAGTAGATTGTTGGGCAAGGCGAATATATGAGAAGACCCAAAACAAGATTTGCTAATTGACTGTTAATCATACATCATAATCAGTATGATATACAAAGAACAAAAACAATTGTGGCCATCAGACACACCTGAACACGTTTAGTGATAAGTATCTGGAGAAACAAGAGACCCAAAGAGCCTTTCTAGATATTCAAGTTTGGATAAAAGCAAACCACAAAAATGATGAAAATAATATAAAAATGAAAAATAAAAAATAGAACTAACTATACAAGTTTATATTCATCTAGAACTGACATACAATATGATAAGTAGATTACAGTTTATTCACTATCCAGTATATGAAAGAGATACTGACAGAATATTATGAAAAGATTCTAACCAGAGATATCTTGAACGCCTGTAATATGGTCGTTGGTTCCTTATGCACACAATGATTATCAATAACATAGTCAAGAAACCTTCCAACCATAACCTTGACATCCTCCTGCATTTAAAATCAAATGCACCCAATCAGATAGAAATATTTACAATCTACAAGTGCAACACATCATCACTACATGCCTCTTGGATATACCAGGTGATCAAAAATAGGTTTCCATATGCAAATAAGTAATATTACAACTGCCAGATCCATACTTCAAAAAAAAAACCTTTCCTTTTCTTTAAGAAGTAGAAAATGTAATTGACAATTCTGCCAAGTAGGCACCATTGCTTAGTGCAATGGTAAAATGTTCAAGCTGTGAAGTATAGAATACAAATTTGGGTATGAGAATATTCACTTTGTGCACAAATAATGCCAAAGAATAGGTTTGTCTTCAGTCTATCCCTCCCAAGACCTTGTGTGAGCAAGACCAACAATGGATAATGGCCTTCAATTTTGTAAAGTATGCACGATGTACAACAAATAATAATGACAAAAAACTTCTAAAAATAAGGAGAAAAAGGTATGGGGCTAATTGTGTATAAAAATAGGCAGGAATCCTATCAAATGCATTAAAAACCAATAGCTCCCCCCCCCCCCCCCCCCCCAAAAAAAAAAAAAAAAAACACAAAGGAAAATAAAAAGAGAAGAGCCAACCCCCACCACCACTGTTGAAGAGTCTCCATTTTCTAAAATTCATAATTTCTTTCCTTCAATAGACCAGCAAATTGCATCAGGGATTAAAAACAATAAGTTTCTCTGACTTAGAAAAATCCATCTAGCCCCCAATCCCCAAACAAGAAAGGAGCTGCCTTGAAAATATTGTTCCATAATCTACACCTGTAGGTACAACTACACGACATTCATCTGTATATAAACACAAAAATTGACTGTATTTGGTCTCAATCATTGCTCTCCATGGACAATCACTCTCTTCTTCAAACTGTTGCAGCCATATGTCTTCAAAACTTCACATTGAAAACAAGATCTCACTGTGGAACCCCCTTCTTCCCTAAAATGAACTGAGCTCTAACCTACCAAGTAACAAACAAATTCGGCATACATCTCATTCATATAAAGTATCTCTGCAATCTTTGTTAATATATCCACAATAGCAACCAGGGTAGTGAATAATGAAGATGGCAGGTTAGGAGATTAATCTATCCACAATCCCTGTCTGAAGATAGTGGGTTAGGAGATTAATCTATCCAAACAATACCGATAGGGATGGTACATAGCAAAAAAGAAAATAGTAGGGTAGGAGAATGGAAAAAAAACTAAAAGAAAAGAGACAGATTTCCCCTTGTCTTGAATTTAAATAAAAAAATATCCTCCCATATGAC
The DNA here is from genome assembly GCA_008638375.1 of Nyssa sinensis. Lineage (NCBI taxonomy): Eukaryota > Viridiplantae > Streptophyta > Magnoliopsida > Cornales > Nyssaceae > Nyssa > Nyssa sinensis. The sequence continues at coordinate 56,625,454 of CM018031.1, read as the reverse complement.
AAACAATGCCAAGGACACTACACTAGGAGATCCCCGCATAGAAGATAACTTGCAAGGACCTCCCAGATGAATGATCGAGTATGACTGTATAATAGAGCAAATCCTATGACATAAATCATTCATCGACTCCTCAAATAAGTAGTTTTGCTTTTTCAGACAGCTTTAAGATGATTTCACCAATTTACTTGCAGTCTGTAGCAAAAGACAATAATAATGCACGTGAAAATTCAAGCATCAATAACATCCAAGCACACAAAGGGTTATATAAGTTATATCTATAACCAAGGTAAATTCCCACTGCAGCATAAAAGCACTCAAATCCTATCCCCAAAACCCTCTCTCCCCCAAACCAAAAATAAATAAATAAACAAAATCATTTTTGAGAGAGGAAAAATATGAGATGCATACTGAAAGTTGTAGAATTTCACAGAGTTCTGAAACTTCGGGTTTCAGGAGAAGATGAAGACTCTTCTGCGCATCACGTAGTGTTCTTTTTTCCTCAGCTTCAAGCATGTGAGCTTCAGGTAACAAAGGCGAGGTGGAAGCATAGTTTTTATTAAGTGTGTCAGTTACACAACCAGTTGACCTAGGCAGAGAATGAGATCCATTATTGGCTGGAACTCCTGAAGCTGCTGCAGAAATAAGAGAAGCTGTCAAAAAACTTAAATCATAGGTATCTTAGATTCTTAATAACATGATTCGCCTACAAAATTTCAACTTCATTGCACCTAGGAAAAGATTTTTAAAGAGGAAAATGTTTGATGAACACTAGTTGGAAACATAAATATTTTCTGCCACTCACCTGTAACTTCACCTTCTTCTAGTCCAGGCTTTAGAGAGGCTAGATCAATTTTATCATTCACCATCTTCTTGCGCTTCTTTCCAACTTCACTGCTTTCAACCTGTAATTTCTTTGGTGAATCATCAAAATATTGCACTCTTTTCCTGTTCCTCTGTGATAGGCCTGATGAATATTTCCACCGAGGATTTCTTCCCTTTAACAGCTTTGTCCAAAAAACATGGGGTTCTTCGCCATCTGTCGATTGATTTTTTGGCTCACCATGCAATGAAATATTCCTACTATAAGTTCCCCCACTCTGTTGAACTTTTATGATAGATGTGTTTGTATCAATGTTATCAGCACTCTCAGAAAGCAAAGCCAGAAACTCCTTGATTACATCATTCAAAAGCGATTGCTCATATGAAATATTTGTACTAGAGGCCTCAGTGTTACCGCCATGAAACTCATCCAATTTATCAAATAAATATGAGGCACACCACATGAGCAGCATGTGACTAGTACTCCAGCTTATGCTCTGTAAATTGCTATCAACAATCAGATTGTGCTTTGCAAGAATTAAAACTCTCTCTTCCAAAGTACAAGATGAATACAAGCGGAAAATTTTTATCTGTTCAAACTGGGAATCAACTGATATTCTGTGCAGCATCCTTAAATCATTTGCAGGGTTCCAGTCACTATCAAATATGAATATAGTATCCACTGATGAAAGTTTGATGCTAGGAACGCAGGCACGATTTTCTAATAAAAACACAAATCTCCCACTATCCTTGTTGTTGAACATGTTCAGAGCAGCTTGCTTCTTAGACGGGATAACACCCCCATCAACACGTTCATAAGAATCTGGACCAAACCTTTGACGCAGAAAGTCATCCAATATATCTCCAATTGAATCCCTTCCAGAACCACCAATTGACTGTCATTAAGAATGTATAGATGAGAACAAAATTACAACCAAGAAAGTGAATCACATTGTACTTTTGTGTGCACATAAAGGTGTGTGCACATGTGTGGGGAGTGAGAGTAAGCGAGAGAGAGAGAGAGAGAGAGAGAGAGAGAGAGAGAGGGAGGGGGAACTCTTGAAAGTTACTTAACCCCCCCCCCCCCCCCCCCCCCCCCAAACACACACACACACACACAAAACCAAAAAAAAAGAAAAAGAAAGAAACAGTTGAAAAGTTGAACAAAAGAACAAATCATGCAGTAGATCAGAATTTGATCAAGTTTAAATTCCGCAGATATCATGAATCAAAGCCAAAGCCTGATATAAAAGAAACAACCTTGACTGGACCAACAACCTCAGCAAGGGATTAGATGTTGTGGGAATAGCTTAATGAAGTGAACATGACATGAAATCCTTTTCGAGCTTGCAAGATGAATGCCCCAACTTAGTTTCATACCTTTTGAAGTCCAAAGTAACAGAATATCTGATGGAAAACACTAGTGTAATGATAACTTCAGGAGGTGAAAATTATTGACATTGCTTATATTAGCCCCACTAACGATAACCCTTCCCCCCCCCCCCCCCCCCCCCCTTTCTTTTTTCCCTACACCCAAAAAAAAAGAGGAAGAAAGAAAGAAAGAGCATCATATGGGACTAATCAGTATATATATTCAATAATCTATAATCTATCAGTAAAAATGGAAACTTAAAAAATAATTATAGAATCACATTGGATCCTTCATGAAACATAACCAAGAATCAGAACTTCAGGATATGAACCCAAAACATATCATCAAAAGTTAAAATTGATATGCATATTCCATGAATTTTGCGATCCTTCCTTTGCATTTATATATATGTATTCCATGACTTCTGTGACCAATTCTTTTGCATTGACATCACTTGTTTCATTTTGTTTTTTTGTTTTTTTGTCTCTACAGATTGCGAGAAGACAAAGATTTAACAAGTGTTCAAGTCTCTTGCACCACATAATATTTACAGTATCCTCCAATAAACCTGAAATTGCTAAATGAGAGAAAAAGGGGGGGGGGGGGGGTCTATAGCCATGTAGCTTAACGGCATCACGGGCTTTGGTAAGGGACATATTTGCATAAGCATTGCCAATGCAGTGTCCCAATGAGAATTTTCTGCCTTCAAACCATGTACTCAGCATATTTTGTCAACATAAGGAGTGCTAGTATCTAGATGAACACAGGTATAATCAGTGGTTGAATTAGTGGTAACTGAATTTTATGAGAAGCGTAAGGGTCTGTTTGGCAGAGATAAATAAATTGCACACCACTTTTTCTTATTTTGCAAGTTCTGAAAGACGATATAATAAGAAGAATAATAGGCCATCAATAAACAAAAACCAATGTTTTTAAACCGGGATTGTTCATTGACCCGTAAAGAAGGTGGGTCATGGTTGAATGGATCAACTATCTACGCAATCCAGGCAAACCCATCATGTCATAATGACATCTTTTACATATTAAAAACTAATAATTTATATATAATAAGAGAGAAAATATCATATTATACACAGATCAGGACAACTATATCCCATCCGATAGCTCTTAAAAACCAAATAAATTAATAAAGAATAAAAGAAACTGAGATCTTTGAGAATTTGTACGGATCCATCCAAAAAGAAAAAGAAAAGAAAAACCAAGTATTCAAAGTTGGTCAAAATTTAAGACTCTTCTGGCCATTATAATCAGCAATCTAGATGGGTAAAGCTCCCATTGAAGAGAAACAGATGGAACTGAAAACTGTGTATTCACATCTCCAAGTGCTTCGGCAGCACCCACATCACATGGAATATTCTTCCTTTGCTTCACAAAGACAGTGGTGTAACATTTAGAAACCCCTACTAACTGATCTTGGATTTGAAATTAAATGCAAAGAAAACTTTAGAAGGGCTTGAAATCATGATCAGAGAGTGGATCCATGTGGTGGCAAGGGAGAAAACCTTAATTGCACGGGACATTCAACAGAAAAGTGCATATGGAAAAGCATTTGTGTAGATCTCTTTTGAGCGAGTCGAACCCAGGCAAGTTCATCAACCTGCATCTAGTTCACACTATTTACTAGTTCAACCAGCCAGCCAGCTCAAATGAATCATACACAAAAGAATGGTTGTTCTTATTGAACAATTAAAGTGGTTATTCCGAAACAGAAAGAGAGTTGGTTGACAGTCCAACTGGTTCAACAGTCCGGTCTGGTGGCAAAGGAGAAAACCTTAACTGCACAGCACATTTGACAGAAAAAAAAATATGCAGGTAAAGAATGGCAAGATAGGATTCAGATAGCCGACCCCAAATAATTGGGATGAGGCTTTGTTGAGTTGAGTTTTAGTTCTTTTAAGTGAGTCGAACTCGGGCAGGGTCATCAACCTGCATATAGTTCGCACAGATTGCTAGTCCAACCCACCAACTCAAATGAATCATATGAAAATGAATGGTTGTTCTCCTTGAACAATTAAAGGGGTTACTCCAAACTAGAAAGAAAGCTGGTTGACAGTCCAACTGGTTCAACTGTCCAGTCCAGTCAGGTTTTCACAACATTGACGAAAGCAAATGATTTGAAACAGTACAACATAACTCAAGCATGTACAGTCCCAGAAGAAATATACAGCAATTGCAGGTTGAACTTAAAATCATCCAATCATGTACCTGGAAAAGGATTAGTACTCTCAGTTGTCGATTTTTTATTTCTGTAAGCATAATGTCAAGAAGTTGTAACTTGCCACTTGCTTTTATTCCCACATCCAAGTACTCAACCGCTGGAAGGCCTTTAGTTATCAAGTCTTGCAGAGATGGATCCACAATGTAGGGGTGATCACAGCACTATTAAGGGAAAAAAGAATATACATATAAGCCATGATTTTACACAGCTGATAATGTGCAGCCATAGCATCACATAGAGCACTTAAATACATGAGGGAAAAAAAGTTATGTAACTTCAGTTCTTGCAGTAATTTTTCTTATTTTTTCGCATCAGTTGAGAAATGAAAATCAAATATCACTAATATATAGATGCAGTTGGTAGTTTTTCATTCTATGGGGGTGGGGTGGGGACCTAACAATTAATTATACTAGCATAAGGTTGTCACTGGTCATACAATAATATATCATCAATTTTTAATCTGAGGCAATAATGTTTGTGAGACATAAAAATGGAGAAGTTACAATTTTGTGGCAAGTTTACAATTTATTGCCACACTTATTGTTGTGCCTTTACTACAAAGGATTACTGAATCTGATTAAAGAAACAATATAGCCATAAACTTTTGCATGCACACAGACCAGAAGAAAATGAAATTTATACTGCCTATAAATGTATGGATCCTCTTACATGTTTTCTTCAAAAGTGTTTTACACTTTTATTATTGAGTTCACCAAAATACCCCCATTAAACAATCAATTAATCAACACACTCCTCATTCAAAATCAGTGAACCCACTACACAAACCAGTGGTTACAAACCATTCAACTCTCACTCTCCCTTCTCCCCCGATATTTTTCGAGTGAGTGGAGATAGAGACATCTTCTTTGCCGCAACTTATTGCTGTAAAAAAGTTGAAGTCCCATGGAGAAGGTGCTGGTGTTGATTGTAGCTTCCGTGCTGAGATATCAATTCTTGGAAAGATCAGGCACCGTAATATTGTGAAGCTCTATGGCTTCTGCTACCACCAGGACTCTAATCTTCTCTTATACGAGGACATGGAAAATGGAAGCCTAGGAGAAAAACTACGTGGGAATGAGCAAACATGTTTACTAGACTGGGATGCTTGATATAAAATAGCTCTTGGAGCAGCAGAGGGCTTGTGCTACCTCCATTATGATTGTAAGCCCCAAATAGTTCACCGTGATATAAAATCAAACAACATATTACTGGATGAGATGCTACATGCCCATGTGGGAGATTTTGGCTTGGCAAAGTTGATTGACTTCCCCTACTCAAAATCCATGTCTGCTGTTGCTGGTTCATATGGCTACATTGCCCCAGGTAAGAATATGATACACTTTTAACACCTCTTTGTTCACATTATGCTGGTTCTCTTCCATACATCATGCTACTTAGACTGCTTCATTAGAAACTATTTATTGATCAATACTGTGACATTTTTTTTATAAATTAGTAATCTAATATGGTGCTTCATTTCCTGTATTAATGGGTTCACTCTAAAAAATTGTAATCTGCTGCAAATGATAGTATGCAAACTAATATTACCATCTTGGAACAACATGGAACATTTCTAAACTTTTTTTTATATCTTTATTATTTTTATTTGTGTGGTTGACGAAAGAAAGGTGATAGGTGGGATAAGTCATGAGAGTTTAGATGCGAAAAGCCATGGGAGTTTTATTCATTCAATTTTTTTGGGGGTCATTTTTTGATATTGTTTAAAAGAAAAGGAATTATATAAAAAAGTTACCCAACCAAAAAATAGAGTTGTACGTAGAAATTTAAAAATTGGGACTCAAAAGTGAAAGAAATGCAAAACAAAAATTAAAAGATAATAAATAGAAAAAATCTTTAAAAAGGGCAAAAGGAGTGGTCAAATAGTAAAATAATGTGATGAAGTGGGACTCAAAAGAAAAAAAAAAGATAAATAGAGCAATTTAAGAAAAAAATAATACTAGTGTGACTAAATTGTTTTAGAAAAAGAAAAATACTTTCAAACCATATGTAAAAATATAACGAGGCTCTAAAAAAATAAAAACAATACAAAAAAAGAGAGAAAAATCTCCTTAACACCCAAGAATTATTTTCAATTATAAGTTTAGAATCCCAATTTGTGAAAAAAGTTAGAAGTAGAGAAGATTTAAAAAAAAACTAAAAAGTCAAGAATTGTATAAAAAGTGATTATAAGGAGACTGATGAAATAAAAATGATTAGTATAAAAAATAAATAAAAAGTTTGATAATTGATACAAATCACTCGTTTAATTAGTAATTATAGTCAGATTATTTTTTTTTTTCATTCTTATATTTTTTGGGTATTCCATTTAAATTGGACTTCTAATCTAAAGAGTAGGACTCAAAAAATTAAAGAAAAAAGAGACCAAAACAAGAAGAGAAAAAAGTTGGGACATAATTTTGTTTTTTAAAAGTGGAACTTTATTTTAAGTTTCTAAAACAAAAAAAGTTTTCAAAGTTAAAAGAAGTCATGCATGAAGTTAGTTTTAAAAATAAAATATTATGTTAAAAAGAAACGAATTAGTACTAATGTTTTGCATTCAAGTTAAATGCTTTAATTTTTTAATTATTATAATTTTGGGACAATACATTATATATATTTTTTTTAATACCAATTAAATGCAGAATTATCATAATATTAAAGATAAAGATTTTTTCTAATTCATGCTAAAAGATTCACACACAATAGATGTGAATCAATAAGACAAAAGATATAATATTATTTTTGATTTATTAATTGATCACGCCATAAAACTTCAGTAAATCTTGATGAACTTTTCTATTATGCTATAATAGATTTAAAAAGTATTAATACTTAGTAGTTCTCTTAATATTTATTTTTTTTTATATATATATATATATAGATGCCTATTTATATAGTTCTATAAAATTGAGCACACAATGTTTACTTCAAATTATTTTATTTTATTTCTTATATTTGTTGGGTATTCCATTTAAATTGGACTTCTAATCTAAAGAGTAGGACTCAAAAAATTAAAGAAAAAAAGAGACAAAAAAATAAAATAGAAAAAAGTTGGGACGTAATTTTGTTTTTAAAAAGTGGAACATTTATTTTAAGTTTCTAAAATAAAAAAAAGTATTCAAAGTTAAAAAGAAGTCATGCATGAAGTTAGTTTAAAAAAATAAAATATTATGTTAAAAAGAAACGAATTAGTACTAATGTTTTGCATTCAAGTTAAATGCTTTAAATTGTTTTAATTATTATAATTTTAGGACAATACATTGTATTTTATTTTATTTGTAAAATCAATTAAATGCAAAATTATCACAATATTAAAGGTAAAGATTTTTTCTAATTCATGCTGGAAGATTCACACACAATAGATGTGAATCAATAAGACAAAAGATATAATATTATTTTTGATTTATTAATTGATCACGCCCTAAAATTTCAGTAAATCTTGATAAATTTTTCTCTTATGCTATAATAGATTTAAAAAGTATTAATACGTAGTAGTTCTCTTAATATTTATATCTATATATATATATATATATATATAGATGCCTATTTATATAGTTCTATAAAATTGAGTGCACAATGTTTACTTCATAACACAAACAAATTGCCTTTATACAAAAGCAACTTATAAATAATTATATTATACCCTTGATTTTTTATAAGAGCAATAGTTAACAAAAATACGCAACAATTGTTTGTGTATTGGTATCACTTTTGTGAGTAGTAAAATTATTATATATATATATATATATATATATATATTTGAACTCTCATTTTTATTTTGACAAATTTGTAAAAGCATAAAATAGATGGACTGAAAATATTCAAATGTGAGGAAATTTTACTAAAAAATTTGTTAAGCTGTGACAACTTTAACTTAATTGATAGTGAAAAACTTTAACCTCATTGATAGTAGCCACTTATCCTTCTTCAAGCACTGAACCTCCAAGTCTTCATGTTGTGTAATTTTCCTCTACATAGGCACATAAAGAAGCATTAAGCCTCACACCTACCACTTTCCTTGCTTATGGCTATGTCCAGGCAAATCAATGGGAATAAGAGCTGGAAGCCTAGAACCTTACCTACATACTGTATAGAGAACGTCTCTTGAAACGTTTTTAGTCTTTTTGCTATCTTGAGGTTCTCAATGAAAGTAAGGCAGTGGAACTAAATATTGCAGATATTTGATAGGCATTTTTTCTCTCTCTAAAGAAAATTTTCGCATGCCCACAATCCCAAAAAACAACTTGGTCATATCATAAAATTGAGAGCCGCTTATAGTCTTAGAAGGCAATAATTTAAGGATTACTAATCACCTGACTTGTACATTAAGAAATAGGAAGTATTTTTTAAGTTTTCTTTTCTTTTTTATTTAAGTCGTGATTTGAGTTGGCACTTTTCTGATGTCTTTTCTATAGATCACCTTGTGAAAAACTCCTTTTATGACCCGTAAAACTATTCAGGTTAGAAACTTGGAAGGAAGATCATCTCTCTTTTTATGACAAAGTAGTCGACCAATTCTTTATATTATTATTTTATTCTTGATTGCTTATATTTAATCGACCCTCGTTGTAAATGCAAATTCTTTTTTCCCCCTTTTCTTCTATTTTAGTTTAAAAGTTTATAGTAATTTCTTTTTCTTTTTGTTTCGTTTTATATACAAATCCAAAATTGGAAGAACACGTATATAGCAAAATAAAAGAAAATCATTGTGTTTTTATCAACCGAAACCCATTGACAATATGAATCATTTGACAAACATGTTGTTTAAGATATCAACTTCACATGCGAAGTTGATATTACATTTTCAATATTGTGACAAGTTTAAGACTGATTCAAGCCTAAATGAATCTAATCTCATGGCAATGAAATACAACTACAATAACATTATGAATCATTGTTTTATCAATTTTTCATGGAATTTCTTTTACCAAATACAAGCCCTTAATCAAGTTTTCATTGTCTTGAAATTAATTTCCCATCTTCTATAATGCAAGACTGTTAATGGAAAGGGTTAAGGCATTATGCTTATTGTTAATACATACCAATTATAGAAGTGATGTCTCAAAGTGTATTAGTGGTATACATTATTTATACAGCCTATTATTTGATTTTTAGTCTGTTGCTCAAATTTTTACAAACAAGTTAGCTTTAAATTTTAAAGATTCCTTGTAATAAATTTGATAAGCCTCGTTACCATTAAGTCATTTAGTCATTTTTTATTGCTTAATCCGTGATTTCTAGAAACTACCGAATCTTCTCATTGTGAATTAAGTTGTTCTCTTATTCTTAGATGAATGAAAGGGGTCTTAAAAAGTATAGCATAAGTGCAATCATTTCCCTAACTTTTAAGAACCTCTTTTATTTTTTAAAGTAAAACAAATTTCTTCTTTCAAAATTGTCAACTCGATTATCTTCGTAAATTAATATGAAATCTTTCATTTTAATATTTTTATAACCCTATATGTAAGTAGTAATTTATATTTTATTCACAAATATTCTACAATTAATAATTGGTGTTTTCAAATATGAATTTTTTTCCCTTTAAAATTCTATTTAAATAATATTATTAAAATATTTAATTTATTAGCAAGTCTTTTCACGTGCAACGCACGTGCTTTTCAACTAGTATGCAACAAATGTGCAAGCAGTCTACACAGACAAAAGGGGGAATTGAAAGTTCTGGCTTAAAACAGCATATAGATCTCATGCAATAAAAAAGTGGTGCCAAAAGTACAGACCTTCCGCGTAGAAATAAGAATATCACGGAGGGCCCCTACAGGATCATTCTTCGAAGTTGAGCAAAGAGTCAGAGAGTTTGAAAGCAGAGTAGCACAGTACTGCTCAAGTTGCACATTGGATATCTGAACAGGAACCCAATATTCTACAAATCTAGAAAAGTCTGCCTTGCAGTCATATGCAATAAATTGTGACAGCCTTTTCTTCAGTTTAGCCAGATTATCATTGGACTCAGTTTTTGAAACATCATTATCCAAATCACCAAGACAATCAAGCAATGATAACAGATTAAGATGTTCAGCTATGCTATCCTGCAAAATCCAGTAAATCCATCAAGGCCAATCTCCATTAACCAATATAAACAAAGCAAAGAAGGGAACATACCTTTATTTGATCATTGAAAAGGAGAAGCCTAATGTTGGTAGCTAGCATCTTAATTTCTTCAAAATGTGTAAAGATTCTAGAGCTTTGGCACTCATCCACTATGATTGCTTCCCATCTTAGGCATTCTAAAATTTCTAAATCCTGCAAAACAATATGTAAAACCACTAGATGTCCACAAAGAGTGAGCGTAAACAACCTCTAAATGTGACCATAAAAATCGTTTCCCCTTGATAAAGTCCAAAGCAAACACTTTATACCGCTTAAGATATTATCAAAAAGAAAAAAAGAAACAAAGTAATTGACACTCAGATTAACCAGTAGGACAACTTGACCCTACAATAACTTGTAACTTTAACAAGAATTTTAAAGCCAAATAATCCCTCGCTGTTAACTGTACCTCAACAACAGCATCTGGAGAGGACAAAAGTACTTGGAAAATTATGCAACCCCCTTCCCCATAAAACTCCAATGTCCTGATACTCCTTCGGATATCTTTATTTCCACTATAAACTACAACCTCAATAGAAGGTGCCAGACACGAGAACCCAGTTTCCCATAAGGAAAGAGCATTAGAAGTTGAGATGATGAGGAAAGGCTGACTAACATCGGGCAACAAGGATAGAATAAACAAGATCACCTTCATTACTCGATCCTGCAAACATAGGATCCATCAGCATTGTTTGGATTGTTCTAATTCATGTGACATATAAGTAATAACACCATATAACAATGAGATAGAACTCAGTAGAAGCCAAACTGAACATCGACATGTTGAAGCTATTATGTCCATAAGAGGACCGAGAAAGCACAATATGGACAAAAATTGTTTGATTCAAGCTGGGATTCACTTTATACACATAATTAAAATTTTAAGTCATATGGAGACTTATTTTATTTTATTTTATTTTGATAAGTAAAATGTAATTAAATAAAGAAAAGTGTCAAAGAAGGCACAACCCATGTACAAAAGAATATGAGCTAAAGATTAGCTCCTTCTATACAATTAAGATTTTACTTTATTTTATTTTATCAGTCTTCTATACAATTAAGATCACCCCAAAATATCTACAAAGGCGTATATGGATACGGAATAATGTTCCGAAACCCAAAAAAGAGAATTATCAACAAAAAAATTTCTTTATTGTATGTATATAAGTCTCTACATCCCCAAAAGTGAGTGTATAATATTTCAACCAAAAAAAGGCCATTAAATCCCCAACCAAGGTCGGCATAGTCTAATCCACTCTGAATATCAAGAGAATAAGGGACCAAAACTCCCTCGCAGACTCGTAATGAAGATGATGGTTAGTGGATTCCCCTGCCATACGACCGATGAAAAACCAATTAGGCAAAAGACTCCCCCTTCTACCTAAGATATCAAGCTTCAAGATGGATTTTCAAGTAGCAGCCCAAATATATATATTTCAAAGGAGCTTTAACTTTCTAAATACTCTTCCAAAGGAATTTCAATCCAGCTTGCCACAAAGAGTTCTATAGAGAGATCGGACACAATCTACCATTATTAGAAGGGATCCAATGCATCACATCCTCCCCCTCGCCCCGAACCCTAAAGCTACATAACAGTTTTAAGAAGGCCCTCATAGATCCGATCTCTAGATCCTAAAAAGAAAGAACTTGGGTTCCCACACCACGCCGCTTCTCTGAAGTCTCATAAAGTTTTCCACCAAATCTCCTTTATAAAATGTGATGCAGAACAATTTTGGGAATTTAGTCTTGAGAGGGCAGTCTCCACACCAAACATTGTGCCAAATCTAACCCTACTACCATTCTCACTATGAAGACAACATGCTTGGAGAACTCCCACCGCTCGTTCCTAATTCCTTGCTGTCAAGCAACCAATTTCTCCAAAAGCTTAAACTATTAGAGAATGGACCAACAATGTATATCAAATTCTCTCAACACCCCCCCTCCTCACGTGCGACCCCAGACTCGTACGTGGAGAGGCAAAGAAACACAAACATAAGAGACTGCAAATGACAATGCAAACGGGGAATAAATGCAAATGAAGAGACTTGAACTCAAGACTTCCCACAACCAAGACTCTGATACCATGTCAAGTGACCAATTGCTCTAAAATGTTAAGCTATTAGAGAATGGGCCAACAATGTTGTCAAAGATTAGGATAATTAGTTTCTATTTCTAATAAATCCATAGTGTTAAATATCGGCCGTTACGTTACGTAACGGCCGCGACGTAACGGGTTTTCGAGGTGGCGATCCCGTTACGCACCGATAAAACGGAGTTGAAAGATTTCACGGCAGTAACGGCCGTTACGTCCGTTCCGAAACGGTAACGGCCGTTACGGTACGTTACATCCCGTAACGTCCGTTACAGACCGAAACAAGAAAGGAAAACAGAGAACAGATGGAAACAAGAAAGGAAAAAGAAAAAGCAGCTTCAAAGAATTCAGAGAATATAGACAGAGAATATAGACAAATTAAAGCAGTTGCTTTATTGAAAATTTGAATTTGAAGTGAAAGAAAGGAAAGAAAAGTTGGAACTGAAGCTTACCTGGAAGAATCAGTCGTCTCTCTTCAGTCATCTCTCTTCAGTCTCTTTCACAGCTTGAAGAACCAATCGTTTTGCTTCCAGTTCGATCCAGCCAAAGGTACGTTCTCTTCTGTTTTTTTTTTTTCTTTCCCTGAATCGGCGCCGCTTCATCGGAAGTCGTCGATCGTCGTGGTCACGGCCTCACGCCGTCGTCGCGGCCTCACGCCGTTGTCGTCGGTCGTCCGTCATCGCCGTCGGAGTCACGGCCTCACGCCGTCGGACCTGCCGACTCTTCTCTGTTTTGTCGCACGAAGGAGAGAGAGGAGGAGATTTGGGTTTTTTACGGGGTGTTTGGTTTTGTTGGAAGAGAGAAACAGAAATTTCTAGGTTCTGATTTTTCTTTTTTTCTTTTTTTTTTTAAAAAAAAAAAAAAACTTAACTCTCTCCACTGCCTTCCTGTTTGCTTTTACACTCTTTTCTTTCTTTTTTTTCTTTTTTTTCTCTTTTTTCAGTCTTTGGCCTGTATGTTTTATTTACATTTATTTTTTATTTTTTTTCAGTCTTTGCTTGAATTTTTTTTTCCTTACCTGTGGTTGAAAAATTTATTTATTGTAATGTTTAATTTATTTATTAACAATAAGTTATTGATTGATTGAAAAACTTAATTATTTAAAAAAAATTATATTGACAAAAAATTATTGATTGAGAAAAAATTAAAAAAATTTAATTGTAATATTTAATATATTTATTAACAATAAGTTATTGATTGATTGAAAAACTTAATTGTTTTAAAAAAATTAAAAAAAAATTATATTGACAAAAAATTATTGATTGAGAAAAAATTAAAAAAAATTAATTGTAATGTTTAATTTATTTGTTAACAATAAGTTATTGATTGATTGAAAAACTTAATTGTTTTAAAAAAATTAAAAAAAAATTATATTGACAAAATTATTGACTGAGAAAAAATTAAAAAAATTTAATTGTAATTTTTAATTTATTTATTAACAATAAGTTATTGATTGATTGAAAAACATAATTGTTTTAAAATAATTAAAAAAAATTATTGATTGAGAAAAAATTAAAAAAATTTAATTGTAATGTTTAATTTATTTATTAACAATAAGTTATTAATTGATTGAAAAACGTAATTGTTTTATAAAAAATTAAAATAAATTATATTGACAAAAAATTATTGATTGAGAAAAAATTTAAAAAAATTTAATTGTAATTTTTAATTTTTTTATTAACAATAAGTTATTGATTGATTGAAAAGCTTAATTGTTTTAAAAAAAAACTAAGAATAAAATTATATTGACAAAAAATTATTGATTGAGAAAAAATTAATTTTAATGTTTAATTTTTTTATTAACAATAAGTTATTGATTGATTGAAAAACTTAATTGTTTTAAAAAAATTATATTGAAAAAAATTATTGATTGAGAAAAAATTAAAAAAATTTAATTGTAATGTTTAATTTATTTATTAACAATAAGTTATTGATTGATTGAAAAACTTAATTGTTTTAAAAAAACTAAAAAAAATTATTGATTGAGAAAAAAATTTAAAAAAATTAATTGTAATGTTTAATTTATTTATTAACAATAAGTTATTGATTGATTGAAAAACTTAATTATTTTAAAAAAATTTTAAAAAAAATATTGATTGACAAAAAATTAATGATTGACAACAAATTAAAAAATTTAATTATAATGTTTAATTTATTTATTAACAATAAGTTATTGATTGATTGAAAAACTTAATTGTTTTAAAAAAACTAAAAAGAAAATTATATTGACAAAAAATTATTGATTGAGAAAAAATTAAAAAAAATTAATTATAATGTTTAATTTTTTTATTAACAATAAGTTATTGATTGATTGAAAAACTTAATTGTTTTAAAAAAATTATATTGACAAAAAATTATTGATTGAGAAAAAATTAAAAAAATTTAGTTGTAATGTTTAATTTATTTATTAACAATAAGTTATTGATTGATTGAAAAACTTAATTGTTTTAAAAAAACTAAAAAAAATTATTGATTGAGAAAAAATTTAAAAAAATTAATTGTAATGTTTAATTTATTTATTAACAATAAGTTATTGATTGATTGAAAAACTTAATTGTTTTAAAAAAAATTTTAAAAAAATATTGATTGGCAAAAAATTAATGATTGACAACAAATTAAAAAATTTAATTATAATGTTTAATTTATTTATTTACAATAAGTTATTGATTGATTGAAAAACTTAATTGTTTTAAAAGAATTAAAAAAAATTATATTGACAAAAAATTAAAAAAATTTAATTGTAATGTTTAATTTATTTATTAACAATTTGTAATGTTTAATTTCAGTTTTGATTAAAATGGCCCGTGGCAGTGGTGGTGAGCCTTCTGGTACTAACCGTGATAAGGGAAAGGGAATTCAAGGTGGAGGTGGAGGTGGAGGTGGAGGTAGAGGTGGAAGTGGAGGTGGAGGTGGAAGTGATCCTACAGCTCCTAGTACTGACATTGGATGGCAATTTGCCATTCCATTTCCAGATAACAGGCACAAGTTGATATGTAAGTTATGTGGGAGAATTGTCACTGGGGGAATAACTAGACTGAAGCAACATTTGGCACATGTAAGAAGGCAAATTGCACCATGTCCTAATGTCTCTCGAGAAATAAGAGAAGAAATGATGAAGCATCTCAAAGGTTACAAAGAGAAACAGAGTGAGAAAAGAAAACAAAGAGATGAAATTGAAGAACATATAAGACAATCGCAAAGAGATGATTATGACTTTGAAGGAGTAGTTCTCTCTTCTAGTGATGATTCTGATCCAGAAATGACAGTTGCACGACAGGCAAGTTTAAGTGAACATCGTCAATGGGAGGAGGAACAAAGATTTCGATCACATGCTAAGGGTCATTTTGATGTTGGGGGTAGTAGTGGTGGCGGTGGTGGTGGTAGGCCAAGGGGATTGCGTCGATCTGCTACTGTTCGTGAGTCTAGCGGCAGTGGTCGCCAATGGATTGATCCAAATAGTCCAGAGGCTCGATTAGCTACAATGGATCCTGCACTTCATCGAAGTAAAAGTTCCAAACAACCTAAAATTTCTAATGCTGCAATGAAGAATTTGAAAAAACAACTTGGGACTGCAGTGAGCCAGTTTGTTTTATTTTCTCAATCTTCTGCACTGATTGTTCTTAATAAGTGGTTCAAACCAATGTTAGATGTTGCAGCTGAGGTGGGAAAAGGGGTGCCTCTTCCAACTCCATATGAGATCACTGAAGTTTATTTGAAAAGAGAGTTTGAGCAATTGAGAAGTTGGATAGAGTCACATAAGCCTATCTGGGAGGAAAGAGGTGTATCCATTATGTGTGATGGATGGACAGGGCCTACTAGGAAACATATCATCAATTTTCTAGTATATAGTAGTCGGGGCACAATCTTTCACAAATCAATTGATGCTACCGACGTGCCCTCAAGGAATTCAGATTACTATTTTGCCCTCATGGACAAGGTGGTTGATGAAATTGGTGAGAAATATGTTGTCCAGATTGTGACTGACAATGAAGCTGCAATGAAGCTTGCTGGTAAGAAGTTGATGCAAAAAAGGCCAAACTTGTATTGGACAGCGTGTGCAGCACATTGCATTGATCTTATATTAGAAGACATTGGAAATAAGAAAAGTGTTGCGAAAGTGTTGTCCCAGGCCAAAGAAATCACAAGCTTCATTTATAATTCTACCTGGGTGGTTGATTTCATGAAGCGGTTCACCAATGACCGAGAATTGCTACGCCCTGCTGTCACACGATTTGCCACCAATTTCATTGCATTGGAGAGTATTGTCAAACATAAGAGTGGCTTGAGAAATATGTTTAATTCCGATGAGTGGAAAAGGAGTAAATGGGGGAGGGAAAAACATGGAAAGGCTTATGATGTCAAAAAGATAATACTTGGAAATGATTTCTGGAGCAAAGCGAATGAAATCATGAAAGTACAAGAGCCACTTGTGAAAGTCCTTCGACTTGTTGGTGGGGATGAGAAGCCCACCATGGGCTTTATTTATGAAGCCATGGATCGAGCAAAACTAGCCATTCAAAGAGACTGTCGCTACTACTTGGATTATTGGAAGATTATTGACAAGCGATGGAATTTTCAGCTACATCACGATTTGCATGCAGCTGGTAAATAACTAAGTACTAAATATAGACTACAATTCTAATTTGTTACATCAATTATTATATATTCATTGAGTTCCTTAATATCTAACTCTTTAGCAACTTTATTTATGTTAGGTTATTTTCTTAATCCTCAATTCCAATATGGTGGAAACATGTCAAATCATAGAGAAGTGATGGAAGGGGTTAAGCGGGTAATTCAAAAGTTGGAGCCAAACATTGATAGGCAAATAATGGCCATCAACCAAGTAAGTTTTTGAATTAGAAGTTTGTTTTCTTAATTTATAATAAATCAATCATACAAATAAGGTTCAAAAGTTAGGCACTTATCTATTCAAATGTTTGCAGATTTTAATATTTCGTGATAAAGAACATTCATTTGGAACGGTATTGGCTCAACGAGCAGTGTCACTAACCAATCCTGGTAAGTGACTAAGTGTCAAGTAGTAAATAAAAATTTGATTTTTATATCAAATTAAAATTGAATTTTATCATTTGATAATGCAGCTGAATGGTGGATCCACTATGGCGGGTCAGCTCCTGAACTTCAAACCATAGCAGTCAGAGTGTTGAGCCAAACAACATCATCATCCAACTGTGAGCGTAATTGGAGTACCTTTAGCCTTATACATACAAAGACAAGGAATCGACTACGATACGCCAAATTGAACAGACTTGTCTATGTATATTATAATATGAGGCTAAAGATTAGACATGCTACAAGGAAATCCCAAATGGAGATTGAAGAGCAATTCAACCCCATCAATTTGGATTATATTTTTGAAGAAGATGATCCTTTAGCTCCATGGCTCCAAGAAAGGGAAGAACCAGTTTTAGATGGTCAAGAAAATAATTGGATAGACTTAAGTGATAATGATGAGGATGATGTCGCTCATCAAGAGACTGAAAATGTCAATTCCTCCAATAGTGGATCAGGTAGTGGTGCTGGTTTGACTCCTCCTAGTGGCAATAGTGGTAGTGGAAATGATGATAACTCAAGTCCTTCAGGTGATGGAGGCCTTGGACCTGGAGGACAAGTCCAAATTGTTGAAGGTGGTGTTCGTTATGATTCACCTTATCGTGGAGAAGCTGGATATAGTGGTTTTCGCCCTGATGAAGAAATTGGAGAGTTTTCAGATCCACCTCCCCCAAGACATTACTCACGTCGCCCTCGCCGTGATGTAGGTGAATCAAGTAGACAAAGACATTATTTACCACCAGTTGATTACAGTGATGATGATTCTGGAATTGCTCAACGTTTTGGCGATCTTGGAGTTGGACATCAAGTGGGCAATCAATCTGGATACCCATTATACTATCCCCCAGGTACAGAAAGACCCCTACCACTACCATTACAACCACACTACCCACCACCTCAGCAGGGATACCCCCAACCACAACCTCATTACTATCCCCTCCCATCACCACAATATGCAGCTCCATATCCACTTCCTTCAGATGCAGAGGCTTTTACAAATAACCTCTTTGGATCTACAATGCCTTATGGGGATGGGACTGGGTATTACATGCAGCAACAAC